>CM076579.1:538693301-539173058 GCA_034641835.2 Pinus albicaulis | reverse complement strand
TTCCCAGCAAGCTTAATAATTAATGTAAACCAATTAATACAAAGGAAATATCAGAGAGTTTCTCCATTGAGGCCCTCAAAGGTCAAGAAACATTAAACTGTATTAATTGAACTTAGAAGATCTTTTACCATCCCACCTCCTCATTTCTTCTATAAATACTTCTGAAGAAGATGAGATACAGGTTGGTTGATCACTAGTTGTAATATTGAAACTCTCTGAAATACTACATAGTTTGTTGAAGTTGAAGAAGAAATTGAAGTCTTGGAAGCCTTGATGATGTTGTTGCATGCTTGTTCTTGAGAAGGCTCTATCATTGGATCCATGAGCTTGGTTGTTGGTGAAGTATTCTGAACTGTTTAATTTTTTCTCCTATTTTCATTTTGTTCCATAATTTCTTACTACAGTAGGATGAAATTTTCAGGCTAAGAAATGACTCCTGGAAGCACCTTAGACCTGTTTATCCTTCACTGTTTTATGTTTTCTTCTGCTAAGGTATTTTAGAGTCTTTAATCTCTCTCTTTAGTCCTCATGCTTGTTTATTTCTCTAATATTTTGAATTGTTGGTTTCAACATGATTTATGGTTCCCCTTGCTTGTCTGCTGCCACTTAAAGGCGGTTATTGAAGTCTCCCTTTGAGGTATCTTTGTTTATAGTAAGCCAAGGAGGTCTGTTTTGATCATGCCCTTTGTCCTTGCTTAAATAGTTGTCTTAAAGGTATTTATAGTTGTGATCATAGATGTGTTAGGTGTTCCCTCTTCTATGACTGCAATTATCAGTGAATCTTTTATGTTTTTTAAGTCATTTGAAATAAAATATTTGAGGAAATAGGGTGTTCCCCGAATCTTAGATTTCATTTTTAAAGTTGTCTTGAAGTCATTATTTTCTTAAAGAATGTTTGTAGAAATTATGGTTAGCCCTGTCTATCAAATACTTCTTTATTGTTCAAGTTATGTTTTCAAGTTCCCTTTGTGGAGAATTCAATTTCTCTTTCCAAATCATTGATGTCCATCTCTTTCCAAAAACCAAAGGATCCTATGGCCAAGTTAGATTTTCCCTCTGATATCCCATATCCATTGATGAGTGTGTTATGATTTCTTCTTGACTCCATTGCCCAATGAATCAGATTTTTCTCCTTTCTACATATCTTTCCTAGACCTTTCATGTTCTGCTATGTCCCTCAACCAATCAAACAAACAAACAAACACTTGCACTTAATAACTATTCTAAAACCAATACCCAAAGCACACAAGATAAACCTTTGCAAAAACAAATAATTTGAGAGATCCCTCTCTGAGAACAGGAGGACTAGATCCTGTAACCTCTAAAGGTGGATTCGATGTTTCCTTGTCTTTTGATTTGCCAAACTATCAAAAACACGGGACACCAACGATGCCATGCCTACATTCTTAGCAAGAGAAGAGGAAGGAGACACCTTGAAGGGGGAGGAGAATCTTGGTGACTCTCTCCAAGAATATTAAATCTAGGTCTAAAGTCAGGAACCTCTAGCTTCCAAGGGTTCTTCCAAATCAGAAAATAAAATACCTAGTAACCACGATAGAATAAAGAGGTGCATGCGAGAACACTTCGGGTAGATTCTTTACTGCCTACTTTTGATCGATTCACCCAAGTGCACATGCAAGGCTTGGGTAAGGAAATTTGGATAGATATTTATAGCTACATCAGAGTTTGAGAAAAGGGGGGCCATTAGGTAGTAGCCACTTTGCACCTTGAAGGTAAGGCTTATGCTTGGTGGTTTTATGGGATTTCTTATTCATTGATTCATGCAGATGTATGCGATGCATAGGGATTCACTAAGATGTAAGTGAAAATATTTGATCAAAAACATTCAAAAACTTCTTTGGGTGAGCTAGCCAAACCCGAGAAATCGAGAACCTTTGCATGAGTTGGTAGGATCGACTAAACCAAATTCACTCTAGAATGCTATTGAAGGGGTTAAATATTTGCAAAATATTTTTCTAATGGCAAAGCCCCACTTCGGCAAGAACTTTCTTCTCAAGAGGAAGACACGAATATTCTTCCTTCAAGGAAGAGATCAAGACAAAGGATCTCTTAATCATGATGGGGTATTCTCCAATGATGAGGATGAAGAAAAGGAAGAATTGGAGGGAGATATCCAATCTTTGTAATAGTAGGAGGAGATCCACTACCATTTGGAGATGGAGATGAAGAAATTGCTTCACTTAGGGGAGATCTTGTTTCTTTGCGAGAAGTTCCCGAAGGATCTCACGGGATGAAGATCGGGAGCAGCATGTGTCGGTATTGATAGGCGGTGAGACTAAACGAGTGGAGGAAGTGTGTTCAGAGCATTGAATATAGTCTTTAGGACATACACCATGATAGTTCACTTATTTTTTATTAAGACTCTTTACACCAATATGACATTGGGTGTGCATGGGTTGATTACATTGGAGAAGGACACCTTAGAGTGTGAGATCTTGTAGGTGGAAGGAGAAGATAAGAAGGATGGCCAACGTAGTGATTGGGGACATACACACCCATCCATTTCGGGGAGGTTTATGCACGAAGAAGGAGGTTGATTTTGTAGTGATAACGGGGACAAATCGGTCCATCACATATGCGGTCTACTGCAGACCTTGATGTCTCATTACATGGAGGCATTCCACCGGGAAGGCCCCTTGGGTGGAATATGATCAAAGAGTTCTCTAGCAAGATGAATTATTCATGGATCTGGATGAGAAAGGAGCCTTTGGAGAGACGCTGAGTACGATTGTAGAAAGCCTTTGATTGGCTCAAAAGGGATGAGAAATAATCTAAGATTTGCATTTGACATCTCTTACTTGGCTACTTGCAGCACAGGAAAGTGATCGAGGGGTGTGTGATGGCACAAGTATGGTGCAAAAGGGCTAATGCATAGCTTTGGAGAAGAAAATGATGCTTCCACACATAAGGAAGACTTTTGAATATAATGAGAGGTTGACACTCTTGTATGAAGCCAAACTATGGAAGTTTTGGATGGCGATGCCTTCAGAGGAGGTTGGCCTCCATAAACTTCGATCTTGTCTTGTGCGAGAGACCCGGCTACAAAGGGAGGCATCAAAAAGTGGGATAACGGTATTACGGCATGTGGCTTTAGCATTGAGCATGTCAAAGGGGAGCTATGAGGTGACGGTTACTACATTAAAGAATTTAGCAGTGTTGTCATTGGTGATGGTACTGAGTCATATTGGGAGTCCCAATTGCGGTAGATATTCTGGGAACCTCTTCACATGTAAGGTTCTTGATGGGAAAGTGATAGATGGGAGGTATAGAGTGGTTGATGGAGTCATTCATTTCTAGGATCATATCCACTTGACTAGAGACTCAACTCAAGGAGAAGATTACGCATGTAGCACATGAGGCACGTTCTTTTGCAGGCATGTAGATTCATGGAGACTTACCACACCATCATGGAGGGATTCTATTGGGAGGATCTCAAAGAAGATGTGCTCCAACATATCGGGAGGTATGTAAGCTTGTTTGATGAAGGAGGAGGAGAGAAACCACCTTCTGAGGTTACTCTGACCACTTAGCGCCTTTGACGAAGAGATGGGAAGGCCCATCTATGGACCTCTTCACCAGCAGGCAATGACATATGGTAAGGATTTTGTCTTGATGCTTATTGATCAACTAACCATGTATTTACATTTTTTATGTACATTCCTTTGCCATACATTTTCAACACATTTCTCCATAAGGGAAGTAATCCTCTCTTTGGATTTCATGATCCTCACCAGGACTACATTAGGTGATAGAGATAGCCCTCTCTAGAGACCCTTGGGCAAGACTTTTTTCTGGTTCATATTCAGTGCTGCAATTTCCTTTACTATTTTATTTCTTTTGAGAAGCTAATGGCGGCAAACAACGGCTAGTTTGGATAGCCCTTATCATATCATGTTTGAGATGGCTAGGAGCATAACAACGTTGGTCTCACTTGAGAGACTATTGTGTCACAATCGAGTATGACATGTGACACTTAGTCTATATTTCTTTGGATCCATATGGTGATGGGAATTCAATTCCTTTATATGTGGGATGCATTGGAGCTAGAGAGTTCCTAGAACCTATTAGCCACACATAAATTTTGGCATGAAACGGTGCCCACAAATATGATTAAGTCTTCAAGAGAAACATTTTCTTTGAAAATATATCATTCTTGAAGCCTCCATGTTTTCAATCCTTCAAAATGATCTTCCTCTTTGTTTCCTCTTTATCCTAAAAAAAACCTGTTGTTATCTTTGTGGAAAAAGCGCTACAAAAAGGCCTCCATTTTCTCATTTCACTCCATTAAAATCCCCCATTTTTCGGCCTTGTTTCCCTTCATGAAACCCCTATCTAACCCTCCATTTAACCTCTAAACCTTCCTAAATCCCCTTTTAAACATTATACATACCATTTATCAAGTTTAAATCCTTTCCTCTCTTAGGAACCCCCTCATTTGGCTTAAAAAAGCACGAATTTTGAGCTAAAAATGTGTGAAATTTTTCACCTTATAGGAATTAAGCCCCGAGAGGGATTATTTCCCTTAGCTCTCACGATGTGACCTACAGCCCAGAAAATGGGTGCTAAGGCATGAAGCCCTTCCTCCTAACCCCTTATTTCCCACTTGACTATATTATTTTCTCACAAACCAGTTCAATTTTTAAATGAATGTCAGCCGTTGATCTACATAGATCAACGGCCATCGTCTTTATTCATTATCGCCCATAAGAAATTTCTCCATTACCCCTCGATTGAGTATTTACCATCGATCTTACTCCTAGATCAGACGACCGGTCATAATGTATCGCTGGGTCTCAAAGTGCCATCCCCTTGTCTCTCAATTTTGCGATCCCTAATTCAAATCTGCTTGGATTTCATTGATCGAGATCCTAACGGGTGGGATTAAACGATAGTCCACAGAGAAATCCTTACACTCACGAAAAGACCTCACGTCATCCTGGGGAGCCCCGTGACCTCATCGGAATGTGCATCTTTCCCCATTGCAATTTTACGCAGATCGAATGCGGGTCATCGATCAAACGGCGATATCGCGTTTCGCAAAAAGTTTCGCCTCTGTTTAATCCCAAGTTTTTGTGGGAAATAGGAAGTATTGTTGGACATGTCAAGGCAGTAGCGTATCTCTTTTTTTTTTGGTGTTGCCATTGCGCCCAAAAATTTGCAGAAAACCGGCTTGCCGGTTTCTGCCTTACCACTGCCTTCTCTCCTCGCCAGTGCCTTTTCGGCCTTTAATCTCAGCGTGAATCTTCTTAGTCTAGTCGGAATTAATTTCGACACCATGTCACTTTTTCACCTCGCTTCCTCTCAAATGATCTCGCCGTCGATCTCGGCCGGGTTGATCATTTTTGATCTAACGATTGCGATTTAAACTCCCACCCCAAACCTCCAAAGCGATCTGCTAAGCTTGTTTTTCACGGGATTTTCGTAATTTCTGTTGGTTTTTGCGAGGTGATGTGGTTTTCTCCCACCGATTTTTCAAAACGAAATGAAGGCGAATAATTATCCAAGGCCATTATCCATGTGAAGGGCCGAGCGGGGCTTCATCAACCTAATACGAGCCTCCAACACCATTTTCTCCACTGTGTAGCCATCGGTAGAAGTCCAAAAGGTATCGGGAGGAAGTTTAAAAGGATAAAGCACATTATTTAAGACTAATGCCTATAATCGATGTTTTAAAGGATAAGGACAAAGATGAAGACCATAAAGATGACTAAAGGCTTAATGAAGCCTAAAGCACATGAAATAAGCCATATCTTTGTTTTAATATCGTGAAAACACTTTTTCTCAAAGAGCGCTGTGACTTCCTCCATTTTCCATCAAGCACCATAACGATTATTACAACTAATGAGCCTTAGAACTATTAGAACAACGGTTATAGGCCTTAAGGAGACTACGAGACCTTCTATCCACCTTTTATCTCGGAAAGCGAAAGCAGTGCCGGCGGCCGGAGAGTACTTCGGAGAAACCTGCAGGTTGTTGTCAACCTATGAAGACTTACCGAATCATCCTAAAGGATACCAAACATGTTAAATGCGAGCCATTATGCGAGAGTGGGCATGGTCTTCTCCTGTCTTAATGAATCAATTAAGTGTACAATCCTACTATCCTCATTCCCCTATAAGAAATCCTGAAAAATACATTTGTGAAGGGTTATTTAGGGATTTATTGGCTTGTTAAGCTGTTATTGGGGAGAAAGTAGTTGAGTAGTTTGTAAGCTAGTAGGCCAGGAAGAGAAGTTTGGATTATGAAGAGCCATTGAGCTCAAAGTATGTGATTGGTTTTGCACATCAATTGAACAAGCGAGATTCATAGGATCTGAGTCTATATTCTTGGTGATATTTTCCTTCTCTTTAACGATTGTCTCCTTTCATGTCTTCCACCTTTGTCCATTATTCTCGAGGATAAGAACGGCAAGCATAGATTAGGATATCTTGATGGAAGCACCTAATTCTCCTTTGTTAATCTTTATCTCTATGTTTTCTACTGATCTATGTATCTAAAAAAAAAAATTCATCATAATTTAACCCGATCAAAGGGTTGGACGGATTTGGCCCTTCTTGGTGTATGAATTCGAGAATTTGTTTCTTAGATGTTCTTGTTTGGTCTCATTTGGAAGGTGAGGCGGGAGATTAGAGTTATACAATCTCCTTAAGGTGCCTTTCCAACGATTAGCCTTTTCAAATTCCCCTTGGAGTTAGTGTCAAAAGCATTGAAGGTTAAAAGTCTTTCTCGATCTTAGGCCTTGCTCTAGTGTTTAGCGTAAATGTTCCTACCTTCTAAAAGTGGTTATGAGGATTGTTGGATTGTCTCCCTTAAGAGTATGCTGAAAGCGGTGGAGTTAAAGTCCCTGCTTGATCTTAAGCTACCCTTTGTGTCTTTCATTATTGAGAGTCTCCTTTGAAGTATGTCAAAAGCGAGGATAGGTTCAAAGTCCTTACGATCTTAGGCTACACTTTGGTCTCTTTTTTCACCCACTCTTAATGTTCCATCTCACCATCTATCTAAGAAAATCCTTTGGTATAGATGACTTGCCCCAGTGGAAATACTTGGATAGTTGTTATGCAAGTAATACCCTTTCATGACTTCGTAGCCTTGGATTGGCACTTATTTGACCTATCTTCCCACATCTTTGAAACACCCTTATTTAGTTCCCTTTTCCTTCAGAGATAACCTTCTCATTTAATGGTCTCCAACCAAACAAACAAACCTAAAACCCATATGCTTCATACCTAGCCTACTACCTCAATTTGACCTTAAAGACATATATTTCTTTGCCTTTATAGAGAGATCCCTCTGGATCGAGGAGGGCTAGATCTAGGATCCAAAGTGGTTTGATGTTGTCTTATCTTTTTAGTCTTTCCAATCTGGCCAAAACATAGGAACCACAAACATAATGGCGACCTAAAGTTGAGGAGGCTTCTTAGTAAACTTCATCTTATATACCACTTAGATCTCAAAAGACCCATAATCTCTGGTTACATTGGTATTTAGTGAATGGTGGAAAACATCCACGCTGAACATTCAAATCCATCCCACCTGGTGACTCCACACTCCATAACCCTCGAAAGACCAAATGACTCCATTGGTAGAGAAGACTACGAAATGGATTATTTAGCACAGAGTGACCTCTTATACGATTTACAAAATGATTCCAAGGATACAACGAAGATATGGCCCAATGAGTAGAGAACATATCCACAGGTTCCCACATAAAATTCCCAGGTGATTTGGGATAATAACCTACATGTTTGCAAGGTGAAAAGTTTGAGGACCCATTGCTACATCTCATCAAGTTTCACATACATGTATGGAAGGTGAAGATTGAATGGCATGAAAAGGAAGCTGCCTTATGAAAATGTTCATGTTAACATTAGAAGGAAAAGGCAAGGTAGTATGAATGTGATTCAGAACCTAGGGAGTTTGTTTTTCTTTGAAAGACATGCACCAAGTATTTCACAAGAAATGAAAACCCCTCATCATACCATAGATTGCATACTAATGTGACCAATCTCGGAACCTCATAAAAATACACCCTTTAGATATTGATGAGAATTTTGTAGATATGCATCCGGAAGATCTATTAGAAGCCATCGAGTTTCATAAAGCTACCCTAGCTATTAAAAGAAACTAGATATGAATCGGTTGAGAAGAAAATCACCGAAATCGAGGACATTCTGATATATACATAGCTCAAATGCGATTCATGTCCCTTGTAGATGAGGCCCAAGAAGACGATACCTCAAACTCGATCTTCACAAGAAACGAGAGGCTGCGCTCTTCTGCTCAAAAGAAATATAAGGCATCACCCCCTTTGTGAAGAAAGAGATCGAGATCATCGATAGACGATAGAAGCCCTACGAAATTTTGCAAAGCGAATATTCACGCCCATTCATCATGAGCTTTGTGAAGCCACCAAAATTTGAGGAAGCTTACATAAATCGGGAATGAAGAAAGACTTGCTAATAATCCAATATGTCTAATTGGTAGCATTACTTACTTTGATGATTTTTCTAGTTTTGATTCATCACGATGATGATGTTCTCCAAATAGAAGTTGATCTTACTTGGGGACCATCGGCGGAAGATTTGTGGGAAAATCAGTCCCATCAGCTTGAAAAGAGTAATGAGCCCGTACGGGGGGCTATTTATGATATTGATGAGGGAAAGTTATGAAAGTCTAGTAGCGAGGAATATTCTTTTTGATCTTCATCTACTTTATCTCGGATCATTAGTAATAGTTTTCATGTGATTGGAAGTCGACGGCCTTTCATCTCGAGAGGATGAAGAAATAATGAAGAAATTTTTGAAGCGGTTGAAACCAAAAGGCTTCTCTTGAAAAGGAGGAAGTAATGGAACAAACCCTGCTCAAGAATACATTGATCTTTTCACGGGCTCGGCCCACGGTCCAGGAATATCTCGGATCTACGAGGACAAGAAGCTGCGATTATATGATGAGTTCTCCGATTCAGAGGATGATGATGAAGATGAGGAGATTTTCTTTCTCAAGAGAGTCTTTTCTTGATCTAGAGGAAGAGGAAGCAATCGTGGTTGAGGCACCTTGCTAAATACTCATAACCGATATCATTTCAGATCCTTATGCCCATTTCTGCCAGGACATTTGAAGAAGGATCGAAGGTCTTCAAGTAACCTCTAATTTAGGACAACGAGAAACATTTAAAGGAAGTTGTTGTTAAAAAAAGAGAGTGGGAGTGGCCTTTCCTATCCGGCATGCTCAAAGAGATGAGCAAAGGCTGATCCGAAAATAGCATCATCGTTGTTGGATGTATTGGAAAAGAGAGTTTGTCAACAACTTACATGTAAATATTTCAAATTTAGAGTAGGGTAGGTAGGAAATCTCAATAAAGCTCGGCTTTGTGAGCATTTAGTTAGTTGTTTAATTTTTGCAAAGTTCATTCCATGTACGGCTTGTCTTTATGCCATGGACCCATAGAAAATCGGGATGGTCTAATCTGGTTTATGCATGTTTAAATTTCTTCTTTAGAATATAGAGGAAGAAATATGCTAGACAATTCAATCTATGAGATATTAGTTTAGGTAGAGAAGCTATGAGGAGCCAAGCGCACTTAGCTCTGGTCTCATGGAGGAGACAAGAATTGGTAGAGTTAGATTAGTTTTTTATGCTTTGATAAAAAATGATGATGTGAAAGGTTCGCAAGTCTAAGTGCACCTTGTGAGAAAAATGCTAGGACAATGGGGATGGGTAGGTAGTTGTTTGGGAAAGTGTTTATGTTGATATAACATCCATCATCAGTTTATGGCGAGAAAGAATGGTCAAGTATCGAAGACATACGGCCTACTACAAAGATTATTTTACGAGATTCTTGACACCCTCAAGAAGATGCCATCCCCATGTGGAGCCAACGTAATGAGCCACCTATAAATTTTTGGCATAGCAAACAGTGGCTAAATATGCTTCTATGTCTTCAAGAGAAACATTTCCCTTGAAAATATATCATTCTTGAAGCCTCCATGTGTTTTCCATCCTTTAAATGATCTTCAACTATGCTTGTTTCCCTCCTTATCCTAAAAAGCTTTGTTGTTCTTCTATGGAAAAACTACTTACAAAGGCCTCATTTCTCATTCCTCCACCAAAATTCCCCATTTTTCAGCCTTGTTTCCCTTCATGGAAACCCCTCTCTAACCATCCATTTAACACTCTAAACCTTCCTAAATCCCCTTTTAAACCTTATACGCATGTCCCGGTTTAAAAATCCCTTTCCTCGAAACTCCCTCATTTGGCTTAAAAAGCACCAATTTGAGCCTAAAATCACTTTTACACCTTATGGGACTTAAGCCACCAAGGGTTTATTACCTTAGCTCTCCACCTCATGTGACCTATAGCCCCGCAATCGAGGCGCTAGGGCCTTAAACCCTTCCTCCTAACCCCTTATTTCCCTTTATTCTTCGTTATTTTCTCACAGAAACGAGTTCAATTTTTAAATGAATGTCGGCCAGTTATTCTACATAGATCAAGAAAACCATCGCTCTTTATTCATTCTCAGCCATAACCTCTCTCCATTACCCCTCAGATTGAGTATTATTTGTCAATGTGCTCTCTCGTGGCAGTACCCAGCCACGCATCGCACAAGTCTCAAGTGCCATCCCCTTGTCTCCTTCGATTTGCGATCCTTGATTAAAATCCTGCTTAGTTCGTGATTAGATCTAATGAGCGGAATTAAACTTAGATAGTCCATTGATCTTCATAGCCCCATGAAAAATACCTCACGTCATCCATGGGCGGCCGGCATCATCAAATGTGCATCTTTCCCACATCCACCAAATTTTTAAAGTACCATTGGATCGGAGCCTCCGTCCAGATCGATATCGCGTTCACAAAATTTTTAAGCACACCGGTTTAATCCCAAAGTTTTGTGAAATAAGTGATATTGGTAGGACACGCGTCAAACGAATTTTCATATCACATTTTTGGTGATACCATTCACCTTGAAAACATTTGTGAAAACTGGCCCCAGCGGTTTTACGCACTTCCACCTTCTCTCCTCTGCAGGGTGCTGACCCCAGGCCTTTAATCTCAATAGTAGATCTTCTTGATCTAATGGTCCAGAATTAATTTCACCACCATGTCCACTTTTTCACCTCGCTTCCTCTCGAATGATCCTCGCCGTCCCGATCTGGTAGTTGATCATTTTGATCTAACACGGTTGTGATTTAAACTCCCACCCAAACCTCAGCAACTGTTGAAACTATTTTCACAAGATTTTCGTAATTTACGGTGGATTTTTGCGGGTGATGTGGTTTTTTCTTTTCAAAGTAAACGAAGGCGAGGGATAATGATCCAAGGCCATTATCCATGCAAAGAAGAGACGAGGAGGGCTTCATCGGCCACTAATATGAGCCCTCCAGCTGTTGCTACTGTGCGGCCATTAGTAGAAGTCAAAGGGTATCGGAAGTATAAAAGGATAAAGCCTATTATTGTGAAGACTAAAGCCTATAATCGATGTTTTAAAAGGATAAGGGCCTTGAGATGAAGACCATAAAGAAGACTAAAAGGCTTAATGAAGCCTAAAGCACATGAAACAAGCCATATCTTTGTTTTAATATCGAGCGAACACTTTTTCTCGAGAAAAGGCGGCTACATGACTTCCTCCATTTTCCATCAAGAAAAGCACTAAGAGAACGATTATTACAACGACGAGGCCTTAGAACTATTAGAACAATAGTTACTGAAGTATGGAGAGTTGCAGGACCTTCTATCCACCTTACTTATCTCGGGAAGGAAGGCAAAACGAGGTGCGGTAGCCGAGTACTTGAGGGAGAAACATGCCTGGAGTTGTTTTCAACTTTGTGAAGACTTATGAATCAGCCTAAGGGTAGCAAACATGTTAAATGCGAGCCATTATGCGAGTGGGCATCGAATACTTCCTCCCCCTACGTGTTAATGAATCAATTAAGTGTACAACAACTACTACTATCACTCATTCCCCTGTAAGAAATCTTGGAAAAATACATTTGCAGCGGGGTTGTTGGGATTTATTATTTATTAGAAGCTGGCTAATTAGGAGAAATTAGGCGAGTATTTTTTGTAAAATAGTAAGAGGTGGGAAGAGAAGTTTGGATTAGCAGAAGAGCCATTGAGCTCCAAGTATGTAGTGGTTTTTGCACATCAATTGAACAAACGATTCACGGGATCCTGGTCTAATTGCGTGATGTTTTCCTTTTGTTGCTCTCCTTTCATGTCTTCCACATTGTTCATTATTCTCGGAATAAAGAACAGCAAGCATAGATTAGGATATGTTGATGGAAGAACCTAATTCTCACTATTAAACTTTATCTCTATGTTTTCTCTAATTTGTGTATCTAAAAACAAATTCATCATAATTTAACAGGTGAAGAGGTTGGTTGGCCCATTCTTGCTTGATGTATGAATTGGAATTGTTTCTTAGATGTTCTTGTTTGGTCTCGGTGGAAGAATTGGGAAAGCGGGAGATTAGAGTTAGCCTTTTGTCTCACTAGGTACCTTTTCAACGAGTTAGCCTTTCAAGATCCCTTAGGTGGTGTCAAAAGCATTGAAGGTTAAAATTATATCTACGATCTTAGAGCCTTGCTCTGTGTTTAATCTTAAATGTTTTCTACCTTAAAAGTCATTATGAGAATTTGTTGGATTGTCTCTCCTTAAGAGTATCTTGAGAAACGAGGCTAGGTTAAAATTCCCTACTTGATCTTAAGCTACCTTTGTGTCTTTATTGAGAGTCTCCTTTGAAGTATGTCCAAAGCGGGATAGGTTCAAAGTCCTTGCACGATCTTAGGGCACTTTCTGGTCTCTTTTTTTCACCCACTCTTAATGTTCCATCTCACCATCTATTTAAAGAAAATCCTTTGGTATAGATGACTTGCCCTTTGTGGAAATCCTTGGATAGTTGTTATACGAAGTAATTCCCTTTCATGACTCAATGTGATGGATTGGCACTTCTTTGACCTATCTTCCCATGCTAAAACACCCTTCTATTTAGTTCCCTTTTCCTTCTAGATAACCTTCTCAGTTAATGGTCTCCAACCAAACAAACAAACCCTAAAACCCACATTAACCCCATACCTAGCTAATACCTCAATTTGACCTTAAAGACATATATTTCTTTGCCTTTATAGAGAGATCCCTCTGGATCGAAGGGCTAGATCTTAGGATCCCAAAGTGGTTTGATGTTGTCTTATCTTTGGTCTTGCCAATGCGCCAAAACATAGGAACCACAACGGAAGGAACCAAGAGTGGGATCATGAGAGTTTGGGTGCCTTTTGTCTTCTTGAGGCATTAGTAGGCCCAAGATCGTGACTCCATATCTATCATAAATGGAGAGAGAGACAACGTGCGTTGAACAATTTAATCTCTAATTTTTAGCCATGTAGCCCTATACATTACGAAGCGAGGGGATTGGTGAGTTTTTCTGTAGGCTACCAGGGATGGTTCACTTTGTTTGGATGATAGCATGGGAATGGAGTTTCCCATTGGGATTTAGGTCCCTAAAATTTTTCATCTCATGCCTTGGGGAGGCCAATGGAAAACATATAGTATTCTCCATATATCTCCTACTTCTTCATGATGAAGGCTATTTGGTTTATCTACAAAGAGCTAACTTGCACACTTAGGAGGAGCCATTAGTAGACATGTTGATTGGAGATCACTTGGTTTAGTGGTGGATACTTTAGATGATGAGCTCTGAGGAGGGAAGAGATATTTTGCGGTATCGCTTACGGTTGCTTGAGGACAAGCAACATTTATGAGAGGAGGATTGTAATATTCCAAAATTAGCTTGTAGATAATTGGAATATTAAAGTTTTTGTCACTTAGATAGGTGAATAAGTGGGTAAGGAGACCCATAAATCTCTTTAGTAGGAATAAGAAACCACTTCTCATGTGAATGTGGCTCATTTTGGTTGAATAAAGCACCTAGGTGTGAAAAAGGGGGCTAGACCGTGGCAGAGGCGGGGGTCAAAGTTGACCATATCAATGGCGTTGTTATGGAGATAGTGGAGGATTATTGGAGGACAACACGGTCATTTAGGAGGAGTGTATGCATGAGAGTAACTCCTTTGTGAGTGGGACCCATGGTGAGGAAGCTCTGCCAAGCATAAAATTAAGAGGATGGCGACCTTAGAAGACATGATTTGTATTATTTATTTTTTATCTTTTTTAGATCTAGATCGTCATGTGACATGTGCATGCGTACTTCGGTACATTTGGCGAATGCGATCTGTTTAGCACAAGGGTGTTCGCGGGAATCCCACCCTCTCTCGGGGGACTTGAGTGCCTACTCGGGAGAGGTATATTGAGCTACATTTCCACTATCAGAGCATTGTGTAAACTTGTCATCATCACAACATAGACTATTCCGGGATTGGGTTGTTTTTGCGAAGCGATGCTTGAGTGGAGGAGAAAGAGCTTCGGTTCTAGCTTGTTGTTTTCCATTGGAGGAACATCCCTTCATCGAAGGCCCAGCGATGAAGATCTTATTACATCATTTTCATACGGTAGGATGCCAAGTAGCTACCATCGGCTACAACACGATTTCCTTGAGGATGCGTTATTTCGGAAGGAAGCGGTACGGCCGGTGGGTTTAGTGCCTAGTTGGAGGAGTTGGGTTTCCATTGAGGGATAAACCCTTCATTTGGGAGATCTATTGGAGGAGGATCAACCATTACATAATTAAAATCAAGTTATCTCCTATCGGCATTCCGGTTACGGTGGTTATTCAACCACAGGAATATATCTTGTTATTTTTGTATTTTGGGTATTTCGGAAACCTTTTATGGGTTTGTCTTGGAAAACAATTTTGGGGCTTAAAGATTTCTATTCACACAAGCACTTTTTAGACCTTGTATCGGAAGATATATATTTCAATTTTTCATTGTGCTACTCTTTCATGAACGACGTAATTATAGCATTAGCATTTCATGTATTAGCGGCATTTTACATTTGGATGTATTGTTTCATGGGAGGCTTGTTTTCCCAAAGCATTGATATTTTCCTCAATATCTTGTACTCATTTTCTACTAATAATCATAATGGAATGGCTCTATGGTTGTCTCATGTATTGATCTATTGATATTTCTTCATATTTCGAGTTTTATGTCTTGTATTCTTTGCTCTCCCAATTTTTGGGATGTTACGGTGAACTTTTTGTGCATCACTTTTTCAGAGGCAAGTATGCAAAGGAGATATTAGGTAAGCTTCACATGGACTGCAAACCTATGGATACTCATCTTCCGAAAGCCGGAGGAAAGAGGATGCTATACAGAGGTAGTGGATGCTAATGTTTATTGATAGTTAGTGGGTTTGCTAATGTATCTAAAGTGAACACGGAACCCGAGAGAATTTGCTATGCGATTAACCTATTGAGTCAAGCTATGGCTATGCCTACCAAGATCTTTTGGAAGGTGGGGAAGCATGTCTGAGATACACAAAGGGGGCACATCCAAGTATGGTCTGTGGTATAGAAAGATGGATGGAGGAAGTTTCATGGCTGCACGAAGATGCGGTTGGGGTGGAAGTCCAACGAGAAAGAAAGAGAACATCGGGGGGGATCTTTAGCATTGGATCTGATTGTTTCTTGGTACAACGGGGAAGTAGAGATTCATGGCACTCAATTCAGCAAAAGCGGAACACATGGCAGCGAGTCAAGATGTATGTGAGGTTATGCGGATGAGAAGGATCTTGGTTGGTTTTTTTAGTTCTCATATGGATCCAACGGTGATTCATTGTGATAATCGGAAGTTGCATTAAACTCTTGATTAATCATGTGTTTCATGATAGATCCAAGCATATAGATATCAGTACCATCATCTCAAATATTGTGTGCAAAGGAGAATTATATTGTTTTAGTACATTCCCATGCAGATCAGGGATGCGGATATTATGGCGAAGGCACTCACCGGGAAGTACGAGGAGTGAAGGATAATCCCTTTCTTCTTGAGAGGGAGCATTGAGATTCAACAAGAAATTTTGATCCTAGTGAAAATTAAGCACCTACAATAGAGGTGGGGCCTCGGGCCCTATTTTTAGGTGTATGTCTATTTATAGATGTATATGGTGCATACATTTATAGAATGAATTTATTTATATATGCATGTATATCTTTATTATCCCTTAATTTAGATGGACACATTTAGCGTAATCTATTCTCAATGTGGACTTGAAAGTAGTTAACTAAAGTGGCAAATCGAGTTAGCTAAGTGAATCTCGAGTTAAGTGGTTGGTTAGAATTTTGGACTTATGTAGGTTGACTTTAGTTGTAATGAGTGATTCAAGTTGCTGGCTGAGTTAGAAGTGCGATGGTGCATGAGTTGTGCAAGTTGTAAGTAGTTTAACTCGGTTAAGTGAGTTAAACTTAGTTGTGCTAGTTATGGCGAAGATACACTAGTGAGAGATCGGGTGTATTAATTATTAATTAATTCACAATCGGTGGTCTCACATACAGCGAATATTACTAATGCTTGCATGCATGTCGGATCTAGTGGAGACCTAGTTGAATTAGGTGAAAGGGAAGCAAACTATCGGTTGTGACATTATCCACTTGCTCAAAAGAAAGAGCACACACATTGGATGTGCCCATCGAGTTATAGTCAAGGAAGGCAAAGGCATCATTGAGGATTGGTTTCGAGCGGGGATTGCAGTGGAGGCATTTGTGCAAGAAATGATAAATTGAGCAAGTAATTTTCCAATTTTGTATGACAATATTGAAACTGATTATTTGATGTACTTAGAGCTCTTGTGATTGGAGTTTTTTTTATGTAATTGTTTCATGATCCATGATATAATATAAAATAGAAGATAATGGGGTTTTTAATTTTAGTAATATTTGCATGGGAAATTATTTGTGTTGTGTGTGATTGATCTTTCTTCATGATATTGTAAGTGGCGATTGTGTTTTCAGATTACGCAAAGACTTGTAGAAGTGATTTAGTATTTAAATTTAGCATATTGTTAGATCAAGTGAATCCAAGATATACATGCATGTTGTATATTTTTTATAGAAATTACATGGCACACAGGATGATGTGGTAGTGAGAACATGGTGAGTGAGCTAGCAAAGAGGACCAAGTAGATGTTTGATTTGTCCATAATGGAGTGATGTGGAAAATTTTAAGATACGTTCCAAGACCTAGCCTTGTAAAAATTTTTCACTGACGTTTTTAACGGTTGGCACTTTGGGCAATGGAATTATGATATGACATGGCGAGGAGGGGCCTTATTGGCCCAAGGAAGGCTTGTGTAGAAGCGCATGGCATCGAGTAGAAATTGTAGGGATTTTGGGGTAGGAAGAGAAGAGATTCACTTTGCTTGTAATTCATACCAAGTGGCTCCCTCATTAGGAGCATCGAGTGTTTGGGATACAAGGTTGTGATTTGTGTTTGTTGTTGTCGTTTTGTATGAAAGTTTAGCATGACAAAAACTAGTTGTGAGTTGTAAACAAGCCAAAAAATGTTTTCAATTGAAGGATAGGGCAACGGGACGTTGAGGTACAAAAACACAATATTTTTGAAAGGCATCGATACCCAAAGATTGATAGAGCCATTAAGGGCACAATTCTCATCACAAGTAATAAGGATCCAAGCATAAGCACCCAAAGTAATGGCAAGGGCCTAAATATTTGGCGTTTGAGTAACAAAAATATTCCCTTCATGCACCATTTCTCGAATTCATTTCCTGCGTTGGTTATGACCTACATGAAAAGAAGAATTAATTGTTTTCTTCCTCTAGGGCCAAAATACTTTAAGTAGCCCCAAAATTGATCGAAAATAACTTGTTTACCCCACACTCTCCTGAGCCCCAACAATTCATTGATGTCACCTAGTCTATCATTTACTCCTACCCCCAGCCAAATGGCTTAAGTAATCACTTTCCCTACAAGTCCCTGGCCCTGGCCTCTGATCTCGACTACAAACGACGGTTTACCCTCTTTGCATAACCCATCAACCCATTACGTCTCTCATTTATCATATACTAGCGGAGAAGGATGCTAATATAGCCAACAAAGCCACCTTGGGATTTTTAAACCAAATGATACACGGCCATCTATTTGATATTCCATCTTACTTATTTAAAGCCATAATATTTCAGCTACACCAATTTCCCACCACGGCTTTATTTTAGATACTATTCGTTTCTATTATATTTGTTTGTGTACAATCATTTCAAGGAGTTTGAGTGCATGGGTCTTAGTTTGGATGTTGGCAAAAAACAAAGAAAATTTGTGTTTGGTAGGATGTTTGTTCGGAAAGGGCCAAACTACGATGTTTACTAATAGTTTATATCAACTTGTATAATTGCGTTGCATATAATATCCATAGTGTTTCTCCCCCCGAGTTCTCCCCCATCGAGAAAAATATTATACGGCTTAGCAAAGACACCGGGGGTAAGGGGACTAGTACCTTTTTAGGGTCACAGAAATCAAGGTTTATGGGTGTGAGCTTCCCCTTATCACCTCATTGTGTTCATGCCCATAAAGGATATTCTCTCTAGAATTCATTAGAACGAGAGCCTCGATATAGACCGGCTCCATTTTCCACTGCAAAGAAGGGCATCTATTTAAATTGGAAAGTGCGACCAGGGCCTTTTTGTTAATTCAAGAAGGCCTTCCAAGGAAGTTGAATATTTACTCAAAAATATGAATTTTGACCTAGGGGATGTATATGGCACTATGACCCTCATGGTGTCATTTCCAAAAAGGGGGAGAAGATAAAAAAGCTTCAAGTTATGGACATGAGTATAGGGGTTGAGATCGAATGGAAATACGACAATATTCATGGCCTTTGGATATACAAATGGGGCTCAGGCTCAGTAACCAAGGACAAAGCACAAAAGAAGGATACAGACCAAGCTAAAAGGTACAAATATGGAGGATGTAAACTTAAGTAAAATGGAAAATCCGGGGAGAACCACCAAAGAGAGGCTAGAAACCAAGTTAGTGGAGACAGAGTCGGATCAACCAAGTTTTAAAGTGACATTGGAATATCCATCACAATCATTTCCTCATCCTCTTCAAAGGTAACTATCTTAGGTGAAAAGGAAGTACAATGGTTATTAGATCAAAGTGGCCTATTGGAAAGTCCATTGAAGAAAGGAAGAAGAAGGTGAGGGAGGAGATACGACAAAAAATGGCATCTAGCGGTTCCATACCGGACGATGATGGATTCTATGGATATAGAAAGGAGCGTATGAATTTTTCATTACAACATTCACTCACACAATCTTTTCCTTCGGGCTCTCGGTTCAAAGCCTTGGATGTTTTGTTGTATTTAACAAGTTTTCCCCTTCTAGATAAGATAAATTTCCACTGAAGTAGGTTGGATAAATGTTATATAGTGAGCTCAAAAATAATTCCATGACTATCAAAAAGTAGAAGGTTGTTAGAAAAGGTTTCAACTAGGTTGAAGCAAAGAGAGCCAACTCTGAATCTGCACATGAAGAATGAAGGCTTCCAGGAGTTGGTCATGAAACCATGTGTGAGATTAGAGGATAAATCGGCTTTGAAAGCTCTCCTTTAAAGTTATCGAGGAAAGAAATTTGGAGCTAAGGCATAAGCCGGAACATGTTAGAGCGGTGAACATGTTCAATCTAAAAAGATCTTGCGGTCATAGAGGAAGAGAAGGAGATTCTAGCCAAAGAGCTCATTGAAAGGAATAATGAGATAGTGGCCCTTAAGCAATAAACTGATATATTTTCAAATGAAAATAGAATCACATATATGTGCGAGTGATCATCCTTTGAATATCATCAAACCCAATGAACAAGTCAATAAGACCCTTATTTGAACTCCAAATTTTAGAAGGGGAACTTAAAATGGTATAGAAGGATTTGGATGCTTCCCAAAAATCTATCACAAAAAAAGAGAAAGAGAGAGAGCGCCGGAAAAATGCTAACATCCTCGGCAAGAATCTACGAGGCAACAAACCAAGAGAGGTTTCTAAGGCGAGGGGAAAGATGAAAGGGAACATTTCTTTGCTCCTGAAGACAAGCGGTTGGTCTGAGATGATATCATTAAAGAGATGGGGAAACAATTAGGAGTTCGTAACCTTGATGGATGAACAAAAAAAAATATTCAAAGATTATGAATGAAAGGCCACTCGGTGAATTGAGTCTTATAGATGTGGTGGATAGAGTGAGTGCTGCAAAGCTAAGGTGCTAAGGTTTCCCGGAGAAAGAGGAAGTTAGAGTCAAAGTTGAGAGTTTAGAGTTAGTATTAAAGAATGTGGTTTCTTTAGAAACCAAGTTTGAGATGATTTTCATAGCAAGATTTCCGAAGTTTTGGGGCTTTGTGGGAGTGCTAATTAGAGGTAGAGACGATATAGCGAAATACTAGTAGATGCGAGAAAGTAGACTCTTCCCATGAGAGATAGTGCTACTCTAAAGGGAAAAGCGTGCAGCTAATACGAAGACGAACTTTCCCAGCATGGGGATGGTGAAGACTATGTTTCATTATAGACAAGATTGTTCGAGGCTTCACCAATCTTAAAATTGCATATCGGTTGTTCTTAGGCACCCTCATCTATATCTAGCATTGTGGTAGCGATGCAAGCGGTTCGGCAATCCACTTCCTAACTATCATAACTAGAGATGTTGTTGATTGTGTCGACCATGACATTTTATTATATCTTTTATGTAAATATATTTTATTTCAATTAGTCAGTTATATTTCGGTTAAATGCGAGTTGTGCCACGAAGCATGTTGCAATTTTTTTATGATTAGTCAACTGTCATGAAATCAGAAGGAATATCTTTGTAATGGGCTCTCCCTTTGAGGCCCTATAAATTTTATGATATTGAGCCAAGGGTTCAAAATTTTGATGTTTTCCAAAAAGATAAGTGTTGTAAATTGTTTATGAAATGTATGCTCTGTGGAAGATTAATACAAATTTTTGACGGTCTGGCTCATTTGAATGTGTAGTATGTATTACTATGTTTGTTTCCATATGTGTTCAATATTCTTCCCAGTTACATGTAATAGTAGGCTTGTTGTTGGATGTGTTTTCACGAATTTATGGATTGATACAAGTCCAATGTTTATGAAAGATGCCTATATTGATATGAAATCGAGACCCATATATCTTTTCATTTCATCAAGATCCTGTCTCTTCCATTTCACTACGAATTTTGATACATCGGATTCATAGAAATAAGCCTAGTGTATCGATTTTCTCTCTTGGTTAAGTCTTCTACCACATATACCATAATGACTAATAAGCTACATGTTTATGTGATGTTGGCCATGGTAAATCTAATATTGATGCTTCTATGAGTAATAATTTGTATCAAGTGTTACATTTCTCCTCTTAAGGAAGGTTCTAAATCAAATTTTTTCCAAATATATTAAATACTTAGTGTTATGAATCTCCAACTAATTTTAAAAACACTCATCAAAGGAATTTTCTAAACCTTTGGTCTCTCTTATTACATAGTTTGTCTCTAGGAGCTACAACATAACGCACAAATAAGATTGGCACGAGGACCAAAACGGTGTTCTATCATAAATAAATGTTAGAATTTTGGATTATTTACATACCATTTTGAAAGGAGATAAACAAGATTACAAGTCCATTTTACCTAATCTAAGTTAGCAATGATGGGAGGAATGACATATGTATTACTTGATTCCATTACCAAGGAAGACAACATGGGTCGGATGATTACAATTAATAAATATGAAAGAAATCACATACAAACTTAGGATTGAGATATTTAACGATATCATTAACAAATGTACGATAGAATTGAGGTCCATATATTAACGAGAATCATTGGCATAACTTATTTAGCTTTGTGCCTCAAAGCGAAAAATATACTCATGATTACCTAGATAAGAAGAACTTTTTTCAAGTTTGAAATTGCTTTCTTCGGACCTACTTTGGATCTCAATGTAACAAACCCCTTTTCTTCATGTGTGTATTTTGTTCGTTTTAAGAAATGATTACTTTAACTTTCACATCCTTTTATTTTTTGTTATTGTACATTGTTCAAGCTTTGGATTCTTATAGATTCTTTGAGTTTAGACACTTTTGCAATTGAATTACGGTAGCGAAGTGGAACTCATAATATAATGACGAAGATCAAAAGACATTTTTAAGCCTTAGTCATTAATGCAAGGGCACTATGTGAGTTCTACATTGAGTTTCCAATGTCGATCGGATAGAGTCTCATATAAGAGAGAAGAAGGAAATGATAGTAGCGCAAGTGACATAATGCATTGAGGAACCTTCGATTTTCATTCACGAGTTGTGTACACAAAATTGAAGGAGCGACCCACGAGGGCTAGGCGTTGAATTTTTGCCCCTTAGTGTTAGAGAGGTCCCGAGAACCATTCTCTCAATTGTATGATAATCACCTAATACACAATTCAAACGACTCCCCAAGTGTGTGTCGATAGTAACTTCAAACTTATGCAACGACTTGATGGTTACATTACTAACAAGGTAGATTAATGCTCACGAATTATCATAATACACGTATCCAAAAATAATTTATGGCAAGTTTGGAGGACACATTTCCTACATAAGAAAGTCCAAGGACTCACAAACCTTAGTTGAGATACTTTTAGGATGATCGGAAACTTCTCACGTGGTTTCGATTATCTTATAAACTACTTAGAGAGCTTTCACAACTTTCTAACGATTTAACGAGAACTAAAGAACATCAAGCGAAAATATATAGGAGCGTACAAATATATTGCCAAACAAGTACCTTTCTCATCAATTTTGAAATGAAATCTACTACAAGAAAATTAATTCACTACTTTCTATTGAAGTGAATAAATAACAATAAAGACCTCGTCTTTAATTGTACCTAAATAACCCAGCGAGTAAGCATGCATGTGCTTGCCTCCCAGAGATAATTGTGCCTAGACTAGAGTAGGATACTTTGCACACTCACCATCACCCTCTTGGCGGGGATCAAGCCTTATCCTCTAATTCTAGGAAAGTTAAACTTTATGAAAGTGAACTAAACTATAACTTGTTAAATTCATGGGAGAGAGGAGAAGTGAATTAAGTATGAGTTTTAAATTCGAGAACAACAATACTTTGGATCTAACAACAATTTAGATTGCTATATATATGTTGGAACATTGGCCTCCATGGCAAGCCAAGTTAACCAAAATAAGAATAATAATAATCTTCTTTGAGTCTTTGAGAACCATCTCTACATTTCTAGAATGAAAAATATAAAACAAACAAATAAAGAGAGTTTGAGGAGATATAGAGCACTTAGAGTTGGAAATACTCTGAGCTAACTAGATTGGCCCAAAGAAAGTTTCACCAACCACTAAGGTAACCTTGAGTATAGGCCATTTCGACAAGCATCTCACTATGAAATGAAAGGAAAGTGATACATGCTTAGAATGGCCTCAATCTTCTAAAGACCTAGGTGATTCATGGTTACGAGTTTTAAAACATATCCAAAAATTTTGTTATTTTTTTTTACTATAGTTGAGTTATATCAATTATATACTAGCACAATCACATTTACTAATGTGGTTGATATAATGCATCTACATTAATATATTGAAGGTAAAAAATATCTCCAACAATAATAAATGTCATTATGCTAATTACAACCCATATGTAAATGAATTCAATAACCATAGCTAACTTTTTTTTTTTAAATAAATAAATAATTAAATTAAATTAACCCAAAATAAACTTGATCAACCGAAAATAACCTTAAATACTTGTCATTTTCATTAAAAAACAACTAATGATTAAATAAAAAGAAATGACCAGTCAATGTTGAGAATGACCTCAACCCACGAAGGACAATGTGATTCATAGTTAAGGGGGATTTTAGCACACGAGCTTCTTTTTCTGTGGCAATTGTATCAATTACATAATACCATATTAGAAGGTAGTTATTATTTTAGTTTTTAGTTTTGGTGTTATATTATTTGTTTTGACTTGTTTTTAAGGTTTGGGGTAGTTATGTTTTTGGGTTTTTATATTTTTATTTTTATTTTTTGAACTTTTTTAACTTTTGTAATTTTAAGGTTGGGTTATTTTTGTTTTTAGATTTTTAATCTAATTTCTGATTGGAGTTTTGATGGGTGCTTCTCTCCTCTGATATAAATGTGTATCAGTGGTACAATCTTCATTATCCTGATGATGAACTACGGTGGTAGTTTTGAAACATATGGGATTCAGAATTTTCTTATGTGATTTCCTGGAAGAATTTATAATTAAAATGCTATGGATCACGAAGCTTGCACTCTCAATAATAAATCATATTGAAAACAAAATATAATTAATAAAAATATAAAAATTATATATATATATATATATATATATATATATATATATATATATATATATAGAAATTATAAATAATAATAATAATTATAAATTAAAATTTATTATTTTTAAAATTAAAATAATAATTATATTTTAAAATAATATAGCCAAATTAATATAGATTTATTTTAAATCTTTATCTACTAATTGTTTAGAGGAATCATATTTGTAGAGGCTTACCAAAATTTTATTCAAATTTTGCTTTAAAAAAAGATTTAGCTATTACAAAAATCCTTCTAAATACTTAATAAATCCAAACTTAAATACTTTAAAAAAAACAAAAATAAAAAAATAAACCCACAATTCCAATATGATATTAACGAGTGACATAGAATTTAGAAAAAATAAATTTCATGACCCTCTACTTCTAAACAACATCATAAATCTATAAAATTCTATTTTCTCTCTGGTAAGATCGAGACTCTCTACTTCTAAATACTTTATCAGGTGGATCTATAGAATTATTTCCTCTTCTTAATCGAGTGTCTAAAGACTATCATTTGTACTTGCTTCTAATTTCGCTGCACCCTTTCTTCCGTTTGTATGTGCTTTAAGGATATCATTCTCTACATGCGATACTTATTTTATTGGAAAAAGAGATTACCTGCAAATTGTTGGAAGGCACAAAGGAGCTTAGCCAAATCGGTTGGGTGTCCTCGAATGGTCACCACCTTGCCATCTACATAATATGACTTGCTTTAGAACAAGAATAATGTATGGGGGATTTCCGGATGAGAGATCTATGAATCAAGAGAATTATTTGGTTTCTTGGTGATACCGCCATTCGAATAAAAATTCCATTTAATGTTGAAAATTGTCACTTAAATAAAATAGCATCATTATACTTGTAAAATATCTATCTAAAAATTGAAATTTAAGCCCACAATCCTAGATACCATTAGAACCCGATTCATGTATGGGGATTATATACATGATTCTTGTTGGGAAGAAGCAATTTATCGAGTAACAATGTATTTCTCTTACTTCCAATAATAGAAACATTTTTTTCTGTTGAAATTAAAGGGATCTATGAATCACAGAATTATTTGGTTTCTTAGTCTTCCATTCCAGCAAAATGTCGGTAAAGAAAATAGCATCATTATAGTAAAATATCTATCTAAAAATGAAATTTAAGCCCACAATCCTATTTACCATTAGGACAAGATTCGGATAAATTTCAAAAGGTTGAGAATTCGAAATCCCCACTTCTAGACACTTTGTCAATGTTAATGAATCTATAGAATTCTATTTGCTCTCTTGTTAGGGTGTCGAAGGACTCTTTTTTTGTCTTTGCTATTCTGTGCTCAATAGTTCTTGGGAAATTTAGTGGATATATATATATATATATATAAGTGAGTAAGCGAAATTTATTTATTTTTCATTAATATATATATACAAAAGATTTTACTTAATGAAAAGCTTTTTATTTTTTTCACTAATATATATACGATTTGCAACTATTTGAAAAGCTTCTCGGTTTCATACGTTTCAAATAAAAACGAGGGAGAATCAAGATAGAGATGAACCTCGATGAAACAAAATAACTTTCCACGATATGTAGTTGATAAGGTCATGAAATTGCCATCAACATTTTCTTTTTCAGTGCCTTAGCGGCTTCCATTACGAGTCTTAGCATGGTCGACTCCTTTGGAAGTCAGGAGGAGGGGTCAAAAAGGATGGTGAAGTAGTGGTTTGAGAAGAAGTGAGAGATGATGTTACGATTACCTTGAGAGGAGGAGGACACACCACATACGGCGGAGCAATAATGGGTGTACGGTGCGAAGTAGTAGAAGCTATTATCCACCCTAGTAATTCTTAGGTCATGGGATTTTGGTTTATAGTTAAAGAAAACTAGGGGTAACCAAGAACCGCTTTTGAAATTCAGGATCTAGCCTTCCTAAGTTCCGGAGAGGGATCTCTCCTTAAGATTTATCTTTGTTTTGTAATGGATTTTAGGCTAGCTATGAGTGGACAATTTGGTTTGATTTTTTGAATGTTGGTAGTAATAAAGGACTACAAGGGAACCATAGAAATATCTACCTAACCATTGGGCAATGGAGTCAAATTTATAGCAAACAAGACTAGAAAAATAAGGTCAAAAGAACAAATATACTAAGGGCAATATAGATGATCTTCAGAGGGTTTAAAAAGGCTATTTTGATGAAGTGGTATGATCTGGACTAAGGGAAATTAAGAATCCTTAGATCACAGAAAAGGAAGAGGGAAATTGAGGTGAAACAAGACTAAAGAGCAATTAAGAATTCTAAAGTCTGGAAATCAGCAGAAAAAATAAACATGAAAACTAGTAAAAACAGAGAGATTTTGATTCTGTAATACCTTTCCTAGTTATTCATTTAAGATAAAAAATAACACAAGATGTATGAATGAAACTTAAAGAAATAAACAATGAAAACTGGAAGATACAATACTCATATGATCAGCATGAGGATCATTAGTTATGATGTCTATTTGCTTTAGTTTCCAGCCTGCTGCTTTAACTTAACTCACATAAAATCCCAATGTTTTCAACAAAAAAGTCTATAGTAGTCTTGATAATTTTATTCCACACCGAATACTTCGAAAGATGAAGTATTTATACAATTGAATTACTTACAAAATATCTAAAGTTTGAGATAATATCTCAAGAAAAAATAGGAAATATTACATAAGAAGAGGGACAACAACAAAACATTGCAAGCTGTCCTCTTTTACAAGGAAAAATAGAACTGTTTATCTTATTCAAACTGATTTTTTGCTTAGCTGGAAGCATTGTTGGCAATTGAGAAATTATATTATGGAAGATGACTTGTAGAATACTCCTCCTTTTCACCTTCTGTTCTGATACTCTTTATCTTTGCTTTTCACTGTTGCACTACTGTAATTGAAAAATAACCAGCAGTAACAATTTTCCTTTACTGATACACTTTGACATCTGATACACTTTGACCTTGATTTTTTCACCATAAAGTAACAGTAGAATATGAATTTTTTATGTGATTTTATTTCCCTTTACCTGTCAAATTCACATCAGATTTGTGAATTCTTGCCACTGTTCAGCAGTGGGGATCTTCATATTCTTCAATTTTCCATAGCTTTCATCAACTTCTGTGTACTTAGAAAAATTTGGCTTTACTATGAACATGTGTTTAATTTCATTCTCCAGCAAGAATAAATTCTCAAAATATTGAAGTACTACTTTTCCACTTGGAGACCCTTGAGGCAAATGTTTATTAACCTACTCCTTAGCATGAGCTCTAATCTTCTGGTCATAGTCCTTCTGTGCCATTAGTTTCTCATGAAATCCATGAATATCTGGAAGTCCTCCTTCTAGCAGCAAGTCATATTTTGTCTTGAATTTAGTAATTGATAAGTTCATCGTATCACACTTTTATTCCAGGTTATTCATAATATTTATTTTTGTCAGGATTTTTCTAATTTGAAGGATGGCCTCTGTCCTGTCAGGAATTTTCAACTCTTCTATTTCCTCCCTGTTTTTACTATTAAAAAATGATATGAGTTGGATTGCCTGTGGTGGTTTGTTTCCAAGTTCCTTCTTTGTTTTGTCAATATCTGCTAAGGAAAATTGTAGCAGATATTTTTGCTCATATATTATCTAAATAGAAGGCCATTGTGAGTGAATGCCTTCAGTGATTTTTGTCCACAAATGATTTTTGATGTAGGCAACCTGATCTGTAAGATTCACTTCCTTTTGGAGGATCAAGATCCTTTCTTCTAATGTCTTTACCCTTTGTTCATGGACCTTGGAAGTAATTACAACATCTTTGTAAGCAGATTCTAAGTTTGCATTAGCTTTTTTCAATATTTTGATCTCATCATTCTTTAAAGTCATCTCTTCCATAGCTTTTACCAAGTCTGTAGCTCCTTTTTCTGTCCCTGTTTGTACCTGTGTATTTGAAGATGCAGCAGCAGAATCATCCTTTGATGAAATTGACAGTGCAGTTGCCAATTTCCCTTTAGGTGCAAGATGTTCAGCTAGAGTAGATGGTACAACAGTGCTTACTAATGGAATAACTGTAGGAATGAATTCTTTATCCTTTTTCAATGCTTCATTTTCCTTCATCAAGGCTTCAGTTTGTTTTTCCATTTCTTTGAGTTGTGCAGTCATTTTTAAAACCAATTGACTCAATTCATCATTTTTTGTTTTCTGTTGAAGGATCTCCTTTGCCTAGAGATGTTCACTTTGAGGCAATTTCAGTTGCCTCCTTAGAGCAACTATGTCTTCATTTTTCTGTTTGATTAAAGCCTTTGCAATTTCAATGTTAGATGGATTAGCTCCCGCTTCAATCACCAAGTCTTCCAATTCTTTGATTCTCAATCCATTATCATGCAATGATTCTTTTTCCAATTTCATTTGATTTTGCAGATTTTTCACTGTCTTCTGAAGTTTAACAGAGCTCATTGTTTTGTTGACTATCTTTGAATACAACATCTCTGTATTTCTCCTGTGGAATTCTATTTGATCTAATTCATGGAATGCATCTACATCTACTTCAAAATCAGTCTTTGAATAGTCTGCTACTGATTTTGGATCAGCCACTGTAGGTTTCAAGAATGACATCACCAATTTGTTAGAAGAATAATCAAAAGCAGAGAGAAGTCTATCTTTATTTCCAGGTTTCTCTTTGAGAAACTTGGAATATAATTCATTCTATATTTCTTCATTCTTCTCTCTGATTTGTCTAAATTTAACCTGGATTTCTGACTCTCTGTTATCAGTTGCATTTGAGGAAGAAGGAATTTCTACATTGGTTTGTTTCTCAACCATCATTGTATCTTTATCCTATGTTTCAAATTGATTCTTTTGAAGTTCTCTGAGTGTTTCAGTTACTATATTTGTTGCCTCATAATTAGTTTCATGACCATTATTATCATCAATTTCCATTGCTTTATCATTTTCCTCAACAGTCAATTTGGTTCTCTTGCTATAGGAGGTTTTAAATTTCCTGCCTAAAATGGTTTTTGCAATATAATTGACATCTTCTCCACTTCTTTTATGATAAACTTCAGCCTCTTTATCAATTGTAAGAACTTGTGCTTGATTAACCTATTTTTCCTCTACATTACCTTCCTGCATATCCTGTGTATCTTCATCAAGAAAAGTATTTTCCTCCCACTCAATTTGATTGGAAATTTTTTTCAATTTGGGGCTTGGAATCATGCAAGAAAGGAGACAAATTGCATTTTAATCTGATTATGCTCAAGACACCCTGAGGGTCATAATTCCACATAAAACTGTATGGGAAGTTGTATTCTTTCAACTTGATATTAATCTCATTTACAGCTTCTCTATTGTTGACAATGAATGGACCAATTTGATTTTTGAGTTTAAATTGGGTTTTTTTCTTGGAGGCCATAAAATTTACTTCGTCTGCATTCAATATTTGCCTTAAATATTCTAAAGCAAAGATTCTTGTAGTTAAAAACCTTGGAAGTTTGTATGGTTCCAAGAGTCCACCATACTCTCTGATCTCTGTGTGATTCCTGTATAAGTACCAATCCCCAGTCTTACAGTTCTCAGACAACTGTAAGATTCTCTTAGTCTCTTCATTAATTTTGGGAGTTTCTTCCTTAGTCAAAAAATTCATAGCTGGAATTATGAATAAGTCATTGAAATCTACATATGTATATTCCCTATTCTCTTTTCTCAAAATAGATGTACAAAATACAACTGACAGGAGGTTCCCTTCTACATCCAATTTTTGCAACTCAATGCGAAATTTTTCTATTTGATAATACAAGAAAAGATGTAGTAGATTTGATGTGTATCTGAAAAATCCCTCCTCTGGTAATTTTGTCAATTGATAGTGCATTCTCTTAGCAATAAACTTGGAAAAATTGAAGATAATGGATGGAGGTTGGCCAGGAGTCAAGGTTGACAAAAAACCCAAGATGGAAGCATCAGTGAATTCATCAATGTTATATCCCAGTATAAATGACAGCATGGAGACAATCTACCTTGTTTCCTCTGGAAATTCAAATGTATCAAAGGGAGGATTTAATTTAGGGACGTTAACATGTGTAGGCAAAAAAGTCTGAAATATGTTGAACCTGGCAGAAAAATCTAAGTCCAAGTACAGCTGGGTCAGATCTTCTATGAATAGTGAAACTGAATTGGGGTCATGTTTCATTTGCAGCATGGAATTTATGGACTCAGGATTGATATAGAACATTACTTCCATATATTTATTGATAATACACCTTTGATCAGGAAGATAATACAGTTGACACAGTCTGACAAAATCAGGGGCTTGATGAGTGAGAGGAACAACATATTTTGGCAGATTGGACTCCCAAATGGGTACATCACTTTTGGCTTTTTCTACAGAATTTCCAAAACACCAATTGTGGACTTCTAAGAGGTTGAATTCAACTGAAGGATCAAAAATTCTATAATCAAGATCAAGCAAGGAGCTACTTTATTGAGAAGTAATGGGAGGTTGTGCAGGTCTCACAACTTCAGTGGTTTCAGCTGTGATTGCAGGAGTAGGTTTATCAATTTTTGAAGGTTTAGCTTGTGGTAACTTAATTGAGACCTTTTTCTGGGATTTTGCTTCCCCAGACTTAGGAGTTACTAGTTTCTTAGTCATTTTGAATGAACAAAGCAAGATTAAATAGTTTGCCAGGTTTTTTTTGGGAAACAAGGGATAATTGAAAGGTTTCACTGGCAAATTCAGACCTTGAGCAGGGCTATGAATGATAGAAAAGGTTTCTTATACACAGAGGATATTTTAGATCAAGTTTAGCAGTAAAAATGATCTTAGAATGGCTTAAAACTTGTTAAAATAGAAAATGTGGATTCTGAGGAAATTTTGACAGGGTTTCCCCTGTATTTTGGAGGTTTTTGGTATTCCTTAGAAGGGAAAATGGGCTTTCTTTGGTAAATGGAAGTTTAATTAGCTTAATTTCCTTTGAAACTGAAGATTTTATAGGTTGGAATGGTGAAAAATACTTGTAAAAGGTATAATTGTGGCTGATGAAGGTTGCAGTTTCGTCACAGTCTTCAATTCCATTGAATTGGGCTAGCAGAGGTCATGGAGGTTCTCAAGATTGATTTTCAGAGTAAATGGCAGTTCTAATGGCAAACTGGTTCACAAGCAGTTTCAAAAATGGTTAAAGGAGGCTCTGCAAAGAGTTCTCAGTGGTTTGTATGCGCCAATATGTGAAATGTTATAGAATAGTGAAGTTTTATGGCATTAAACCTTAAGTCCAATCACATTTCAATTACATTTATTGCAGGAATGGCGGGAGCGGTTTTGATTTGGGATTGGGTGGTTTTCACGCAGCTCTGGGGTGGTAAACTGAATTTCACTTTTTTCACGTGATCGAATAGAAAACTGACACGTCGGCAAGGGGCGGTATTGGAAAACAGCTTATATCACATAATTTTGTGGAAACATTGGCCAATTATTTTCATTACGCGATATGGGATCGGCGCCGTCGGATTAGACTTTGATAAGGGAATGGTCAAGATTAAAATGAAAGCTGCGGGGTAATGTAGTGGGGTCGGGGCTTTGAATGGTGGCCGTAGGATCTGGTGAGTGGAGATCTACGATGGACATTAAGTGCGATAAGGATGGTGGGGACATGAATAATGAGTTATCAGGTTGCATATGAGCTGTTGGATTACAGAGGATGATCAGCTAAGCGATAGGGAATGAAGGAGCATGGAGATAGAATTATCGCGTTTTATGAGAAACTTCAGATCAAAATGTTAATAAGGATATAACAGCTAATATTAGACCCGATGGCACAAAGGATTTTGTTAAAGTTTATATATAAACAGGGTTTATACATAGGAAAAAGTGGTCGAGAGGGGTATAAAGGGGTTTTAACTAAGGTTAAAGACTGCGGTAATGGAGTACATATCGGGAAAAATAGATAAGTTATAATTTTAACCTTGGGTTAAGGGAGCCGGGAAGGGAAAATATAGACATAGGGATGGTCTAGTGAAGTTTAGTTTAAATTAAACTTCGGGTTTTATGTTTTTTTGTTTTAAACACATATTGAAACATGTTTAATGATTTTTTGAGTATTTTTATTATATAGTTAATTAAATCATTTTGATTTAATAACCATAGAGAGTGGGATATTTATATAAGGTTATTTTTAGCCAAAGGGGGTATAATGTGGGTTTTTAATCAAACATGTGGGGATAAATAACTTTGGCTAAAGTTATATTAATGGGTTTTTGGGATTATTTTATAAAAGGGAGTTATATAATATAGGAAAAGGTTATTATATAGGGAGTTATTAAATAAGTTAAAGTTAATATGACAAGGGGACAATGTATACTCAAAATACATTAATATAACTAAGAAAGTGAATATTAATAGCAAATTTGCATTATAATAATTTCATCACTTAAACTTAGGATAAAATGTGATTTTGAGGGTTTTATGCTTTCATGTGATGTGGGTCATTAATCAAATGGGAATTAGAGTATTTTAAAGTAAAAATGAGGTTTTTACTTATGATTTTTAGGGAAATGAATGCATGAATGGAAAATTATGTGATTTTAGGGATTAATATAGACATTTAACATTTTCAACTAATCAGCCATAGAGCCTTGGGTCTGGTCCCAACAGAAGTCAAGGAAATGCCTTGAGCCTTTATGACTGATAGTTTAGAATGATGAATGGCTATGGGGAGGGGAAGTTAGTTATTTGTAGCTCTGGTGAATAATTTTTACGTTTATGCTTCTCACCTTCTTCTACCTACCCAATTTTAACTGCTAACATTTTTTATTCCATTTTGATTAGGTGCATTTGGACTAGCAACCTTTACAACATTTATTCTTTCTAAAAGCAATAAAACTATCTAATTCTACGCTTATTTCATCCATGAATCCAGTTTAAACTGTTGGATTCACTTATTCTCTTCCTAACTACTGAATTGTCATGATTAAACTGTAAGATAATTCTTTATTCTCTATCTACAACAAGTGAAATTGAAACATGACAAGTCAAGTTTAAACTATTTAACTCATCATGGATTATGGCATTTATTGACACTCTGCCATAATCAACCGCAAAAGGTAAAAATAGTGGCATTTAGACTTGCACACTTTCATGTTTTATTCATCTTTTTCTTTTGGGGTCTATTAGTTTTTCTAAGTCCTTTGATTGTTCTTTTAGGACTTTTTACCCTCTTTTTGATTTTTTTGATTATTTTATTTTTTACAAAATATGGGAATACAACTTGCAGAAGGGAAAGTATGTACATATTTACAAGATTACCATCATTCAAGTCAAAATTATGAATCCTATATTTATAGGTTGCTAACATCGGCTTCACTTGGGAATGGCATTTCCTGGTGAAATGTCAAGAACTCTGAGATCAATAGCCTTCATCTTTGACCTTGGTGATCCTGTAATTGTCTTTTGTTTTCTACAACCATTCATGTTTATGAAATCTTATACTGCAAATCTTAGGGCCTTCTCTTCGGGCTTCAACTTTGTAGATAAAATCTCCAATCCAATCTACACACTAACAATGAATATTTACAATGATAAAGTAAATCAATCTAACTGTTGAGTGACTCTAAAGAATAGTAGTGTTTCAGCATCCTACCATTCACTGGTCCTTCTTGTAGTTCAGTTCCATCCAAATTCCCGATGAAAAAGGAATTATTACCTCTGTAACCATATATCACATAGGGTTCTTGCCATAGAAAGTCAAACTTTCCATGTTTGCCTTTATCTTCCCTTCGTGAGTCCCATCTCAAAACTTGATCTCCTATGAAAAAATCATCTTCTTTAACGCTTTTATCAAAAATATTTTTGATTTTATCATGTAAAAGTTGTGATTTTTCATAAGCTTCTTCCCTAGTTTGTTGGAGATGTATGGTTTCATTGATTCTTCGTTAAATATCATTTGTTTCCACCTATGATTCTTGGATAATCTTCATGACTGGAACACCCAATGAAGAAGGGAAAACAACATATGTTCCATAAAAATTTGATACGGTGAAGTTCCAATAGACTTTTTTGTGGTAAGCCTATCAGCCCATAGGGCATGAATCAGCTTTTTGTTCCATGTCCTTTTGTTTTCTTGGAGTAATTTTTTGATGATATTGATTAAGCTTTTGTTTGATGATTCGGCTAAACCATTACCTTGGGGATAATATGATGTGGAATGACCTAAGGTAATATGGTATTTATGACAGAAAGAAATCATTTTCTTGGATTTGAATACTGCTACATTTTCAGTAATAATCTTATGTGGACATCCAAATCTTGATAAAATATTACTTTCTATAAATGAGATTTTAACTTAATTAGTGGCTTGCCTAGTGCGAATAGCTTCTATCCACTTGTTAAAGTAATCTGTAACAGTTAAAATCCATTTATGTTGGCCTGAAAAGGGAGGATGGATTTCCCCAATAAAATCTAACCCCCATAGTTGAAATGGTTTTTCAGTTGATATAGGTTTAAGAGGTAAAGGCAATAGTTTCTTTTTCCCTTAAAAAATTTGGCATGTATGGCAAGAGGTAACAAATTTTTTGACATCAGAAAATAAAGTTGGCCAGTAAAAACCAGCTCTTAGTATTTTCTCAGCCGTACTCTTCCAGTATAGGTGGCCTCCACAGTCACCTGCATGAAATTCCTTAAGAATTTTGTCAGCCTTAGATTTTAATAAACAATTTAGTAAAATCCCAGTATTTTCTTTCCAGTAAAGTGCATTATTTAAGATACAAAACCTCATTTCTTTCTGTTTGATGAATCTTGCCTTGGTTTTTGTTAGCCCAGGAGGAGCTTGTAAATGTGTTAGTACAAAGATAATATCAAAGTACCATGGTGAGTCTAGATAGGCCTCACTGATCAATGGAGTCGCCATCTCCTCCTGGTCATCTATTTGTGCAATGAAATTAATGTCTAAAGCATTGCAATTTGATTCATCCATCAATCTGGCTAAACCCTGTCATTTAATGAGCTTATTTGGTTTGATTTCCAAATCGTACTCAAGGATAGTGGCTATCCACTTTCCTCTCCTACCATCAGGTCCATCTTATGTCAGAATATATTTAATTACTGCATTAGGGACATATGCACTGATGTGTGAATGAAGTATATACACTCTGAAATCCTTGATGGCTTTAACCAGGGCTAAAGCCTATTTTTCCATTATATTATACTTCAAAGGTGCATCTCTGAGGGCTTTACTAAATAATGAAATTGGCTATTCAAAACCTTGATTATTTTTCTGCAAAAGAACTGCAGCTATGGTGTGTTCAGATGCAAATGAAAATATTATGAAATCTTTTGTATAATCTGGGCTGATGAGGACTGGTGCTTTTGTCAAGGCCTGTTTAATAGATTCGAAAGATTGTTTGGCCTTTATTGTCCATTTTATTGCAGAGTCCTTTTTAAGAATATTATTGAGATCTTTTATGATTTCAGCCAGATTAGAGATAAATCATCTTAAAATTTTGATTTTACCCAGGAATGCTTGAAGTTCCTTTATGTTCCTTGGTGGTTGAATGTTTAGAATAGCTTCAATTCTTGCAGGGTCTATTCTAATGTCTTCTTTGGAAATTATGTGACCTATCAGTTTTCTTTCTTCTAGTCCAAAAAGAGTCTTTTTGGGATTAAGGGATATACCATATTTTCTACATTTGATAAAAACTTGTCTCAGGTGATCTAAGTGTTCATCATTTGTTTTTGAAAAGACAGTAATATCATCAAGATAAATAACTGAAAATTCATGGATCTCTTTAGCAAAGGCAATATCCATTGCTCTCTGAAAAGTAGCTCCTACATTTTTCAATCCAAAAGGAATTTTCATGTAAATGAAAGTGCCCCAGGGAGTAGTAAATGAAGTTTTAGTCTGATCATCTTTATGAAGTAGAATTTGATTATAACCAAAGAAACCATCTAATAAAGAAATTCTTGAAGAACCTGACACCCTCTGCAAAATATGATCCATTTTAGGCAAGGGTTAATTGTCTTTCAAAGAAGATTTATTGAGATTTATAATGTCTATACACAGTCGAATTTCTCATGTTTTATTTCTAGTGGGCACTAAATTAGATACCCAGTCAGAAAACATGACTAGTGTAATTATTTGTGCATCGAACATTCTTTTAACTTCTTTCTCGATTAAAGGTAACAAGATTGGATTAATCCTTCTTAGTTTTTGTTGAAAAGGTTTTTGATTTTCTTTCAAAGGAATCTTATGTTGAATTATGTCTTTGTTGTAATTTTTCAAATCTTCGTAACCCCATGCAAAAACATCCTGATATTCTTTCAAAAGTTCTATGTATTTGACCTTTTCTTATGATGAAAAGGATTTTGATAGTTTAATCATTTTTGGTTTTTCATCTGTTCCTATGTTATACTCTTCTATATCAGACTTAACTGGTTCCATTTTTGGCCTTTTGGGCACATCGTTGGAATCAAACAAATCTTCTAGGGGATTTAAACCTCTAGGTAAAATGTTATGCTTTAAATCAATCAAATCTGGTTCATCTTCCATCATTTCCTCTATATCTACTTTTTCCAATTCATCTATGTCACTCTGAGTAAATATAGTAGGTCTATCAAAATTATGTACATCTAAATTATCTAAATCATCTATTTGACAAGAATTTGAATCTATATTACAAGATGAATCTATATTACAGTCATTATCAATTTGACAGTTTTGAAACTCTCACTCATTGTTCAAAAATTGATAAATTTTCTCATCTTCTAAGAAAATTTGCCAGTATTTTACATTATCTGGGACAACAGGTCTGCGTTTGATTTCAGCAGTGTACTTTTGTATTGGTGAAAATGGAAGTTTGCAAGTGCTGGCAAAGGTTGCCAAACAATGGGCTTGCATGTTCTTTTTTCTATGGATGATAGCAAACTTGTTTTCTAACAAATCTTCAACCAAATCTGTTGCTGTGTCCCTGTATCTGGCTAGTCTGGGGTTGTGAATAGAATATTTCACGTTTATTTTCTTGATAACTAGCTCTGAATCTCCCATGACTAATATTATTTTCCCTCCCAATTTTCTAATGATTTGAAGACCTAAGATTAAAGCCTAATATTCAGCCATATTATTGGTGCATTTGAAATTCAATCTAAAGGCATGTCCTTGGGATTGGCTTGTTTCAATGTTGGTAATCCATACACCAGCTCTAGCTCCTGATTTATTCATTGATCCATGAAAATCTAAATGCCATAAAGCCTCGTGACCAATGTAATCATCCATTATTTTAAGTTTCTTATCAGTGATTTCAATTTGGTTGTCATTATAATCAGAATTACTGAGAATAAAGGAATCAAGATCAGTAGGAGTTGAATAGATTGGATAATTGGTAGGTCTGTCAGCAGTACTGATCATAAACTTCATTAAGGTTTCTCTGTAAAGCTTTTTGGGATGTCCAAATACCGAGATAGTGGCATAACTCATGTCAAGTTGTAGAGATCCCTGCAACTTTGCTCCCCATGAGCGAGAAAGAAGCATGCCATACTTTGGCGGGATGTCAACTACCACAACATCCATGATCATGCTTTTACCAAGATATTAGACTAAGTTTACATATAGATCTTTAATCAATACTATGCATTTGACTTTGGATGAATCAAATGAAAAAAGGTCTTTATAAGGTCGGGTTATGTCTAAATTCAGGGTTTCCATTATTTCTCTGGGCATTAGGTTATGGGAAGCTCCAGTATCTAGCATAGCATTGTGTAATATCTGATCATGTACAGTAAGACTTAGATAAAATGGAGGTACTGACCCATATGAATGCTTACCATCTACATTTGGACCAAAGATTAATTTAGTTCTATCATCACTCATATTAATTGTATCCTCATTTTCATTTACATTCAATGTTTCAGTAATAATCGATCTATACAAGTCATTTTTAGCAAATTCAACTAAGGGAACAACTATTTTTAACTTGGATATTTCAGATTGCATGTTAAATGTTGACTGAGTTTTGATGGCTTGAATTAACTCATCTTTTGGAACTATGGTTTGGGATGGATTTTCTTGTGTTTCAACAATTTTAACTTTGGCTTGAGGTCTTCTTTTGTCTTCTGTTTGAGTTTCTTGGTTTCTGCTATCTTTAATTGTTTTTTTCAGGAACATTTTAAGGGTTAGTAGATGCTTTATCAGATTTGGGATTCTCAGTAGAAGATTTAGGATTTGATGATTTTGAGTTAGCTGGATTCTTTTTTGGGTTAGTAGATGTTGCTGAATTGGTGGTCTTTGTAGTATTAGCCTTTTGGGCATCTTTGGAGGATTGAGCCACCTCATCAGTAATATCTACAATCTTTGGACTTTGCTATTTTTTAGGACTGGGTGGGTTTGAATTTTGTTTATTTTCTCTGGGAAGAATCTGCAAAAATTTTGTTTTAGGAGCATCAATATTCTTTTTGTTTTGGCTTTGCTGGGTTGGAGCATTGTTCTTTATAGTAGGCTCATTAGTTTTCGATTATAACCTTGCTTATAATCGAAGGATTCACCATATTCCACTTTGAACTATTGTAGCTCAAAGAGTTCCTAGTCTTCTTGTGTGAGGAAAATTGTATTGTTTTCATCTATCCCCATAACTATGTTGATGTCTTCCTCCTCCTCAACATTGTTTTGTGAACTCTCTGCAAAGTTTTCTTGGAATTGGGGTCTTATGTTCTAATCAGGAGAAGGTTCTTTACCTTTCCCAAGATTTTTTTTTTTCTTGTAGTTGGGATTCATGATTTGGGATTGATTCTCCCATTGTGGTTTTCTTTCAATGTGATCTAGTCTCTCAACTACTTTTTCTAATGTTTTGGTAATAAAATCAAATTTACCATCTAAGTTTGAAGCTTCTTCTTTGATAGTAACCCTCCTCTCATTTCTCATTCTAGCTTTCTTAGCAAGGATAATGATTTCTACACCTACAGCATTCTGTTGCATTTTTTCTAGGGTATCTACATCTCTTTCTCTAAGTTGGTAAGCCATGTCTACATCAAAACAATCAGGGAATTTGAGTAGCATGGAATACATAGTGGGTTTAAGGTTAGCGGGAATAGCGTTGTAAACACTGTTGTATCTGGTGCAAAAATCTTAGACAGACTCATTGGGGGCTCTCTTAACAGCATCAAACTCAGATAGTATTTGCATAGGATTCTTCTTCTTTTCCCATTTATCTAGGAATGCTCTATGGAATGCAGCTAGGTCTGCTATACTACCAACACCTAAACTTCAAAAACCATGTTTTTACTTCTCCAATTAAGCTTTGTGCAAACAACCTCATTTGGACATCAGATTCATCTATCTCATAAATTTCCCAAAAATCATTCATTCTGGTGATATGTTGTTGTGCAGTAATTTGTGAAAGATTATCAAACAATGGGATATCTTTTTGATAATTTTGGGGCATGTCATGGAGATTTTGAGGTAAGACCAAGGGAGCATATTTGGCTTCCATGGCTTGGATTTTTGCTAAACTGGGAGGTATAGTAGTAGTGGAAGGGATAGTGCTGGTTACAACAATGGATGTACTTGAAGAGCTTGTAAAAGGAGATGAGAAAGAGTATTATGGTTGGAGCTTATAGAGGTAGTGGATGAAGTGGACTGAGTAAATGATGGAAATACTACTTTGGGCTGCAAAGGAAACTCAGGGATGAATGGTTCTGTGGATGAACTAGCGGTGGATTGAGGATATGATGAATATATGATCCTATGCTGCAGAGGAAACTCAGGACTTATAGGCTCTTGAGGTGAACTGACAATAGAATCTGTAAATGAAGTGGCAGCATACAAAGTAGAATCTGATGCTGGAAAGACTTTGGTGTATAGTTGGGAAACTGGAGGTTTTAATTGAGACAAAAAATTGGCTAACTTAACAGCTTCTTCAATGTCTTTAATTTTTGTGACACTTACCCTTTTTACTGGACTTTGACTTTCAGTTTTGTCTGATTTAGTAGGTACTGAAATAATTTTATGTTTCTCACTCACAAAAGAGGTAAAAACAGGATCTTAAAAAATTTCCTTTAAATAAGATTCAAATTTGGTTCTAAATAGTGATTTTTCAAACTTCAAATCAAATGAAATATCTCATAATCTTACTAATTCTATGGGTAAAGAATCAGCTCTTTTCAGACGTACTTCAATTTCTGAACTAACAGTTTATTTTTTCTTTTTTCCTATCTGGTCCGGATTGTCTACTATATCTGGAGGGTTAGGATCGAGGTTGGATCTAGTGCAATAGAATTTTTTGGGAGACATAATTTTTATTGTGTAAATACCCACAACCTTTAAACTTAATCTTAAAGTGGAAAAGACAATGTTTAAAAATCTTCCTCCAAGATTAAACTTAAAACTGGAGAGTGGTTAGTTCCCCAGTATGGTCGCCAGTATGTTATCACCCTAATAATTCTTAGGTCATGGGATTTTGTTTTATAGTTAAAGAAAAATAGGGGTAACCAAGAACCTCTTTTAGAATTCAGGATCTAGCCTTCCTGAGTTCTGGAGAGGGATCTCCCCTTAAGATTTAGCTTTGTTTTGTAATGGGTTTTAGGCTAGCTATGAGTGGACAATTTGGTTTTATTTTTTGAATGTTGGTAGGAATAAAGGGCTACAAGGGAAACCATAGAAATATCCACCTAACCGTTAGGAAATGGAGTCAAATGTATAGCAAACAAGACTAGAAAACTAAGGTCAAAAGAACAAATATACTAAGGGCAAGATAGATGATCTTTAGAGGGTTTTAAAAGGCTATTTTGATGAAGTGGTATGATCTAGACTAAGGGAACTTAAGAATCCTTAGATCACCGAAAATGAAGAGGGAAATTGAGGTTAAACGAGACTAAAGAGCAATTAAGAATTCTAAAGTCTGGAAATCAGCAGAAAACATAAACATGAAAACTAGTAAGAACAGAGAGCTTTTTACACTGATTATGTAATACCTTTCCTAGTTATTCATTTAAGATGTAAAATAACACAAGATGTATGAATGAAACTTAAAGAAATAAATAATGAAAACTGGAAGATACAATACTCATCTGATGTCCATTTGCTTCAGTTTGCAACCTGCTGCTTCAACTTAACTCACATAAAATCCCAATGTTTTCAACAAAAAAGTCTATAGTAGTCTTGATAATTTTATTCCACCCTAAATACTTCGAAAGATTAAGTATTTATATAATTGAATTACTTACAAAATATCTCAAATTTGAGATAATATCTCAAGAAAAAATAGGAAATATTACATGAGAAGAGGGACAACAGCAAAACAATTTGCAAGCTGTCCTCTTTTACAAGAAAAAATAGAACTGTTTATTTTATTCAAACTGATTTTTTGATTAGCTGGAAGCGTTGCTAGCAATTGAGACATTATCTCATGGAAGATGACTTGTAGAATACTCCTCTTTTTCACCTTCTGTTATGATACTATTTATCTCTGCTTTTCACTGTTTCACTGCTGTAATTGAAAAATAACCAGCAGTAACAATTTTCTTTTACTGATACACTTTGACATTTGATACACTTCGACCTTGATTTTTTTCACCATAAAGTAACAGTAGAATATGATTTTTTTATGTGATTTTATTGCCCTTCACCTGTCAAATTCACATCAGATTTGTGAATTCTTGCCACCGTTCAGCAGTGGGGATCTTCATATTCTTCAATTTTCTATAGCTTTCATCAGCTTCTGTGTACTTAGAAAAATTTGGCTTTACTATGAACATGTGTTTAATTTCATTCTCCAGCAAGAATAAATTCTCAAAATATTGAAGTACTACTTTGCCACTTGGAGACCCTTGAGGAAAAGGTTTATTAACCTGATCCTTAGCATGACCTCTAATCTTCTATTCATAGTCCTTATGGGCCATTAGTTTCTCATGAATCCATGAATATCTGGAAGTCCTGCTTCTAGCAGCAAGTCATATTTTGTCTTGAATTTAGTAATTGATAAGTTCATCGTATCACACTTTTTTTCCAGATTATTCATAATTTTTATTTTTGTCGGGATTTTTCTAATTTGAAGGACGACCTCTGTCCTATCAAGAATTTTCAACTCTTCTAATTCTACCATGTTCTTACTCTTCAAAAGTGATATGAGTTGGATTGCTTGTGGTGGTTTGTTTCCAAGTTCCTCCTTTGTTTTTTCAATCTCTACTAAGGCAGCTTGTAGCAGATTTTTTGCTCATATATTATCTGAATAGAAGGCCACTATGTGTGAATGCCTTCAGTGATTTTTGTCCACAAATGAATTTTGATGTAGGCAACCTGATTTGTAAGATTTACTTCCTTTTGGAGGATCAAGATCCTTTCTTCTAATGTCTTTACCCTTTGTTCAAGGCCCTTGGAAGTAATTGCAACATCTTTGTAAGCAGATTCTAAGTTTGCATTTGTTTTTTTCAATATTTTGATCTCATCATTCTTTAAAGTCATCTCTTCCATAGGTTTTACCAATTCTGTAGCTCCTTTTTCTATCCATGTTTGTACCTGTGTATTTGAAGATGCAACAGCAGAATCATCCTCTGATGAAATTGACACTGCAGTTGCCAATTTCCCTTGAGGTGTAAGATGTTCAGCTAGAGTAGAAGGTACATCAGTGCTTACTAATGGAATAACTATAGGAATGACTTCTTTATCCTTTTTCAATGCTTCATTTTCCTTCATGAAGGCTTCAGTTTGTTTTTCCATTCCTTTGAGCTGTGCAGTTATTTTTAAAACCAATTGACTTAATTCATCATTTTCAGTTTTCTATTGAAGGATCTCCTCTGCCTGGGGATGTTCACTTTAAGGCAATTTCAGTTGCCTCCTTAGAGAAGCTATGTCTTTATTTTTCTATTTGATTAAAGCCTTTGTAATTTCAATGTTAACTGGATCAGCTCCTGCTTCAATCACCAATTCTTCCAATTCTTTGATTCTCAATCCATTAGCATCCAACGATGCTTTGTCCAATTTCATTTGATTTTGCAGATTTGTCACTATCTTCTGAAGTTTAACAAAGCTCATTGTTTTGTTGACTATCTTTGAATACAAAATCTCTGTATTGCTCCTGTGGAATTCTATTTGATCTAATTCATGGACTGCATCTACATCTACTTCCAAATCAGTCTTTGAAAAGTCTGCTACTGATTTTGGATCATCCACTGTAGGTTTCAAAAATGACATTACCAATTTGTTAGAATAATAATCAAAAGAAGAGAGAAGTCTATCTTTATTTCCAGGTTTCTCTTTCAGAAACTTGGAATATACTTCATTCTTTATTTCTTCATTCTTCTCTTTGATTTGTCTGAATTTAACCTGGATGTCTAACTCTATGTTATCAGTTTCATTTGAGGAACAAGGAATTTCTACATCAGTTTGTTTCTCAACCATCACTGTATCTTTATCCTGTGTTTCAAATTGATTCTTTTGAAGTTCTCTGAGTGTTTCAGTTACTATCTTTGTTGCCTCATCATCAGTTTCATGACCATTATTATCATCAATTTCAATTGCTTTATCTTTATCTTCAGTAGTTAATTTGGTTCTCTTGCTATAGGAGGTTTTAAATTTCTTGCCTATGATGGTTTCTGCAATATAATTGACCTCTTCTCCGATTCTTTTATGAGAAACTTCAACCTCTTTATCAACTGTAAGAAATTTTGTTTGATCAACATGTTTTTCCTATACATTACCTGCTTGCATATCCTGTGTATCTTCATCAAGCAATGTATTTGCCTCCCACTCAAATTGATTGTCAAATTTTTCAATTTGGGGCTTGGAATCATGCAAGAAAGGAGACAACTTGCATTTTAATATGATTGTGCTCAAGACACCCTGAGGGTCATAATTCCACATAAAAATCTATGGGAATTTGTATTCTTTTAATTTGATATTAATCTCATTTTCAAATTCTCTATTGTTGACAATGAATGGCCCAATCTGATGTTTGAGTTTAAATTGGGTCTTTTTCCTAGAGGCCATAAAATTTACTTCATCTGCATTCAATATTTGCCTTAAATATTCTAAAGCAAAAATTATTGAAGTTACAAACCTTGGAAGTTTGTATGGGGCCAAGAGTGCACCATACACTCTGATCTCTGTGTGATTCCTGTATAAGTACCAATCCCCAGTCTTACAGTTCTTAGAAAACTGTAAGATTCTCTTAGTCTCTTCATTAATTCTGGGAGTTTCTTCCTTAGTCAAAAAATTCATAGCTGGAATTATGAATAAGTCATCAAAATCTGCATATGTATATTCCCTGTTCTCTCTTCTCAAAATATATGTCCAAAACACAACTGACAGGAGGTTTCCCTCTACATCCAATTTTTGCAACTCAATGGGAAACTTTTCTGTTTGATAATACAAGAAAAGATGTAGTAGATATGATGTGTATCTAAAAACTCCCTCCTCTGGTAATTTGGTCAATTGGTAGTGCATGCTCTCAGCAATAAAGTTGGAAAAATTGAAGATAATGGATGGAGGCTGGCCAGGAGTCAAGGTTGACAAAAAACCCAAGATGGAAGCATTAGTGAATTCATCATTGTTATATCCCAGTATAAATGACAGCATGGAGACAATCTGCCTTGTTTCCTCTGTAAATCCAAATGTATCAAAGGGAGGATTTACTTTAGGGACATTAACATGTGTAGGCCAAAAAGTTTGAAATATGTTGAACCTGGCAGAAAAATCTAAGTCCAAGTACAGCTGGGTCAGATCTTCTATGAATAATGAAACTGAATTGGGGTCATGTTTCATTTGCAACATGGAATTTATGGACTCAGCATTGATATAGAACATTACTTCCCTATATTTATTGATAATACACCTTTGATCAGGAATATAATACGGTTGACACAGTCTGACAAAATCAGGGGCTTGATGAGTGAGAGGAACAACATATTTTGGCAGATTGGACTCCCAAATGGGTACATCACTTTTGGCTTTTTATACAGACTTTCCAAAACACCAATTGTGGACTTCTAAGAGGTTGAATTCAACTGAAGGATCAAAAATTCTATAATCAAGATCAAGCAAGGGGATACTTTCTTGATAAATAATGGGAGGTTGTACAGGTATCACAACTCCAATGGTTTCAGCTGTGATTGCAGGAGTAGGTTTATCAATTTTTGAAGGTTCGGCCTGTGGTAACTTACTTGAGACCTTTTTCTGGGATTTTGGTCCTCCAGATTTGGGAGTGACTTGTTTCTTAGTCATTTTGAATGAACAAAGTAAGATTAAACAATTTTCTAAGTTCTTTTTTAGGAAACAAGGGACAATTGAAAGATTTCACTGGCAAAATTTAGACTCTGAGTAGGGTTATGGATGATAAAAAGTGTTTCTTATACACAAAGGATTGTTTAGATCAAGTTCTGCAGTGAAAATGATCTAGGAATGGCTAAAATCCTGCTAAAATGGAAAATGTGGATTCTAGAGAAATTTTGACAGGGTTTCCCCTGTATTTTGGAGATTTTTAGATTTCTTAAATGGGTAATTCAACTGATTCTAGGAAATGGAAATTCAATATGTTTAATTTCCCCTGGAATTAAAGGATTTTACAGGTCATAATGGTGAAAAAATACCTATGACAGGTATGATTTGCAGTCATGAGGAGTTGTTGGTTTGCAGCAATCTTCAATTGTATCAAATTTGGCTGGCAGAGGTCGTGGAGATTCTTTGGAATAGCTTTCAGAGTAAAAACAGTACTGAGAAGTGAAACTGGTTCACAAATGGCTCAAAAATGGCGTCGGGAGGTTTTGTGAAGGTTTCTGAGTGTTTTGTATGGTAAATACGTGAAATTCTTGTGAAAATAATAAAAAACCAAGGCATAAAACCTTAAGTCACATCACATTCAATCACATTTATTGTAGGAATGGAGGGAGCGGTTTTGATTTGGGATCGGGCGGTTTTCGCACAGCTGTGAGGTGGTAAGCTAAATTTCACTTTTTGCATGCGATTGAATAGAAAACTGACACGTCGGCAAGGGGAGGTATGGGAAAACAGCTTATATTGCGTAATTTTTTGGAAACTTGGTTCGATTATTTTCATCGCGCGATATGGGATTGGCACCGTTGGATTTGACTATGATAAGTGAATGGTCAAGATTAAATTGAAAGCTGCAGAGTAATGTAGTGGGGCTGAAGCTTTGAATGGTAGCCGTAGGATCTGGTGAGTGGAGATCTATGATGGACATCAAGCACGATAAGGATGGTGGGGACAAGAATAATGAGTTATCGGGTTGCATATGAGCTGTTGGCTTAAAAATTCATTGAGGATTGGATGGATGTTATTTAATGTGATGGAAGTAAGGTGAGATGATTGTGTTTTATGAGAAATGTCGGATCAAAAAGGTTAATAAGGATATAACGGCTGAGATTAGACCTGATGGCACAGAGGATTTTGTTAAATTTTATATATAAACAGGCTTTATACATAGGAAAAAGTGGTCGGGAGGGGTATAAAGGGGTTTTAACTAAGGTTAAAAATTGCGGTAATGGAGTACATATCGGGAAAAATAGATAAAGTTATAGTTTTAACCTTGGGTTAAGGGAGTCGAGAAGGGAAAATATAGACAGAGGGATGGGTCTAGTGAAGTTTAGTTTAAATTAAACTTTGGGTTTTATGTTTTTTTTTTTTTTTTTAAACACGTATTGAAACATGTTTAATGATTTTTCATATATTTTTATTATATAGTTAATTAAATCAAATTGATTTAACAACCATATAGGGCGGGATATTTATATAATGATATATTTAGCCAAATGGGGTATAATGTGGGTTTTATTTATACATGTGGGGATAATTAACTTTGGCTAAAGTTATATTAATGGGTTTTTGGGGTTATTTTATAAAAGGGAATTATATAATATAGGAAAAGGTTATTATATAGGGAGTTATAAAATAAGTTAAAGTTAATATGACAAGGGGAAAATGTATACTCAAAACACATCAACATAACTAAGAAAAGTGAAGTTTTAAAGGCAGATTTTCATTAAAATAACTTCATCACTTAAACTTAGGATAAAATGTGATTTTGAGGGTTTTATGCTTTCGTGTGATAGGGGAAGTTAATAAAATGAGGATTAGAGTAAATTTTAATTAAAAATGAGGTTTTTACTTATGATTTTTAGGGAAATGAATGCATGAATGGAAAATGGTGTGATTTTGAGGGATTAATATAGACATTTTACACTTTCAACTAATCAGCCTTAGAGCCTTGGGTCTGGTCCCAACACAAGGCAAGGAAATTCCTTGAGCCTTTCTAACTGATAGTTTAGAATGATGAATGGCTATGGGGAGGAACGTTAGTTATTCACAGCTCTGGTGAATAATATTTACATTTATGCTTCTCACCTTCTTCTACCTACCAAATTTTAACTGATAACATTTTTTCTTCCATTTTGATTAGGTGCATTTGAGCTAGAAACCTTTACAACATTTATTCTTTCTGAAAGCAATAAAACTATCTAATTCTACACTTATTTCATCTGTTGTAGCACAATTTTACTCAGCAAAAAGTCGGGAGAAGCTCTGGGCAATGTAAGGTTGCTGAGGAAGAATTATCGAAGTGGAACAAGTTCAAGGAGATAAACAAAATGTTTTAAAGGCATTTGAAACATTGTGCCTACGAAATCTATTATTGGGTGATTTAATTACATTGCAGGGGTTGAAGCAAAAGTCATAGTTGTTTGTCTTTGGAGAGAACTGCTTGAGCTTGGTGCTATTAGCAGGCATGAAATAAACCTTCAACTTGGTCATGGAGTTACTCATTTATTGCATGATTTCTTTCAAGTGAAGAAAATACCAATAAGAGTAGACATTTTGGACGATGACAATGCCTATGCACTGAGAAAGTTTTGTTTATCTTACCATGATATCAGAGCTGTGATTGTAGAAATTGATGCTCAATTGGATATGATAAGGCATTTAAAGCATCTCCCAAAATATTGTCAACAAACACTGGCTCTTGATGTCATGCAAATATACGCACCTCTTGCCCATGAAATAGGCATTGGTAGCTTATTATTAGAGCTTGAAGACCTTGCTTTCCAGTATTTATTTCCAAATTCATATTCATTTGTACATACATGGTTAAGAAACCATGGAGCATGGGGTGAAGCCATTTTAAATGAATATAGATGCCATCTATTTGAAGCCCTTGTCACTCCTTTTCTCTTTCAGTGAGAAAACCAACAGCGACATCAGGAAAAATTTTCATTGCTCTAAAACAAACCAAGCACTCCTTCCTGGGAAACAATAGAAACTTTCTGTTCAATGCATTTGAAATGGGTTTTTGTCAAAAATCTCCTCGGGATCATCCTCTAATAGTTGCAATAGCAAAAATGAGAAAGGAAATGCCATTTGACGATGTTATACAGTGCCAAAAGAAGTTGAAACTAGTGTCTAGGATTCAGGACGTTCTTGTCAAACAGGACTCAAGGAAGAAATCAGCTCAAATATTGCAAAAGGAGAGGGGAGAACTGGCTTCTGACATGTTGTCAAATTATTCAAGTGAGATTGCTGGGTTGAGTTCTCTTACAAAGTTGAAAGAACAAGAGAGAGTTGAGAACACCGCTAAAAACTTCGTTTTTCCACAGCAGGATGATTTTATTAGTAAAATTGGGAGAAGTTCTAGTGCCAAGTTGGAGGAAGAAAGGGGCACAACAGAAGAGAATGAAAAAACTGCATCTGAGAGATCGGGTTTCCTGGCAATCTCTAATAGCACTTCTCAGAAGGTTTTCAAAGAATCCTCTCATATATCTGGAAGCAGCAATGTCCTGAGCTCAGGGATAGAACTGGATAAAAATATCTCTAATGTGGATTGTGAAAATGGCAACAAAACTTCCCAGATATTGTTTAAAACTTCATCGTCTAAACCTGTATATGGTGAAGCCTCTGGTTCAGTGGCAGAGAAAAATAAATCCACTACAAGCTCTGGAAAAGTGGATAATACATCTGAGAATATGTTGCAAACTTCATCTTATACATTGGTTCACAATGGCATACTTAGTTCAGCTACAGAAGTGGAGAAAATGAAATCCACTAGTGATCATTATATAATCTGTATGCGGTGGTTGTACATTTGGATGTGATGAATGCTTCATTTTTTTGGTCATTATATATGTTATGTAAAGGATTTGAAAGGGATGTGGTACAAGATCGATGAGAGTAAGGTGATTCCAGTTGGCCATGATGTGGTGATGTCGGATCTCTCTTCAGTGGCTCTGATGAAACTTCTTGCAGTGTCGATAGTAACAGGGATTCAACAAGCATAGTGGATTCGGATGAAACAGTGTTTGGAGACCCATACCTTGAATATGACGGTGGTGGTTTGAAAAGCAGAATTGAAGCTGAATCGACGACTTGGATCATCTGACTCAGATCCAATGGTTTGCGGCGGCTCAAATTAAACAGATCTTATGGGAGATAGCACCCCCACAAAACAGTTTAATTGAAACCACCATCTACAAAATCGATGGCTATGGTGCGTTGTGGCATCTCGTGGTTATTTCTAAGAAACTGCTATCAATGCTCCTACAGGAAGTTTCGGGTTTTCAAAAAAAATGGGTGATTGTGTCGTCAATGCATATGGGTGTAGTGGTGGGACCCAAAATGCACCATTCGCCCTTTTAAACTTTCAATTCTATTTTTGGGTTTTATATTATATATTATATATATAATATTAAAACAGTGATTTTGTGAATCTAATAATTCCAAGACTTTCAAGAATCAGTTTTATAACTGATCATAACAGTTAGGAAGTTACATTAGAAGGCAGACATAAAAGCAGAGAGAAAGGAAGAGCAGAGGTTCCAGTTTTTTATACCTCCAGGCAGTGATCCTTGTATTCAGATTTTAAGTGATTAATGAATGAAAAGAAAACTTCTAGCATTTGCTGATATGGATACGTCTTCTAGTTTACATCATGTAGTTTCAGTCCTTGAATAAAATGAAGTATTGAAGCAGCAGGTCTCTTTTTACGTATGTAAATAAGAGTTAAAACCATTAATAGGCGCTCCTTCATTTTAACAGTTCTTTTCTTATAATTCCTCTAAAGTTTAAGATGATAGATTCTGTGCAACAGCATATCGTTTTGGGATTTTTCCCTTTCATTCTTCTTCTGAACATTTCATTCTATGTCAGTAGATAATAGCATTGTGGGACATTCATAGCATTTGATTTTAATAATTCAATGATTGAACTCTGGAGGTGATTAAATATGGATCAATATTTCTGTGACAAAATTATAAGAATATCTTAAGCACAGATTCCTTTACACAAGAAGGAATTGCTTCTTAAGGTACAACATCATCCATGAATCCAGATTAAACTATTGGATTCACTTATTCTCTACCTAACTACTAAATTGTCATGATTAAACTGTATGAAAATTCCGTATTCTCTATCTACAACAAGTGAAATTGAAACATGACAAGTCAAGTTTAAACTTTTTAACTCATCATGGATTATGGCATTTATTGACACTTTGCCATAATCAACTGCAAAAGGTAAAAATAGTGGCATTTAGACTTTCACACTTTCATGTTTTATTCATCTTTTTCTTTCAGGGTCTATTATTTTTTCTAAGTCCTTTGATTGTTCTTTTAGGACTTTTTACCCTCTTTATGATTTTTTTCTATTTTTTTATTTTTTACAAAATATGGGAATACAACTTGCAGAAGGGAAAGTATGTACATATCTACAAGATTACCATGATTCAAGTCAAAATTATGAATCCTATATTTTTAGGTTGCTAACAGAACCTTTGTAGAAAAAAAATATATAGATAAAATTCAACGATAGCACGTTTGAAGCAGCGAAACCCTAGAATACAAAGTTCTGATACCAAATGTTATGAAACCAGCTCCAAAAATATAAGAAAAGAGAGATCAACGCCTTAGAAATAAGCCACTTAGAGGGGGAAACCTCCTTTACATTACATAAATGAACAATTATTGGATGATATAATGAAAAAACCTCCTTATATATATAGGAGTCCATGGGGTCACAATATAATCCTAGCCGACCTTACAATAATAATGTAAGGGCACAATAATAACAATATCGGGGTTACAAGGGTACAACAATAACAATAAGTGGGCTATACTAACAACAATAAGGGACTACACTAGTAATATAGGGACCTAACATTGTCACAATGTGCTTCTTTCTTCGCATGTCCTCAACTTCATCGTGCAAGATCTGACTTGTCTACAATTGGGCCATCTATTGTGGAGGTACAAATCTAGGCAGTGCCTCCTATAGGTCATCAAACACCTTCTCCTTGGCGTGTTGTTCTTGTGAAATTTTTGGACAAGGGGGTCCATCTGCACAGATTTCCACATGCCTATAGTTGTGTCTAGAAACTCGGTTCCCTTGTCAATTGTGGTGGAAATACTTGTTGAAGCTTCTTTGACTAAGGCCAGGCATTGCGCCCTAACTTCTGGCAGAGTTTCAGATTGAAGATTGGCTTGAAACTCCATGATTTATTGCTCAAAATCTGCCTTAACTTCCTGCACCTCTAATATGGAGGCCTTTAGTGCTACTACAAGGCCTTTGAATTTGGCTTGCAGTGTGACTGAAGCAGGAATGGAAAGCTCTGGCAAGTCACCACAAAGTTTACCAATCAGGGTCTCTAATTCCTCACGTTGTGCTACTGTTGTCTGTTGTGTTGTATGAGCCTGGACATACTCTTCTTTTTTTTCCGCGATATTATGCTCAGCTTCAGTGAGTTGTTATTGCACACATGCCTCCCTACACTGAAACTCATCTATAATGATTGTTTGTATGGCATGAAGCTTACCACTAGGTAGCATCAACAAATATATTCCAACTTCTGGGTAGGTTTTCACTTGCGCGCGCAATTTAAGTTGCTCTATCATGACTGCTTCTCCAGGGAAGGGACAGATCCTACTCTTTGATGTATTTAGGATCATGCTGGTGCTCTCGCTCGCTTGATTCACGCTCTCTTGAATATTGTCAGTTTTTAGCTGCAACACCTACAATCATGACTGCAATGATTCTATGACAGCCTTGTACTTCTCTTCTAGTGCAATCCATATATCTTTAGAGGCAGATGATATCACATGTGTGATCTTATCAAGGTCCTCTTGGCGTAACGTCTTATGTTCCTCTGACCTTCGAACCTTTCCTCTTCTTGCACGGGCCCTTGGGGGTTTTTGCGACACACTTAGTACCTATGGGAGACTCAGCTCTAGTACCATCGAGATCATCTGTTCCTCCAAGATCCAACTCATATTCTTCTTCAAGCTCTTGCTCAGTGTCTTTCTCAGCCTCATTTTTTGCATTCTTCTCTATGTCTTTTTCAATGTGCTTCTCGGCTTCTTTTTCCTTTCCTCCTTTGTCGGGCATTGAGGTTGTGACAGGCTAGGTGGAGCTAAGCCCAACCTTCCATGCTTCTGCCTAGGTCACAGGGACCTATTCAATATTTGCCTATGTGACCATATAAGGAAGATTGTACCCACACAGGGTCATGGCGCACCTGAATCTGCACATGGTGCATAGTCACTTGAAAATCTGCAATAGCTCTATATTTTTCATAAGTAGCTAGGGACAAACGTCGTCTTGAATGTATAGTTGCTGCCAAAATGCCCTCAAACAAGACCCAAAAGATATTATTCTATTTGACTCTCTTCTGGTCTGGTGAATCCCATAGATTGGCATCGCCAGCTCCTTTGCACACACCAAGTTCCACCTCTAGGAGAACTACGACCTATGGCATCTCCCATGCCACCAAAGCAATTAACAAAAGTAACCACGAATAACAGAACTTCTTCCCTTCATGCTGCACCTCGTGCATGTTCTCGAGAAACTCCTGGCAGAGGTACTGGGACAAGTTTTAGCCCACCCACTTCCCGCACTGTCTCCCTAGCGCGATGACATGCACAGGGACTATCTTAGGGAAGAACTTACGCATCATCTTATAGCCTAGAACTAAGGTTCCTAGGCATATTTTCGAGTCTTCGAGCTATTGTACCGGGAATCCCTGGATTCTCATACTACCTTGTAATATTTCTTAACCCGGGCAACTATCTTTAGCTCCTAGGTCTTTCCATACTAGGCCATAGGATGGGGCCCCATCTTGGGTAGGGCAGTGATCTGGTGGATCAGCACAACATCAATTGGAATTATATTCTGGATCCATAGGCACCCATCATGCACTAGGGCCAGCAGTTGGTGCATGCAGACAGTGGTGATGGGGTACCTCCCGAAGTTAGGGATCCTCAAGAAGTTGAGAATCCCAACATTTCTTAGTCTGCGCACCCACAGAATCAGTTCTACCTTCACAACATCATCATACAACATGCACTCTAGATAGTATTCAAGTGTTGGCTAGGGGAATGTCTCCTCGTTCGCCAGGTCATAATCATCGAACTTTTCCAAGGGGGATTTTTCCAAACTTGTTGCCTTTAAATGGGATAACCTTCGGGATCAATGACATATGCAGGTAGTCACGCACCACATCTACATACTTCTAAACTTGCAAAGAGGGTATATGTGACTTGACATTATTTGGGCACCATGAAATTGGCTCGACGAGCGCGACTTCCTTAGTAGCGATCATAGGTCTCTTGGTCGGATCACCCATAGGAGACCTATCCTTCCTGGCTTGGTGTGAGGACGTAACATGTCTGAGGGATGTCCTTGGATTGGAGGTTTTTCCCTTAGTCACCTTGATTTTTCCTTTGGCAGGTGTCAAAACTACTACAGGGATAGCTTCATGAACATCATTAGATCCCAACTTCATAGATGTTGTGAACGGCACATAGTGCTCTTCACATGGTGTGCTCTTAGGGTTTGTGGCCATCAGCCTTGGTTTGAAAATTAACTCGAGGTTACTTATGTCAGATGCATGGGTCTCACGGCCAGACATACAGTATGCACAAATAATTTGAAAGCACAACTCACAAATAAATTTAAAGTGAAATATACTCAGACAAGAAAGGAACAGAATATGACCCACGTCGTTCCTTTTATAGGTGATCCATGGTAAAAATTGTTAGAACCCCATTAATTGCACCTTATCCCAATAAAAATGGTCAAAAATCCCGTAATATCTCCTCATTAAATGCAAAAAACCTGCTCCATCCAATGGTAAAATCATTTTTTCACCCAGATTTATTGTTCCAACGGCTAGTTTCTCTTGTCGTGCACTACCCCTATGCTCATGACATGCGTGTCTGCGTATGTCCTCTTTGCAGCACATAGACAAGTGGATTCTCATTCTTCGACCATATAGTCATTTGTTAGGCCCAAGGTTATCCCTATATAGTTTCATTCAGTTTCCATTGATGTACCCGGGAACACTCTCATTGCACAACGTGGCCAAGCACACTGCACCTTCATTAGTGATCTCTTTCACAAGGTATGTCCCTAGCTAGTGCTTCCTAAACGTTCCTGGGTGACGCAAAAACTGATTTTCAAACATCAAAACCAAATCTCCTTCTTTGAATGCCTTCTGTCGGATGTGTCTATCATGTCAGGCATTTTCGTGCACCTTTTGTGCTTGCTAATGAAAGTTAACAATGAATCAATCCTCTTCTACGGAAACCAATTGTGATAGACGTTCCTTCATGATGTCTTTCTTATCCATATTAGTGAATATTGTGATGCGCAGACTTGGGACAATATATTCCATTGGCATGTTTTATTCTTTCCCATAAACCATCCTGAAAGGTGTTTTCCCAGTGAACTTCTTTCATGTGGTTCTATAAGACCATAACATAGAAGGGATGTGTACGTCCCAATCATTCCAATTTTCATTACATTTTTTTTAGCACATTCTCCAAGATTTTGTTGAAAGCTTCTACTGCACCATTTGCCTAAGGGTGGTAATGGGTTCTCTTCTGGTGATGTATCTGTAATTCCTCTGTCAAAGTTTAAATGGTTTCATTAATAAAATGCATACCCCTATCACGCATCAATATCTTTGGACACCCAAATCCCTTAGGATATTTTCAAAAATGAAATGTGCAGCAACATCTGCAGTATAGTACTTGACCGACTTAGCTTCTGCCCATCTGGTTACATAATTTGTGGCAGTGATGATGTAGCGTGCCCCAGTCTTCTTCCCTGAAGGATTGATAGGTCCAAAAAAATCTATAGCCCATTTATCAAAAGCCTACAGGGCCATCTGAGGCTGCAGGGTCATTTCGTCGCCGCATGACAACTTCCCCGTTCTTTGGCATGCATCACAAGCTCAACAATATGCATGTGCATCACTCTATAGTGTGGGCCATCATAACCCATCATGCAACACCTTCTGCATAGTATCCTTCCCTGCATAGTGGCCTCCTGCCACTCCTCCATGAGCTTTAGCCAAGATGTCATGTCTTTCATGTTCCAACACATACCTTCTTAGCACTTCATCCGCTCCCAATTTGTACAATTGATGAGAAATCAGTGTAAAATTAGTTGCAGGTGAAACCAACTCCTTCTTTTGTTGCACCAAATAATCAGCAGGCGAAATTCTAGTGGTCAAAAAGTGAATAATATCAGCAAGGTGTTTATTAACCACCTTAAAATTGAAGAGTTTCACATCTGGTGGTTCCTCCTCCATACTGGTTGGTTCCTCCCCATTCTCAATGCATGACAGGTGATCAGGTCCAAAATTCAATCTAACAGGCTTCACAATGATTTCAAAATCATATTCTTGAAATAGAAACAACCATCTACAAAACTCCCCCCCCAACACAGGCTTATTGACTAGGTATTTCAAAGCAAAGTGGTCAGTGAACATATTGGAGTGCCCTCCTACCATATAGTGCCTATATTTCTGCAGAGCATAGACCATGGCCAATCCTTCCCTTTCTGTGGTTGAGTAGTTGCTCTCTGCACTGGAGATCTTTCTAAAGGAAAAGGAAATGGGTTGATGAGTGTCTCCTTCTCCTGGCTATGCTAAAACAACTCCAAGTGCAATGCCAGATGCATCAACATGTACATGAAAGACCTTGGACCAGTCTAGGAATACTAGAATAGGTGCAATAACCATATTTTCCTTCAGCAGCTCAAATCTCTTTTGACATTCGTCATCATAGAAAAAGGACACATCCATCTTCAACAATTTCCCCATAGGTGCAGTGATCAGAGCATAGCCCTAAATGAATTTTCTGTAATATCCGGTGTGTCCCAAAATGGAGCACAATTGTTTTTCAATGGTAGGGACTTCTAGGTTGATAATAACTGAAATCTTGGCCAGATCTAACATCAACCCTTGCTGACACACAATATGGGCCAACAGGATTCCAAAAGGAACGCAAAATATACATTTCTTCAAGTTAAGATAAATCTGATGCTTCCTAAAAGTGTCAAGCACCATGCGCAGGTTGGACACATGCTTCTTTACCAGCCCAAACATTGTTCAATCATCAAAATACACCTCCAAGAACTTGTGTGTGAACTCTTTGAACACAGATACTACTACGCGTGAGAATATAGCAAGTGCATTCCTCAATGCAAAAGGCATGACTATGTATTGGAAGGACACCCATTCTTTTGCAAAAGTGGTCTTGATTTGGTCTTCTGGCACAATACTGATCTGGTGGTACCTTGAAAATCCATCAGTGAATAAGCCTCTTGCCCTATTAGATTGTCTAAGATATCATTGAAAATGGAGTATGGAAGGGGTCATGTACACATGCATCGTTCAGCTTTTGCAAATCCATGCAAATCCTTATTTCTCCTTTAGTCTTGTTTTCTTGAACAACCATGGGGCTCACCTAATTAGACTACTCCACATGCTCAATGATTCCTGCAACAACCATCTTCTCTAATTCCTCTCTCACTTTCTACTTATACTTGGGATTTAATCAGTATGGTCGCTGCTTGACAGGGAGTGCATCTGGTTTCAGAGTGATCTTCATAATGCCCAAATATCCTACAAATCCTTTGAGCTCAAAGAACTTCATGGGAAACAGGTCATGATACCCTGTCAGAAGCTTTGCAACCTTTCCCATTGTGTCATCATCCCAGTAATCTCCTATTTTGGCCAACTTGGTGTTGAGCCCCAAAGATGTCCTTTTCCTTCACCAAATTTCACTTCATTTTCTTTGCCCTTTATCAGTTATAGGCTTAAAAGATCAATAGGATTGATTAAATTTACTTTAAGAATGCATACAAAGACTGACTTGCTATACTTTTATGGTTATGATGTTATAGTGATTTTTTATCAGACTTAGCTACAGAATGCAGCCATTCTATAGCTAGTCGCCTATTCCACGGCTATATTCATGTTCACACAGGTTACAGGTGTCACTTAAAGTAAAAACACATATTTTTGAATTCCACAACACTCCTACATCATTTCTTTCCCTCTACGAAGTCTGAGCAAAAATCTACAGGTGGTTATGCACGTGGAGGAAACCAAAACTAAGAAGTGGATTCCTACCAGGACAAGGACTCTACAGATGTCTTCAGCAAAGTACGAGGCCTCCAAAAGAGTTCTAATTTGATTTTAATTGAAAAAGACATTTATACCTACTTCTTCTCCAGGACAGTTATGTATTTCTCTTATAAGAATAACTCGGGAAAACGAGAGATAGTTAGCTAGATTGATGTTTTATTGTAAAATTGTCCAAGACCGTAATACTCTATTTTTGAAGCACTTTCCTTTAATGAAAGAAGAGAAACTTTAATACATGATCTGAAACAATATTGAGGAGATTCGTGTGCTAATCTGGTGGTAGAGGGCCCCTGCTGCCCAAGAGGCTCTGTGCATATTGTTTAGATAAGTAACTTTAGCTCTGTTTCATTCCTAATTTACGCAGTTTTCTGAACTTTATGTTTTATGCTCACTTTCCCCGAATGGTACAGCCAGTCTTGTTCTTATGAATTGTTTCAAAATATCACTAACATTGAATGAGATAGAGCTATATTATTTCAAAGATTAATTTCATTTTAGTTCAGCTATAGTATTTCGGAGGTTACTTGCATAATTAGTTCGGTTCTGTTTAATGTATTTTAAGTTTTATTAGCTAGTTGTATTCTAGTTCTGTTACATTAGACTTAAGGCCTTCATTATTTACAAACTTCTCTTGTTCTTAATCTCTGATAATACATAATTTTCATAGGAACAAGAATTGGTAATGTTACTTTGAATTCTTCACTGTTCTGCAATTTCTCATAATTTTACAAACTTGCCTTTTTCCAAAACTATTCCAAAATATTTCTAACCCTTGAATGAGGCTTAATAGTGACATTTTGAGTTGCAGAATGGATTAATTTTAGTGTCATAAGTTAATTTAGAGTAGGGTTCATTACTAGGTTACAGATAATCTTTTCCAAATGTGTTCCAACAAATTTCTAACCATGGATGAGATTTTCTCTGTGATAATTGTAAGTTGTTGTTTACTTAGAAAAACCTCATTGGATTAAACTTATCCTTTTCTCAAGTTGTTCCAACATACTTCGAATGAAATGAATTGGACTGAGTTCATGTTATGAGTTATTTTTCTTGTCAAGTTTTGAAATCTGTGAATTAGCATTTTCTGTTTCTTAGGTGCCATACCTAGCTTAGAATAGATTTTGCTTTGTTTTAGTGTGACCAATAACTTCTCTTTGTCAAACACTTAGTTATTTTCCTCTTAGCATAAAAACACAAAACCAAAAACATTAGAAAAACACTAAACACAATGAAGTAGGAAGCAGATACCTAGGCACATATAGTGCACTTCACTTCAATGGTTTACTAGCCCTGGTTGACAATTTATGACATCAATTTAGGAACACTAAGTTGAGCAGAAATTTTTGGCGCCGTTGTCGGGGAAGTGTAACTAGGTAGCCTTGTTTCTTACCTCCCAAAAACAATGATATGCATAGAGAAAGAGACTCAAGGGGTAGATTCATAAAAAGCAGAAGCTTGATTCCTAGAACACCACTTGTTCCATCAAGACAAAGAGGAAACACACCTCCAACTCAAACCCACATCCCATCCTATAATAATCATAGACTTCTATAAGGCTTAAGATTAGATATTCCATCAGAGAAACCTTCCACTTCATCCACTGGACTTGTCTTAGAAGAATATTCAAGGACCCCTGCAACAGACCTAAAATTTTCCACTTCCACAGGAGAATCAACCATGGCAGAATAAGGAGGAGGAGGAGTCTTTAATGGAGAACATACACTATTTGGAGGGGGTAGAGGTAGAGGTAGAGGAGAAGGAGGTAGAGGTGCATAAGGAGAAGGAGGAAGAGGTGAAGAAGGAGGCAGAGGAAGAGGTAGAAGGGAAATGGGAAGCTCTTTTGGGTTTCCTATAGTAGATGAAGAAACCAATGCAACTATGAAAAACATTTCACCCTTTATCCTTCCAAACTTTTATGGACTCAAAATTGAAGATCCTAAAACCTTCCTATTTGAATTTGAAGTCCTATGTAGAACCTATGACTACTTACAATATGCTCAAAAACTTAAAATATTCCCTTCAACATTGAAAGGAGCAGCATTAAAATGGTTTATGAGTTTGATCACCAGTTCTATTAGGACATGGGAAGAAATGAAACATGCATTCCTAGAGAGGTATTTGGATTACTGTATGCCAGTCAACCATAAGGAGGAAGTGTTTAAGATGCTACAAAAAGAGGATGAAAACCTAGAATATTTGTTGGAGAGGCTTAACTACAACATTAAAAGAGAAAAAATGGAAAACTTAGACCAAGATACTTTGAAAGCTCTCTTGTTGAAGAAAATCAGGGATGAATGGTTATATATCATCAACATGATGGGAAAAGGGGATATATCTCAGCTCACATTACCTGAAGTAGCTGAATTATGTATCAAACTTTCAAGAGGGAAATCTAAAACTGTAAAAGGACCAAGAGACCCTGCTCTTGCAAGGGAAAGTAAGTTTGCTTTTGGGACAGTAAGTAGGGCAGAAATAGGACATATGCTTGATGAATTCAAATATGATATTTTAGGGAGTCTTAGTGAACAAATAGACACCCTTAAATTACAAAACAAGCAAAAAGCTAAATCTGATGCCTTAGCAATATTTTGTCCCAAATGTAGAAAGAAGCATGCCTTGAGAGAGTGCCCTTTAGATGCAAAATTAGTAGAGACTTGTGTAATTTGTTTAGAAAAACATGAGACCAAGAGTTTTCCTTCACTTCCTGGTCTTAAAGTCGTCTTTCAAGAAGAAACCCCTACAAATTCCACAGAATCTCTCAATTTTGTCTCTAGGAGGCCTTGGCAAGGACCTCAAACACAAGGATTCCATGATAATCTATATAATCAACCCCCACCAAATTGGAATTCTTGGAAACAACCTTGGCCCCAATTCCAAAATTAATCTCAAACTTGGGCAAAAGGAGCACAAAATCCCTATGGAAGATACTCTCAATACTATCAATATCCACCATCCTATCCACCATATCCACATTTCCCTCCTCAACAAAATCTTCAACAAAACCCTCAACAGAATCCTAAAAATCCACAACAAAAAAATTCACCACTTCCATTACCATTTCCTCAGAAAACAAATCAGTTGCCTACCCAACCCATACCAAACCCCAACAATAAAAATCCTCAGAACACATAGATGATAGAAGGCCAATATTTTCCAACCTATTTGATCACTCCTTTAGACCCTAATGATGTTCAACTTAGGTCTAGAAGAATACTTGAAAAGAAGAAACCTTTTGTAATCACACAAGAACAAAAAAACTCTAAGGAAGATTCTCTATGGGTAAATAAAAGTCTTGAAGAAGACACATCTTTTCAAGACCCAAACATTGAAAAATCAAAACAAAAAGAACCAATAATTTCAATTCCTATATTAGAGCAACCATCAACATCCACCTCCACACCTCCCTTTCCAGAAAGATTACAAATTGATAGAGGTGTAGAAAAAAAAATTATGGTGCCTAATTATGATTTCCTAGATGAGCTGAGGAATGTTTGTATTAAGATCCCATTATTACAATCTATCAAGGAAATTCAAATTCTAGCAAAAACAATAAAGGAGTTGAGCATGAAAAAAACAGGAAGAAGAATCAGAGAGACAAAGAAAATTCAACTGGCAGGAAAAATAGCAGATATCATGATGGGTAAGATTTCCATTCCAAAGTATCTAGACCCAGGAAATACAGTTGTTAGAATACACATCAATGGAACTGAGATCCAAAACACACTTATTGATTTAGGAGCAGCAATCAATATCATGAGTAGACAAATCATGGATAAACTGAAACTTCCTAATCTTCTTTTTACACCCACATTATTATAATTAGCAGACAAATCTGTGATCAAACCTGATGGGGTAATAGAATACATTCCAGTGTCCCTAGATTCTTGGGAGTATCCTGTGGATTTTATGATCCTAACTCCTAAGAATAATCTAGGAGGGAATCCTATTATATTAGGAAGACATTGGTTAGCTACAGTTGATGCTTTCATTAGTTGTAGATCCGGTGATATGTACCTCTCTGATGGTAGTTCAACCAAGAAATTTACCTTGTATCCTCCAGCAAAGACAATTACAGAATTAGATGATACTCAGTGGATTGAAGATGAAGAAGAAATACAACCTCTCTTCACAATTTCAAAAATTAGTGAAGACAACCAGATCCTGAATACCTTAGAAAATTTTGAATCCTCTTCGGAATACAAACATGAACAATTTCCAGAAGAATCCAACAGTGAGTTTTTATCATCAAGACAGATGTCTCTTTACTCCATGGATAAATTTGGTAGCTCTACAATTGAGATATTTCCAGGCAAAACTTTAAACATAAACAAGAACCTAGAGAAATCTCAACAAGAAAATCTAGTCAAGATATTACAAAGACATTCTTCTGCATATGCATGGGAGTACACTGATATGAAAGGGATAAGCCCTAAGACTTGCACTCATCACATCTACATAGAGGAAAATTGTAAACCAATCAGACAACCTTAGAGACGAATGAATCCAAATCTTAGGGAGATTGTCAAAGAAGAATTGTAGAAATTGTTAAATGTCAACTTTATCTATCCCATTTTAGATAGCCAGTGGGTTTCTCCTTTGGTAATTGTGCCAAAGAAAAATGGTAAATGGAGGGTATATATTGACTACTGAGAATTAAACAAAGCTACTCTTAAATATCATTTTCCCCTACCTTTCATAGATCAAGTGTTAGATACATTAGCTAGAAAAACGTACTTCTCATTTTTAGATGGGTTTAGTGGTTATAACCAAATTCAAGTAGCACTTGAAGATCAAGACAAAACCACATTTACCTGTCCTTGGGGTACCTATGCTTACCGAGTATTTCCATTTGGACTATGCAATGCACCTGCAACATTTCAAAGGGCAGTACTAGGAATCTTTTCAGATCTAATACATGATTGTGTAGAGGTATATATGGATGATTTCACAGTCTATGGAAACACATTTGAAGAAGCCTTAGCAAAATTGGAAATTTTTTTAAATAGATGTAAAGAAGAAAATATTTCACTGAGTCATGAGAAGTGTTTTATGATGTTTACTGAAGGAATTGTTTTGCGGCATCATATTTCAGGGGATGGGATTAGAGTTGATGAGTCAAAAATTGAATTCATCTCTATTACAAGTTGTCAAAAATATGCTAGGAGTTTTCTAGGATTTACAGGATATTATCGAAGGTTTATAGAAAACTTCACCAAGATAGCATCTCCACTTTTAAAATTACTTGCCAAGGACTATGAATTCAAGTGGAATCCTAATTGCCAGTTAGCCTTTGAGACCCTGAAAACAAAAATATCTAAATCACCTATTTTAAGGGGACCTAACTGGAAGTTGCCTTTTCATATTTCAACAGATGCCTCAAATATAGCTTTAGGAGCAGTATTGGGACAAAAAGACCTGATTCCTTATGCCATCTACTATACCAGTAAAAATTTGACTCCTTCAGAGTTAAACTATACTGTAACTAAAAAAGGGTTTTTAGCTATTGTTCATGCCATAAATAAATTCAGACACTATATAACAGGCTATGAAACTTTTTTTCACACAGGTCACTCTGCAATTAAATATCTAATGAACAAATCAATTACTAATGGCAGGGTCATAAGATGGTTATTGCTTTTACAGGAATTCAACATTACCATTCTAGATAGGCCTGGAAAACAAAACACAGTAGTTGATTTCCTATCTAGACTCCAAAACATCAAAGACAATACCCCAGTTGAAGATCAATTCCCTGATGAATATCTTTTTGAAATTTCTACTCAAACTCCTTGGTTTGCTGACATTGCTAATTATTTAGTTTCAGGGAAATTTCCTTCAATAATGAATGCAAGAGACAAAAGAAAGATCATTTATGACAGTGCAAAATATTCATGGGTTGCTAATGAGTTATACAAAACAGGTCCAGATTTTATCATTAGGAGATGTGTTCGGGAAGATGAGATGCATGAGATCCTCAAGGCATGTCATGATGAACCTTGTGGCAGACACTTTGCTGATAAAAGGACAGCTTATAAGGTCCTTCATTTAGGATACTATTGGCCATCCCTTTTTAAAGATGCTAAAGAGTATGTCAAAAGGTGTGACAGTTGCCAAAGGGTAGGGAAACCTTCTCCTTTAGGTGAGATGCCATTGCAGCCTCGGGTACATATTGAACCTTTTGAAAAATGGGCTTTGGATTTTGTAGGACCTATTAGTCCTCCATCAAGACAAAAGAAATATATATTAGTTTGCACTGATTATGTTACCAAATGGGTAGAGGCCAAGCCATTACTTTCTGCTACTGAAGCATCTATAGTTAATTTTCTTTTTGAGGATATTTTTACTCATTTTGGTGTCCCAAGGGAAATTGTTACAGATCAAGGAGCTCAATTTACATCAAAGCTAGTGGAACAAATGATGGAAAGGTACAAAATCAGACACAAAAAATCTACTCCCTATCATCCACAAGCAAATGGTCAAGTGGAATCTACCAATAAAGTCATTGAAGGGATCCTAACAAAGACTGTTCATTTACATAGAAGAGATTGGGCAGACAGGCTTCCTGAAGCTTTGTGGGCCTATAGAACTACATGGAGAAGCACAACAGGTCATACTCCTTATGAACTTGTTTATGGAAAACAAGTCTTGTTTCCCATAGAGTTTCAGATTCAAACTTTTAAAATGGCAGTTCAGCTAGGACTTGATCTAACAGAGGCACAAAAGCACAGATTGGAGCATATTAATGAATTGGATGAGATCAGACAAGATGCAGTCCAAAAAACAAGTATAGTCCAGCAACAAAGGACTAGATGGCATGATAAGTACATCAAGGAAAAGAAATTCAAAGAAGGTGACTGGGCCCTCATTTTTGATTCAAAGTTCAAAGATTTTCAAGGTAAATTCCAAACACATTGGCTTGGGCCATATGAAATTATGAAAATTTTTGACAATAGAGAAATAAAAATCAGGACAATAGATGAAGAGAAGGTCACTTTTCTTGTAAATGGTCATAGATTGAAGCTGTATCATAAGCCACTTTCAAGAGAAGAATTTGTCAAGAGATTCCAGGAAAACAGTGATGTGAAGTTAATGAAGAAGAATTCTTCTTCTTCATCAACTTAATTGAATTGTCTGAAAAAATAAAAATAAAAATAAAAAATAAAAAAGTATAAACATGAAAACTAATCACTGATTAGCATTTTTATACAGAAAGATAAAGTGAAAATCAGAATCCTTCTGACACTTTAGCTTTTCAAATTTGTTCTTTTCCTACAAGTAGCTATCAAAAAATCATAAGTGCAGACCCATTTTATATATCATATTTCACTTATGATCCATTTCACTCCATCATGTCTCACTTCATTCATATTTCATTCACTCCATTCATCCATACTTCATTCACTCCATTCCATGGTCCACTTCATTTTCATTTCAGACTTTTAAATTTGATCTCTTCCTACAATTGAGTATTAAAAATAATAAGTTACAGGTCACTTTTCATATTTCATTCCACTTTTCACTTCACTCATGCTCCATTCCACCATATTTCATGATCCAGTTTATTTCATTTCATTATACACTCCATCCATGTTTCAAATCATTTCATTTCATGTTTCAAAGCTTCTACAGGTATATTCTATAGCCAGATATTCTGCAGCCAGACATTTTGCAGCCAGCCAGACATTTTATAGCCAAATACCCTTCAGGAAACTATCCAGCAACCATTTGTTTAGCAGAAAATTGACCCTGCACACCTATGTCAACAAGAAAAATCAAAGGAATTATGAAGACTGGAGGATCAATGATTTTCAAAGGAAGATAAAGCATATTAAAACCATAAAAATCAAAGGAAAGGCTAAGGTAAAGTTGTGAAATCATTATGATAACAGATTATGAAAGTTATAGTATGGTTAAGTTATATGTGTGTTTCATAAAGTCATTTTAATTATTCATATTGATCGAGCTTATCATAAAAACCTTGGACAAAATCCCTTCCATTCTGCCATACCAAACCATAATTTATTAAAAATTAATGGTTAGTACTGAAGTGACCTATTAGGTCACGTCACTAATCCGAAGTATTTAGTGATGATTTTGAAATTCACACGAGATTTTTCCGTGGTCTTTTACTCCATGACATCTCTCAAACTCATTAATTCGTGTGAATCACCCTCACCGTATTTCACTCATCCCATAACCACTTCATGTCATCTTTCCGTAGCCAATTCCTGCTGCATAAACATAGAAGTCATCTTTGGGGTGAAAACAACTCTCTACAGCCATTTTCACCGTGAATAGAAGAGCAGTAACAGATCAGTAAATTGAAGATTGAGAAAAGAAGCCATGGGTCTCATTGTAAGGTTTGAACCAGTCGGAACCAAATACTTATAGGGTTACCCATAGATTAGAGAGATTCTATAGCAGGTTGGGTGGTTACAGTTTTTGGAAAAGTTCAATGGTTTTCATAAGGAGGTAACTAAGACATTTGCACGGTCCTTCAACGGATCAGAAGTTGAAATAGGAGATGTCAAGTTCACTATTACAGAATCCTTCATTGCAGAAGCAGCAGAATTACCAAGGCAAGGTGAACTATGGTTCAAAAACAAGGAATTTCACAATGAGGCATGGAGGTAGATGCTCAAAACACCAGGTATGGATATTTCAGTTTTCAAGAAGGGCATTCCTAGCTCAGCACTGAAGAATAAATGGTGAAATATGTTGCTCATTTTTCAAAAGTTTATAACTTGTGAGGGAAGGTTTGGTACCCTATATGTTTATCACATTCGGCTTATGATGCATTTCTTAGATGAAGAAATCAATTTACCCTTTTTCTTACTTCATAGCCTAAAGAGAATGGCTTCTAATGTCCAAAAGAGGGTTCAATTCTTGGAAACCACCTTGTATCACCATGGCCTAGTTAAAATCCTAATTGAGAATCATTTGAGAAAGGTGGGAGACAATTGGGATGAGTTCCTCTTGAGAAATCACTTTGAAGAACCCAAGGAATCTCCATCTAAAGGCAAACTTGCAAGAAGAAGCAGGAGAGGGAAAATTTCCAAATCTATTGAACTTAAAACTGGTAAGTCCATAGAAGAGGACAGTGAGGAGATTATCTCTGAGAAATTGGCTGAAATCAAGAAACAACTTAAAAAGGAGAAGATAATAAGAAATTACGCGAAGGAGAGAGGTGAGGAACCATCTAAACTAAGACGAAGCCATAGGCTTAGAGGCATATTGAAGAAGACAACAGTTAAGCAAACAGGCATCATAAAAATTGAAGATGAAGAGACACCAACTGATAGATCTCATGAATACCAGTACGAAGAGGATTTTGATGAAGGAGCTCTGGAGATAGACCCAACACAATAAAAAATCTATAATTATGTTGAGTCATTAGAAAAGAGAGCCTTGGAAAGCAAAGGAAGAACTCCTAGTCCACCAGGATCTGTAATTGAAGTACTAAGAAGAGACAAATATGAATCAGAAGTACTCAATAGGCATATAAAGAATGAAAATGAAATTTCAAAGGAACAAGTCAAACTAAAGAATAACATGGACACAAATCTCTCTCTGCAAATGGAAAAATTGTACAAGGCTAGTGAAAAGCAGAAAAAGGAGGCTAGATGTCCTAGCAGAAGTTTCAGAATACATGGATTGATTGCATGAGGACATGCAAAAGTTTTGCAATGGGGGTATGTTGAGCCCCAAAGATGTCCTTTTCCTTCACCAAATTACACTTCATTTTCTTTGTCCTTTATCAGTTATAGGCTTAAAAGATCAATAGGATTGATTAAACTTACTTTAATAATGCATACAAAGACTGACTTGCTATACTTTTGTGGTTATGTTGTTATAGTGATTTTTTATCAGACTTAGCTACAGAATGCAGCCATTCTGTAGCTAGTTGCCTATTCCGCAACTATCTTCATGTTCACATAGGTTATAGTTTGAATTCATATGGTTGAATTCCACAACACTCCTACATCATTTCTTGCCCTCTACGAAGTTTGAGCAAAAATCTACAAGTGGTTATGCACGTGGAGGAAACCAAAACTAAGAAGTGGATTCCTACCAGGACAAGGACTCTACAGATGTCTTCAACAAAGTACGAGGCCTCCACAAGAGTTCTAATTTGATTTTAATTAAAAATAACACTTATCCCTACTTCTTCTCCAGGACAGTTATGTATTTCTCTTATAAGAATAACTCGGGAAACCAAGAGACAGTTAGCTAGATTGATGTTTTATTGTTAAGATTGTCCAAGACCGTAATACTCTATTTTTGAAGCACTTTCCTTTAATGAAAGAAGAGAAACTTTAATACATGATCTGAAACAATCTTGAGGAGATTTGTGTGCTATTCTGGTGGTAGAGGGCCCCTACTGCCCAAGAGGCTCTGTGCATATTGTTTAGATAAGTAACTTTAGCTCTGTTTCATTCCTAATTTACGCAGTTTTCTAAACTTTATGTTTTATGCTCACTTTCCCCGAATGGTACATCCAGTCTTGTTCTTATTAATTGTTCCAAAATATCACTAACACTGAATGAGATAGAGCTGTAGTATTTCAGAGATTAATTGCATTTTAGTTCAGCTATAGTATTTCGGAGGTTAATTGCATAATTAGTTCGGTTCTGTTTAATGTATTTTAAGTTTTATTAGCTAGTTGTATTCTAGTTCTGTTACATTAGACTTAAGGCCTTCATTATTTACAAACTGCTCTTGTTCTTAATCTCTGATAATACATAATTGTCATAGGAACAAGAATTGGTAATGTTACTTTGAAGTCTTGACTGTTCTGCAATTTCTCATAATTTTACAAACTTTCCTTTTTCCAAAACTATTCCAAAAGATTTCTAAGCCTTGAATGAGGCTTAATAGTGACATTTTGAGTTGCAGAATGGATTAATTTTAGTTTCATAAGTTAATTTAGAGTAGGGTTCCTTACTAGGTTATAGATAATCTTTTCCAAATGTGTTCCAACAAATTTCTAACCATGGATGAGATTTTCTCTGTGATAATTGTAAGTTGTTGTTTACATAGAAAAACCTCATTGCATTAAACTTATCCTTTTCTCAAGTTGTTCCAACATACTTCTAGTGAAATGAATTGAACTGAGTTCATGTTATGAGTTATTTTTCTTGTCAATTTTTGAAATCTGTGAATTAGCATTTTCTGTTTCTTAGGTGCCATACCTAGTTTAGAATAGATTTTGCTTTGTTTTAGTGTGACCAATAACTTCTCTTTGTAAAAAACTTAGCTCTTTTCCTCTTAGCATAAAAACACAAAACAAAAAACATTAGAAAAACACTAAACACAACGAAGTAGGAAGTAGATACCTAGGCACATATAGTGCACTTCACTCCAACGGTTTACTAGCCCTGGTTGACAATTTATGACATCAATTTAGGAACACTAAGTTGAGTAGACACTTGGGTTGTTCCTCTATCCCAATGTTGACTTCCTTCAACTTTAGAGGCTTAGTTACATCCACCATTCCTAATAAGGGCCTTGAAACTACGCGCTCCCTCTCAGACTCGGGGATGTTGATATTTCTTGGATATTATTCATTATCTTCTACTGAAATTTTCTTGTAGTTGACAATATCTTGCATCTGTGCTTCCCATGCTGGCATAACACATTCTATCTAAGGTCAGGAATCATCAAAGAAAAGTACTTCTATATCATAGGGCTCCATCCAATTCGTCCGATCCATTGGCCAAGACAAATGTTGATAGAAAATGATAACTCATTGTAATCCAATGGCGAGTCTCTTGGTGCAACTCTGTCTCCAAATACCATGTGGTAGGGATTGGTCCCAACGAATGGATAAACATGTGAACCCATTCGGTTCGGGTCTTCTCATTCCAAACCTCCATCCATGTGGAGAAGTGTTTGCGTGGGTGACCTTGGAGATTAAAAAGCTCAGTTGGTGGGACAACGGGATGCTCAAAGCGCAACCTCATAATTTTGTTGCATTCCTCCCAATCCTTAAAGATCACTTTGTGTGTATCCCACCAACACGGTAGAGTTGCGTGCATGGCCAGATCAAGTGCCTAGAACCTCTTCTTTTCATGGAAAACCTTATCCAACTTTACGAGAAATAATACAACACTATCAAAACCATAAAAATAGGGTAATTATCTTACATATGAGGAGATGCATCACAAATTTTTAGTGACCTTGAGGCAGCAAAGTGCAGAGACATCATGTAGACGGTTCTGCCAGTCCTCAATTTTTCCATCTGAGTCTGAGAAACATAAGCTATCCTTTTCCCAATTCAGCATCTCATCAGCCTTAGGGTTAATCCAATCCTCATCCTGTGTAGTAAAATTTCAGATATGGTTGACATCATCTCCTTCACGCACTGGTTCTGTATATCTTTCTCCTTCCATCGAATCCAGAGGTACGATAACCCGAGTACCATCGTTAACAAAGATCATGATTATGCACTTCAAGTTGATGATTCCCCCTATATCAATGGCCCAATGCAATCCTTGAAGCATAGGGTAGGGGTCTACATCATCCGCAATTTTTATTAATTCAAAATATGCATGTACCTTTACCCCAACAATGTCTACCAGAACCTGTGTGAGTCTTCCAAGTGGAATGATATTTTGTTGATTACCCATGTGCAGCTAAATGGTGGACCATTCCAGCTTTTGTTCACCCATCATTTTCCAGGTCTTCTTAGGTTAAACATTTTCATCAAACCATAAGTCCAAGATGACCAAATCCATCTCATACTCTCCAATTTTCACGTTCATGCGCATCTCCCAACCAATTATCTTTTGTTCTTATAAATCTTGTTTATATCCTTACTTTCAGTTCGAGGCAACTCCCTGTCCATGCAACTATCTATCAGAGCCTGAAGATTTTCCACTTCTTTCTGGTTACACAATAACTTAATGCAGGCTTGTAAGAAAGTTTTCACTTCATCATCAATCTTTGCTTCCATGACTGAATTGGACGTGGACGCACCTGTAGAAGAAAAATCCTTCCTGGCTTCTACAAAAATTTCCTTTTCCTTCTGCAGGTTGACTCATTCCTTCTTTTCCAAGGGCTTCCTAATCAAAGTCTCTACATCAACCTTCCTTCCTTCATCTTCTCCGGTGACAACACCACTCTGTGTAATTATGTTTACACTTGGGTCATCATCTTTTGGCTAAGATTTAACCATTTGTATGTTCTGCGTGGGTGTATGTGATCCGGATTTATGCAGGAACACAAAAAATTACACATATAACCATAAATACAAAGATGTAATGGAAATAACACTTCTTTTCATTAATATCAAAGAACTGAAATTTGCTTACAAAAAGAATGGAAATAAACTAGCTAGGGCACTGGTAGCTTATCTCTGAGAAGAGATGTGGTGGCTACATGCTTTTGAACTATGTTAAAATGAGGCTCGAGGGCCTATTTATTATTGAGAAACAATGGAAAACCCTAAAAATCTAAAAACCTAACCCTAGGAGATGAAGCGCCAAAACTATGGGCCCCGTTTGGGTAAATTGGTACATCAACTTCCCAAGGACGTAACTTTGTTATATGATCTCCATTTGACGTGCACCATACCTTTTTAGAAATATATATCCAAAAAATGTCGGTTAGGGCCTCAAAACGGCTCTGGAAGTTCAGGACCCAAAAAACTGCTAAAAATAGTAAATTGTGCTATAATTAAGGAAAATAAAGAAATGAAAGAGAAAATGGTGGGGTCCCAAGTGGAATCGGCAAGTGGCCACAAATATCCACCTGGATAATTCCTCCCCCCTTAGGAAGCAATGGTCCAGAGTTCCTCCATGAAATGAGGAAACTTCTGCTAAACTTGGTCCTTGGTTAACCATTTGCCTTGGTGTAGGAGTTGGCCAGCTTTGACAACCCGATACAATTGGATCTTCTGCTGGCGAGTGTTCTTGATTTGCATGTCCATGATACAATCTGTGGTGACCTATTCCATGCAATCTCGGTTTAAATCTGTTGGTGTGAGTTTTGCAATGTCAGAGGCATCTAGTAGAGGTGGGAAGTAGGGCCAAAGGCGTTCCAAATTAAATATTGGGTGCAGACCAAGGAATGGTGGAATACTCAGCTTGAAGGCATTGTTCCCTACAACCTTGGTGATGATGTACGACCCATATAAGAGTGGTAGAAGCTTGTACTGGGGTCCAGTGAGGCGGTACTTCTGCAAATGTATCCACACTTTGTCGCCCAATTGAAAGTTGTGTGGCACCCAATGTTGATAATGTTGTTGCTTGTACTTAGCAATCACTTTGTCCAATATGTCATGAACCTGTTGGCGGATGTGCTTAATGCACTCGATGAATTTTTTCTCTTTTTCAGCTTTAGAGTGGACATGAGCTGAATCGGCCTGAGTAGCCACAAATGGTATGGCTACGTCAATGGGACATAGGCGTTGGAATCCCAAGCCCACCTAAAAGGGGTTGTGGCTGGTTCAGATATGGAGAGTGCGGTTATAAATTTGTTGTACATAAGGGAGGTTCTCATCCCATGTGCGTGGATGCTTTGAATTGTACATGCACATAATTTGTTGAATCATCCTATTGATGACCTCTGTCTGGCCATCAGTTTGGGGATGCAAACGTTGTGGACTTGGTGAGCTTGGTGTCTAGCATTGACCAGAGGTTCGACCAAAAAGTGTTGAGGAACCTACTATCCTGATGTGAGATGATAGATTGCGGGATCCCAAATTTCACACACACCCATTCAAAGAAGAGTTTAGCAGTGGCTTATGCTGTGATATTCTTCTTGCAAACCGTGTTGGCATTTCTGGTATTCTAGTACATTGAATTGATTGTCCTTGATGGCAACTCTCAGAAAACCATCAGCAGTTCTATACAAGCAGAATATACGACTGAATGTGAATTGAACGAAGCTCTGTATTTAATGGGAAATTTGATGTAAATAAGGATGAGTTAAATCATGTGTGAAGATTTTCTTGAATAAGTTCGGTGTATGTATGCATCCTGATGGTGGATAAAGGAAATCCTGTGTATGATTGAGTTCTGATGATACTCTGATGGGTGGAGAATACCGAGAGTATTTGGGTATTGATTGGTTCAATTCTCATACGGAATTCCCTGAAACTTTGTGTGAAGTCTTGTTGGGAGAGTGAGCCATGGACGTGCTCTGTGTGTGCAGGGCACATAAGCTCTATCGGTCAAAGTAATAGTGCATTCCACATGTCTTAGACAATACAAAGAAAGGTGTCCCTATTGAATGTAAAAGAACCGAGTCGAATAGTCCATAAGGATTTCATCGGAGCTGTATAACATTTTTATGGTTATATGAACTGATAATGCGGAGGAAGAAAAATTAAAACAAAGTTATGCTTTCATAGAGAAACGTAGCAATGACCAAATAAAGATGGACGGAACCTTGAGCGAAGGAGAGGAACCACAAGTGGAATAAACAGTGAAGGGGGTTTCCGGTTTTCATCGCACCACTCTCGATGGGCAAGCGGTATTCAAGAGGTTGGGAGCGATTCCATAGAAAGGGTGACACGCATCCCTGTACGACTCCACAAAACCGCTTGTCACTGCGCGCCATCATGCATTATTTTTCGACCCAGGATGCCCAGCGATATTGTTGAGCACCGTTGATCTGGAGGGAAGCCATTAGACGTTGGTCGTATGAGGAAGATGTGCGAAGGTTAACCAAAGTACGTCGGCCATTGTGCGTTATTGTTCGCGCGTCTTCGCCAAGTGATATCCGTCCGATCAAATGAGGCGGCACGACGCGATAACAACCGTCGATTGGAGACGACCGTTAATGTTGGGGCCCATATCCGCGGACACAACTAGCGCACCGGATATCGAGACAAGTGCCTCCGCAGTTGACTGAGTTGACTGTGGTGACAACAAGTGCCGGGGCACCAGCCAAAAAAATTTCATCCGTACCTTGAGAGCCCCCGTAGTGACGCAAGACGCTGAGTTTGTCACAACTGTCTTCCATGTCAAATGGAGATGACCGATTGGGGCCCATACGCATGTATTGAGGTTTGCAGGTTTAACCAAGGTTGTTTAAATTAAATATAAATTATGATGAAAAGCGATTGGGCCATCATTTTGTATAGTTGGTGGAACGAATAAACCTAGTTCGACATATGAAGGTCATTACTAAAGGAAGTTGATTATGAGAAGTTGTTTGGGGTTTGGGTAGACCCCGCTGGATTATCTAATTGATCCCATCCAGGAATACCATCAGTGGTTTGGTGGTTTTGACTCATGGTATTGATAAAGGCAAAACTATATAAGGAGAATAGAATGATAGTACAATGTTTGCATGAAGAGGGGTTGATAACGAATAAATCTCTTTTAGAGATATATGTATGATTGAACTCTGATACATCTGAATTTACGATGCACCTATGGATATGATGAATGTTCAAGATCTCTAGATATAGAAATGATGAATCTCTAGGAAGATCTGCAAAAGAAATGATGAAGGCCTGTTGCAAGTCTGATGTACAAATTGAAGAAATTTGGTGGATCTGAGGGTTGAAGCCTTCAATATGAGAGTGGAATTTTTCTGCCAATAGAAGCTGGTGTTAAAATCAGGGGGTTGGAGCTCCCTTCCAGTATTGACTGGAGAATGAGAGAAGGTTGTAGCCTTCTACAGGTTGGTGCTTGTGTACTGGTATAAGTCTGCGCTAGTACAAAATTGTAAGATGTTTTCTTTATAATAAAAATTGTAGACAGAGACGACAGCAGCAGTGGTTTTCTCCTGAATTGGGTTTCCACCTTAAATATTGGTGTTCATGTGTATTTCTTGTGTGTGATGGTTGATTATGTTATTACTGCTCATGATTACTTCTTACCAAACATCTGATGAATGAATGATGCAATAATCTAAGTAAATAATTGAATGCATAAAAAGTAAAATATTTTCCAGTCAGCTCTAAATACTGATTCACCCCCCCCTCTCAGTATTTTTCCCAACAATTGGTATCAGAGCAGGTCCTTCTGAAAAGCTTAGCCACTAGAAGGAAGATCGATCAAGATGAGAAATCAAGATGGAATAGCATCTATCATGCCTCCGCTCTTCAACGGAAACAATTTAATCTTCTGGAAAACAAGGCTAAGATATTATCTCCAGTCTCTGGGTGCAGATGTATGGGCTATTATTGAAGGAGGATATCAATATCCAGTCGCAGTACCAACAGATCCAACGGAAAGAAAGAATTATGAAACAAATGCAAAAGTGGTCAATGCTCTATTGGGAAGTCTAACTGAATCAGATTTGTCAAATTCATGTAGCTGAATACAGCAAAGGCCATATGGGACAAAATCATTCTAAGTTATGAAGGTGATGCAAAGGTAAAAAGTGCTAAACTCCAAACTCTCAGAATTCAATATGAGAACCTAAAAATGCATAATGAGGAGAGCATTGCCAATTTATTTTTACGTCTTGATGATATTGTAAATCGTATGATAAATATGGGAGAAACAATAACCGAATCTACTTTGGTTGAGAAAGTTTTAAGATCACTAACGACAAAATTTGAGTCAAAAGTTGTTGCTCTTGAAGAAAAACAGGATCTTCAAAATCTTACTGTGGTGCAACTTCATGGCATACTAACTACATATGGAATGAGAAGAGGAGGACCATCTGAAGTCAAAGAATCCATCTTTAGAGCTTCTACAAAAGGGAAAGAAGTTCAAGAAATAGAAGGATCAGGGTATATCTCAGAAGAAGATGAGGTAAATTTTGTAAAGAAACTCCAACTTGGTACAGGACGGTTTAGAGGTAAGCTTCCTTTCAAATGTTTTGCTTGTGGAAGAGTTCGCTGCTAAGTGTCCTCACAAAGAAACACATGAAAAAGGAAAGGAAGTAGCAAGAAGGAATAAAAACCAGTTTAGCACTAGAAAAAGTTACTATACTCATGAAGACAGTGATGGGTTATCTGACAGTGAGGAAGAATGTGAACAAGATCTTAGACTTCTCATGGCATTTGAAAAGGAATCTAGAGAAGAAAAAGATACTTTTATGGATGCTTTAGAGGACAATGATTTTCTTTATGAATTCAATCAACTCAAAATATGCTTTGAATAAAGTAAAATATCCATAGAAACTCTAAAAAATCAGCTTGAAGAAAAAGAGAAACACAATGAGAAATTAGAATAAGAAATAGTAAGTCTAAGAAAAGAAATTGAGAAAGTGAAGACTTTGAATCTTAGATTTGCTAAAGGATCTGAAACCTTAGATGAGATTATCAAGGTACAACGTTCTCCTTTTATAAAGACAGGTCTTGGATATATCAAAGAATCTTCTCAGACTTCAGCACCAAACTATCTAAAAGTAGCTACAGCTAGTATACAACATTCTGCCACTCAGCAAGGGAATAAAGAATCTTCACAGGTAAAGCATGAAAAGCTCAATTAAAAGAACACTAACAATAATACCTTTCAAATAAACACCAACCAACAGGTGAATTCAAGTAGAAGATTTCATGATCGCAAAAAATTCTTCTTCAATGGACAATGTTTCTCATGTCACAATTTTGGTCATAAAGCTGTTCAATGTGTTGCATACAAAACCATTATGACAAGAGAAGCAAGAAAGAAAATGAGGGATATTGGAACAAAAAAGAATACCTATAACAGCTTTTCTCCTCTTCAGAATGAAGTTGAATGTGCTTATTGCAATAACTTTGGCCATGAAGAATCTGAATGCAGGAGCAAAATCCAGCCAAAAGAGAAATTTCCTTCAAGCTCCAAAGTGTGGAAAAAGAAGGAATTACAGGTTGAAAATTGTGCCATAGCTTTATTTGTAGAAGGTGAAGAAAATCAATGGTACATTGACAGTGGATGCTGTAAACACATGACAGGTGACAAAAACAAACTTCTTGCATATAGTGCTCTAGAAAAAGAGAAGAATGTTACATTTGGAAATGATACTCCTGCTGTTATTAAGGGAAAAGGCTCTGTTTTTCTAAAATAAAAGGTGAAAGCTAATAATGTCATGTATGTAGATGGATTAAAGCATAACCTGTTAAGTGTAAGTCAAATGTGTGATCAAGGAACTGAATTTGTCTTTAGTTCAAAAGAATGTGTGGTACGTGATCTTGATACAGGTAAAACAATTATAAAGGAAACAGAACTCCAAGCAATCTGTATGTATTGAAGAACTACAAAGAATAATGTTACTTGAGTAAATCTTCAGAAAAATGGCTATGGCATAGAAGGTTGGGGCATCTGAGCTTCTCTCAAATCAACAAATCAAGAAGACTTAAAGTTATTCGTGATCTTCCCAATATTACTCTACCTGAAAGTATCATATGCAAATCTTGCCAATTCGGTAAGCAGACCAGAGTGCAATTTAATGCCAAGGAAGGACCATCAAGTAAGCCTCTTGAACTCATTCACACTGACATATGTGGACCTGTTAAGAAAAAGTCACCACGTGGTGAACAATACTATATCTTATTTATTGATGATTTCTCTAGAATGTGTTGGATTGGGTTTCTTAAACACAAAGATGAAGCATTTCAGAAATTTCAGATCTTCAAAGCACTAGTTGAAAATGAATTAGATCTAAAAATCAAGTGTATTAGATCTGATCGAGGAGGAGAATATACATCAGATGAATTCCTTGAATTTTGTGAACAACATGGTATAAAAAGATAGTTTTCGGTAGCAGGTACTCCACAACAAATGGAGTAGCAGAAAGAATGAATAGAACAGTTCAACAAATGGCTAGAGATATGCTTGATGATTCTGGAACACCTGACACATTTTGGGGAGAAGCAGCACATACAGCGGTAAATATTCTTAACAAGGCACATGTTCGTGTAAATAGTGATAAAACTCCATATGAACTATGGTATGGTAATCCTCCCACTTTGAAGCATTTTAGAGTTTTTGGAAGAAAATGCTTTATCAAAAATAATGATGAAAAACTTGGAAAGTTTGAACCCAGAGTAGATGAAGGAATATTTCTTGGTTACTCTAGGATTAGGGCATCAAAATGTTACAATAAAAGACTTCGGAAGATTGTTTAATGTATTGATGTTGTTATTGATGAGTCTCCTGCAGCTCCAAAAGAAGAAAAAAAAACAACAAATGAAGACGATGATGACATATATCCTTCTACATCTAATAGGAATGATATAGATAGTGAACCCAATGAAGAACCTGAAGATGATTTATCTAAAAAATCTCCATCCAGATATGTTCAAAAGAATCATCCAGAATCTCAAATTTTGGGAGAAAAGGGATCAAGTGTACAAACAAGAAGGACTCTTGTGGGATATTATAGCTATCTGGCATTTATATCCTCTATTGAACCACAAAATGTCAATCAAGCCAGCAAATATGAATGGATATTCAAAAATAAGTTAAATGAGAGTGGGGATGTTATAAGAAATAAAGCTAGACTTTTTTGCAAGGGATATGCTCAACAAGAAGGTATAGAATTTGAAGAAACTTTTTCCCCTGTAGCTAGACTTGAAGCCATAAGAATGTTTCTTGCTTTTTCAAGCTTCCAACAAATCAAATTTTATCAAATGGATGTTAAATCTGCTTTTCTCAATGGTGATCTAGAAGAAGAAGTTTATATGGAGACGCTTCGGAAAGATTCATTTGAAAATGATGAAAATCTTGTTTGTAGACTTAAAAAGGATTTATATGGTCTCAAACAAGCTCCAAGGGCATGGTATTATCGCCTTGACAAATATCTTCATCAACAAGGATTTTCAAAGGGGTTTGCTGATAGTAACTTATACACAAAAACTGAAAATGATAAACTATTGATTGTGGTTGTATATGTTGATGATATCATTTTTGGAAGTAGTGAAGAGTCTATGAGTCGGAAATTTGTTTCTGATTGCAGCAAGAATTTGAAATGTCTTTACTTGGGGAAATAACATTCTTTCTTGGCTTGCAAGTGAAACAAGCAATAGATGGCATATTCTTATCACAAACAAAATATCTTAAGCAAATTCTGAAGAAGTATGGCATGGAAGAGTGAAAACCTGTAAGTACATCAATGATAACCGGATGTAATCTCAGTTCTCATGATGATTCTCCCACAGTGAATCAACCATAATACATATCTATGATAGGAAGTCTACTTTATCTCACTGGGACTAGACCAGACATTATGCATGCAGTTGGAATTGTTAGCCGATTCCAAGCTAATCCAAAAGAGTCTCACCTTCAGGCTGTCAAAAGAATATTCAAATATCTCCAAGGAACTCATGAATTTGGACTATGGTATCCAAATAATGATGATCTCACTCTTCATGCTTACACTGATGCAGATTGGGCTGGAAATGTTGATGATCAGAAAAGCACTAGTGGTGGTGCATTCTACATGGGGCCCCAGTTAGTATCTTGGTTCAGCAAGAAGCAAAGCTCTATTGCCTTATCTACAGCAGAAGCAAAATATGTGGTTGCCGCATCATGTTGCACTCAACTTCTCTGGATGATGCAAACCTTACAAGACTTTCAAATCAAATGTTCACCTCCTATATCCATTATGTGTGATAACACAAGTGCCATCAGTATCTCAAATAATCCTGTTATGCATTCCAAGACCAATCACATTCCCATCAAGTATCACTTCTTACGTGAACAAGTACTTGAACAAAAGGTGAAGTTGGAATATGTTCCCTCCAAAGAACAAGTTGCTGATATATTTACCAAACCCTTACCGAGGGAAGCGTTTGAATATCTCAAACAGAAGCTGGGAGTAGTCTCTGCCATGCAGAAGATCACATCTACTTAAATACAGAAGATTAAATTGGATACGCGGATTTCCTAAAGGACAGAAAACTGCATATGGGTAGTAGCTGACAAATTTTTTCTGGGTCAGCATTCTTCAGCACAGTTGCGGTGTTGTTGGGTATCTCTAGATGCACAGGTTAAGGGGGAGCATTAGTCTTGTGGAAAGGATGCATTGTTGGCATTCTAATTATGTTTGAAGATGCAGCATGATCTCAGGGGGAGCATGGTATTTTCAGTACAAAGGATCTTGATCTATCCTTTTCCCTTGATGTCAAAGGGGGAGAATATTGTTGAATGTATTTCTGGTCATGGTTGCTATCAAGTCCAAAGGGGGAGATTGTTGGCATTTCTGGTATCCTAGTATATTGAATTGATTTTCCTTGATGGAAAATCTCAGAAAACCATCAGCAGTTCTATACAAGTAGAATATACGACTGAATGTGAATTGAACGAAGCTCTGTATTTAATGGGAAATTCAATGTAAATAAGGACGAGTTAAATCATGTGTGAAGCTTTTCTTGAATAAGTTCGGTGTATGTATGCATCCTGATGGTGGATAAAGGAAATCCTGTGTATGATTGAGCTCTGGTGATACTCTGATGGGTGGAGAATACTGAGAGTATTTGGGTATTGATTGGTTCAATTCTTGTACGGAATGCCCTGAAACTCTGTGTGAAGTCCTGTTGGGAGAGTGAGCCACAGATGTGCTCTGTGTGTGCAGGGCACATAAGCTCTATCGGTCAAAGTAATAGTGCATTCCACATGTGTTAGAAAATACAAAGAAAGGTGTCCCTGTTGAATGCAAAAGAACCGAGCCGAATAGTCCATAAGGATTTCATCGGAGTTGTATAACATTTTTATGGTTATATGAACTGATAATGTGGAGGAAGAGCAACTAAAATAAAGTTATGCTTTCATGGAGAAACGTAGCAATGACGTAATAAAGACGGACGGAACCTTGAGCGAAGGAGAGGAGCCACAAGTGGAATAAACAATGAAGGGGGTTTCTAGTTTTCATCGCACTGCTCTCGACGGGCAAGCAGTATTCAAGAGGTTGGGAGCGATTCCGTAGAATGGTCGACACGCGTCCTTGTACGACTCCACAAAACCGCTTGTCACTGTGCGCCATCGTGCATTATTGTTCGACCCAGGATGCCCAGCGATATTGTTGAGCACCGTCGATCTGGAGGGAAGCCATCAGACGGTGGTCATATGAGGAAGATGCACGAAGGTTAACCAAAGTACGGCAGCCATCGCGCGTTATTGTTCACGCGTCTTCACCAAGCGATATCCATCTGATCAAATGAGGCGGCGCGACGCGATAACAATCGTCGATTGGAGACGACCGTTAACATTGGGGCCCATACCCGCGGACACAACTAGCGCACCAGATATCGAGACAAGTGCCTCTACAATTGACAGAGTTGACTGCGGGGACAACAAGTGCGGGGGCACCAGCCAAAAAATTTTCATTCGTACCTTGAGAGCCCTCACAGTGACGCAAGACGTTCAGTTGGTCACAGCTGTCTTCCACGTCAAATGGAGACGACCGATTGGGGCCCATACACATGTATTGAGGTTTGCAGGTTTAACCAAGGTTGTTTAAATTAAATATAAATTATGATGAAAAGCGATTGGGCCATCATTTTGTATAGTTGGTGGAACGAATAAACCTGGGTCGACATATGAAGGTCCTTACTAAAGGAAGTTTATTATGAGAAGTTGTTTGGGGTTTGGGTAGACCCTGCTGGATTATCTAATTGATCCCGTCCAGGAATACCATCAGCGATTTGGTGGTTTTGACTCATGATATTGATAAAGGCTAAATTATATAAGGAGAAGAGAATGACAGTACAATGTGTGCATGAAGAGGATTTGATAACAAATAAATCTCTTTAAGAGATATCTGTATGATTGAACTCTGATAGATCTGAATCTATGATGCACCTGTGGATATGATGAAGGTTCAAGATCTCTAGATCTAGAAATGATGAATCTCTAGGAAGATCTACAAAATAAATGATGAAGACCTGCTGCAAGTCTAATGTACAAATTGAAGAAATTTGGTGGATCTGAGGGTTGAAGACTTCAGTATGAGAGTGGAAGTTTTCTGCCAGTAGAAGCTGGTGTTAAAATCAGGGGGTTGGAGCTCCCTTCCAGTATTGACTGGAGAACGAGAGAAGGTTGTAGCCTTCTACAGGTTGGTGCCTGGGTATTGGTATAAATCTGTGCCAGTACAAAATTTTAAGATGTTTTCTTTATAATAAATATTGAAGACAAAGACGACAACAGCGGTGGTTTTCTCCCGAATTGGGTTTCCACCTTAAATACTGGTGTTCATGTGTATTGCTTGTGTGTGATGGTTGATTCTATTATTACTGCTCATGATTACTGCTTACCAAACATCTGATGAATGAATGATGCAATAATCTAAGTAAAGAATTGAATGCATAAAAAGTAAAATATTTTCCAGTTAGCTCTAACTACTGATTCACCCCCCCCCCCTCTCATTATTTTTCCCAACAAACCGCCATAATGGCCATCTTTGAAAATCTGTCGATGACCACGAAAACACAGTCATTTCCATGCTTAGTAGAAGGAATCCCTAACATATAATCCATGGAGATGGATTCCCAAGGTTGAATAGGGGTAGGAAGTGGGGTATAGAGGCCTTTCTTCTTGATGCTCAGTTTGGCAATGGCGCAAGCAGTGCGGGATCTGATGTACTTCCCAAAATCCTGTCGAAGTTTTGGCCAATAGAAATACTTCTGTAGTACTACCTCTATTTTCTGACCCCGAAATTCCCAGCGACTTGACTGTAGTGTGCTTCTCAAATCATCTTGGCACACTCGCTTTAAAGAACACAAAGGTGTCCCAGGAGACATAGCAGTGCATCTTGGAGGTGAAAATTGGGAACTTGCATACCCTCCAAGAGTGTCTTGTATGTGTGGATGAATTTTGGATCACTCTTGTAGAGAAGCGGCCAATCAGAAGTCTCATTCCCATAAGAGTTAAGAATGGTGGTTAGTGCCACTATTGGTGGTCGGCAGAGGCAGTTTGCAACATTATTGGTGCTACCCTTCTTGTAATTGATGTTCAAATGAAATTGTTGCATATATGTGGACCATTTCTGATGGCGATTGTTCTGCAACTTCCCTTGTGTCTGTAGGAATTGCAGGGGTCAGTGGTCTATTTGGATGATTGTTTCCTTCCCCAAAATGTAATGCTTCCATTTTTGACAAGCCTGCATAATGGAATACATTTCTTTGTCATAAGTGGGATGCTTGTGGACTTTCTCAGACAATGTCTCACTGTGATATGCCACTAGATGCCCCTGTTGGGTAAGAACTGCCCCAATAACATAGTTAGCGGAATCTGTCTCGATCTAAAATGGTTGTTGCAAGTCTTGTAATGTGAGCACTGGGAAGAACAGAGGCGATGTTTTAATTCTACGAATGCTTTATTTTGAGATTTCGACCAAAATAATTTTTCTTTCACTCCTCCCTTGGTGACTTGACTCAAGGACTAAGTGACATGAGGGAATCCCAACACGAACCCGCGGTAGAAATTTGCAAGACCCAGAAAGTTACGAAGCTCTATTAGAGTGGTTGGGGCTGGCCAATCCCGAATGACTTGGATCTTGGTTGCATCCACATGCACCCCTCTTTCATCAATAATGTATTCCAAATACTGAACCTGGGTCATGCCAAAACTGCACTTCGCCAAATTGGCACACAACCTGTGTTGCCACAATGTTTAGAGGACCTGCAGGATGTAGTGGAGGTGCTCTTCCCAAGTCTAGTGGAATATTAGAATGTCATAAAAGTACACCACCACAAATGAGTTGGTGAATGGCCGAAATATGTCGTCCATCAACCTCATGAAGGCTGCGGGAGCATTTGTCAACCCGAAAGGCATGAATAGCCATTCGAAAAGGCCCTCCTTGGATTTGAAGGCAGTCTTCCACACATCAGAGGGTTCGATTGGTACCTGGTGATACCCAAACTTCAAGTAGATCTTATTGAAATATTTCCCCTCTTTGAGTTGGTCTAGAAGGTCACCAATTCGTGGGATCGGGTACCTATTCCAGACACTAATCTTGTTCAGCGCCCAATAGTCAACATAGAGTCTCCAAGTCACATCCTTCTTTTGCACCAACACGATTGGGCTCCCAGAGGGTGATGAACTTAGTTGGATGTGACCTTTCTGCAACAGCTCCCGAATCTACCTCTTGATTTCATCATTCTCTAGAAGATAACACCGATGGGTCGGTCCATTATGGAGCAACACACCTGGGGTCAGATAAATGGGGTGCTTGACTTGACAGTGCAGAGGCACCCCTATGGGTGAGATGAAAATGTCCCAATACTCCTCCATGACCTTGTCCATTTGTTGTTTTTGTGTGGAAGAGCCATGTTTGGAGGTCGTGGCCATAATCTTCTTCTTGCCCTTGGGGAAGTTCATCAGGAAAACAAATTTATTGATTTTTGAAATGAGCTTACTGCATTGTTTTACAGTAACCAAATAGATAGCAGCAAGTGTGTTGGGTGTGGAGCCTGATTATCTTGTTTATTTTGTATCACAGCATTGGACCCTTGTACCTTAATGGGTCGGCAACATTGCCCATAATTAAACGCTGCCTGGGTGGTCCAGGGGGGGTGGCTGCGATTTTATGGATCTCCCCCTAGAGAGGGGTTTCGGGGGCAGCACCTCTGAAGCTAAAAACATATGTAAAATTTTCTTGTAAAAGTATAGTAATTTCTAGTCAATATGGGCCATTAATTAGGTAGATGATCTGACAGTAGAAGTTATGTTTAGTTTAGGTTTCTTTTCCCTAGAAGGCAACCCCTCGCTTTATATGAGGGTATTGTATTGTGGCTATGGATTGTATTTGTATTCTCAGAGTGAGAAACAGATAGAGATACTGTGAGAGAGAATAGAGTATATTACAATGGATCTACTGCAGGTTGTGTCTCTTCATTTTGATGGATAACAGAAAGGAAGGATTGGCTGTTCGAGGTGGACGTAGCCCAAACTGGGTGAACCATGTATATCTGTGTCTCTCTGGTTTTATGTGTTTTTTGTGCTTGTGTTTTCGCATATTTTATGTGTTGCATTGATATGTTATATATAATTTTCTAACAACTGGTATCGGAGCCAAAGGTCTATTTGGCTGATAATCTCGCAGGAAAGAAGGGTTCATGGTTCGAGTGGGAGCAATGGTGAAAGATGGTAAGTTTAGGGTCGAGAAATTTAACGGCCAATACTTCCCGCTGTGGAAGATGAAGATGGAAGATTATCTGTATTAGAAATATTTGTACCTACCATTGAGCGAAAAACAAAGAAGCCGATGGCTATGACAGACACAGAATGGGAGATTCTCGATAGAAAGGCACTCGGAATAGTACGGTTGTGCCTCGTGGCATCGGTAGCCTTCAATATTTTGAAGGAAACAACAACAGAGGGTTTGATTAAGGCATTGTCGAATCTATATGAAAAACCCTCAGCCTCAAATACGGTATTTATTATGAAACATTTATTTAATATTAAGATTTCGGAAGGTGGATCTGTTGCAGACCATTTAAATGATTTTAATACAATTACCAGTCAGTTAAGTTCTGTACGGGTAAAATTTGATGATGAAGTTAGGGCTCTTTTATTTCTATGCTCATTGCCAAAAAGCTAGAATGGTTTAGTTATGGCCATTAGTAACTCTGTCTCTTGATCTAGTACTTTAAATTTTGATGATGTTGTCAGTGCTATCCTTAGCAAGGAAATGAAATGGAAAAGCTCTGGTGAGACATCGGGTAATTCTTTGAGTGCAAAGTCCAGGGGAAGAAAAATAGAAAGAGGAAAGAGCTGAGGATATCATATTAAATCGAGGACAGGCATATCCAAGTCTAGATCAGGGATAGTGTGCTGGAAATGTGGAAAGAAAAGACACCTAAAGAAAGACTGTAGATCTTGGAAGGGAAAAGAAGGAGATGCACAACAAGAAAACAATCATGAAGAAAATGTGACAGGTGATGTGTTACAATATGCTTTGATTCTTTATTTCAAAAATGTTACTGATTCCTTGGTGGTAGATTCAGGGGCCTCATTCCATGCCACACCTGATAAGAAATATTTTCATGACTATGTTCAAGGAGATTTTGGACAAGTTCATTTGGGTGATCATAAACCCTATAAAATTTTTGGAATGGGTAAAGTTCTTGTAAAACAACAGAATAGAAACCAATGGCTATTAAATGAGGTAAGGCATGTTATATATCTAAAGAAAAATCTGATTTCAACAGGGAAATTAGGCGGTGAAGGTTGCGTGACAACTTTCACAGATAAAACGTGGAAGGTCACCAAAGGAGCCCTGGTAATAGCAAAAGGAGAAAAGGTTGGTACATTGTATTTATGCAATAGTATTTCTAACTCTGTTAATGATTTAACTTCCAAAGGAGCAGATGCAGCATTAGAATCATAGGCTCGGGCACATGAGTGAGAAGGGGATGAAGATTCTTCACCCAAGAAATTTGTTGTCAGGTTTGAAGAATGTTGATTTGGATTTCTGTGAGAACTGTATTTATGGAAAACAAAAGGGAGTCAAATTTCTCAGAGTTGGGGAAGAAAAGAAGAGCGGAAAATTAGAGCTTGTGCATACAGATGTATGGGGACCTGCTCAGGTATCATCTCTCAGTGGCTCTCATTATTATGTTACTTTTATTGATGATGCAACTAGAAAAACTTGGATTTATTGTATTCATAATAAATCTGATGTATTTGATACTTTCAAGAAATGGAAATATTTGGTGGAGATTGAGACAGGGAAGAAGTTGAAGTGTCTCAGATAAGACAATGGAGGTGAATATTGCAACAAATATTTTGATAGGTATTGTTCAGAGCATGGAATTTGCAGAGAGATGATAGTTCCAAGAACACCACAAGAAAATGGTGTGTCAGAAAGGGTGAACAGAACAATCATGGAGCATGAAAGGTGCATGAGATTGCATGCAGGATTTCCTTTACAATTTTGGGCATGTTGATCGGATAAACCAATCTTGCAAACAAGATCAATCTCCCTAGTACCAAAAAGTAATCTAGCAACAAATAGCCAAATAAACCTATCTTTCTCTAGACATATGTGATTTACAAAAGAATACTATAAATGTGTTAAGGTCTTACCGTAGATCCAATGCTTGTTCGAAGTAGTTATCCCTCGGTCACTTGAAGAAGTTATCTTTATAGACCTACAGTCATAAACAAGTAAACATTAAATAGAACCTGTATAGTAAATATTGTAAATCATGCCTATCATAGTGATCAAGGAATCCATGAAATAAATAGTTAATTAATAGCTTATTGAGAAAAATGAATTCATTTCTATTAACTTTGAATGAAGGAAAACCTTACAACCTTAGCCTTGATGTTGAACAGGCCTTCCTGGGATCCGAAGCAGGAATCTCCTCTACTCTGACAATCCTTGCACTCTCCCAACCGAGACAGATAGAGGTATGTGATCTTTCCTCACAAAAATCTCAGTTAAATGAGTCTGAATCCCAACAGCACTTAACCTCAAATAATTCTAAAGCTTCCACTCCCTTGAGGCTACCCAATGCCTCTTTTTATAGTGCAAAAGAGGAGGTTTCAGTTCCAACTATCAAGGGATAGAATCCTCCTTCAAAGGGATAAGCTCCTCACATCAAGGGGTTAGCTCCTTAAGGTAAGGGATACATGAACCTCAAAAGAGTGGTTTTGCCACCGCAAGATTCTTTCTAGAGGCTTCTAGAAATTACTGAAAGTGAGATTTTTGAGTTTACTTGTGCCTTTTTAATATTTTATAGGGATCCGCACCCATAACATAGATAAAGTGCGTTCAGGTACGTAGGAGTCATGAACATTAGGTGCGGGACCGCAGGCAAGACAAAGAGAAAGTGCGATACCATAGTTAAGGAGATTTTTGAGAACTTTTCTCTTATTTTCAAGGCTTGACATGAGGAACTGATGTGTTAGACTTGCAAAGGAGGAAGTATGAGTGATAATGAGCTCATACAAATAGCAGAATGTCAAGATGACAATTTTTAGTGCAACAGATTGCCCCCTAAAGTGCAAAGTCTGGAATAGATGAAGATGAAGTCTGTCATATATGAAGAGTGTAGTACTTTATCATTTCAAGGATCATCCTGTGGACACCCCAGTCGGAACTTGTAAAAACATTCAATGCAAATTATATATATGTAGACATATCATCGCTGAGGTAGGCATTCCCATACTCAAATCAAAACTAACTAGACACTGATTTAAACTATTCTGATACAGGGATGATTTTCAATACATCAACAATATAGACATGTGTAGACACAGTATGGATGCAACCGTATATTTATGAATATTCCATTGTATAAATGATAACAAAATTCCTCGCAGCCTGGATGGTAGAAACTAGATCCAGGGTCTTGATTTCTGCTTCTCGAACCAGTACGATTCTATCCATGTGAATGAATGTGTCGAAGTCGAACATGGTAGAAACCAATTTATTACCAGTTAATAATGTAGACTGTTAACAAGTGTGTGAGTAACCACCAGTAATTTCAATGGCTCTCAAAGAACTCAGTACAATCCATGAAATGTGAATGAATGAGCTGAATTCGAACATGTCATGGAATCATTCGATCGAAGGTCAATGATGCAACCTGTCGTCGAAGGCGAGAAACCTGCCATTGACATGCAGATTTCAAGGTACTGAATATTTCTAGATCTACTTCCTAGATAATGAGCTGTCTTCGATAGGAAGTGATCAGTCATAGGGAAGCCCACAACATGAAATCATAGATCAAGTTTTGAAGAAATATATTGGCAAGGACTGACTCAGGGATGGTCAAAATAGATGACAGATATTTTACAGATGAACGGTTTATTTGAAATATCCTCTTGAACACATCATGACACTGTAGATGGTTTGGTTACAATTGACCCAAATCTAATACCCAGAAACTGGCTAAAGACTTTCAAAATGGTTTTATTAACTGTAGACAAAGTATTTCCCAACCCAGGTGAACAAAAGTGTCATGTTCAAGAGTGGTTAACGGATTTTTGAATAATCAAAATACAACAAACAGGTTCATTTTTCTCTCTTTTCCCCCACCAGGGAAAATTTTAAGAACCCCCCTAAATTTATATATATAATAAATGGCTGAATATCCATGATACATAGGAAAAATGTAAGGCGATTTTATTAATAATATAATATGTATAAATAATTTTTTGGCGAATCTCTCACAAGATTATATTATCTTGTAAAATCATGGCGAATCACCAGTACAAATGGCGAATCACTACTACAAAATGGTGAATCGTTGTCTAGTGGACTTTGGGGTGTTGGTTCCAATGAAGATATGGTAGTTGAACCAAGAGTAGAAGGAAGAGAACCACCGAGACCAAGCATGGTACATGGTGACTCGTGAGGGAAGTAGTTCTCATGCAATTTGGAAAATGTGTTCTTCTAGTTCTGCTAAGCGTAGTGTTGTTGCTCATGCTACTACTGGCACTGATATTGAGGTTGGAGAGGAGTTTGAGGACAAATGAACAGCAACAGGAAGAAAAGAAAACATGCTATTAAAAAGTGTTTATAAACACTGGATCCGATCCAGGTGCCATGGTACAATAACAATATCGCAAAATACTTTAGATGTTCAACTATGGAAACATAATTTACATTACAGCACCATCACGACTCTTACACAACCATATTTATGGAAATTATTTGATGTTGTGAAGCTCTTAAAGGAAGACCTAGCACAGTAACTATAATAAGGTGAACTGCTTTTCACTTCTTCAAAATATTATTCCTTCTCATGCCTTCAAAATCTGGATATTGAAAGGAATATGTGCCAGTTGCAGCCACCCTGCTGAATCTGTTAAAATTATAACCATCAACATGAAGAGAACCATTAGAAAAACTCCATTCCCCACGTCATGCTCATGCCATGCCATGAATCTATTTGTAGCAGAATCCCACAAGTAGTAGTAGTGGCACCCTGTATTTACCTGATAGCTCCATTGATTGGAGAGGAGGCCCACTCTAGAACTTGCCAATGGTCTCCTAGTATTGTTGTACAAATGCTGTCTTGTTTTAAATTTGTTCAAGGAGAGATACGTTTTCAGTATATGCATCTTTTCAAATCTGGTAGTTATAACTTATAAGTCCAAATAAAATATAACCCAAAGAACCATATTGTTCTATAGCCATGACAAATCTGGCTAGATATCAATTACTGGCAACTTGTCCATGGATGTGATGAAGTTAATTATGACTGAAATAGTTTTCACCCTTGATGAACCTTGACCTAATCTTACTTTCAATCATGAAATGCGGCGAGAATGGACAAGATAAAGGGCCGAATTGGCTCTAGATTATAAAAAAATCTAAGCATTGAACTGTGTATTAAACTCAATCCCAGTTCAGTGCCACACACAATTCACAACAGTAATAAACACCTGCACAGCTAGCAAACCTATGACAGCCTGGCAGCAAAATCCCTAGAACACACACACACACACACACACACACACACACATATATATTTAAATTTCTTCTTAGGTGGGAGGTAGGCCTTTACATAATTGGTTCCTTGATTTTGGTGCTTTAAATCACATGACCATCAAGAAGGATTGGTTTATTACCTTCGTTGAAGCCAAATCCAAAATAGAAACTATAGTCTTTGGTTTTGGTTGGGTGCATTTTGTGGAAAATTGTGGGGATGTTCAAATGAAATTGTTAGATGTTAAGAAGTGTGCTTTTGAGAATGTGCATTACATACCATTGATCAGATATGGATAAAAATATTCTCTCAATTAGTGAGATAACAATATAGAGTCCATATTTGGAGGCCTCATTTAGTGTTGAAATTTTTTTTGTGAAAGATAAAGGTAATGGACCAATGGTTAGGTGATTGCATCGATGCTAAAACAGAATGGGTTGTATAGGCTTGTGGATGTTGATGTTGATGAATAATTTGTTGGATATATCAAAGGCTACCAAAGAATTTTTAATTTAGGTTTAAATTTCTTTCATACTGATGAGTTATTCACATCATTCAATAATGAAAAATGGTGTTACTGTTGGAATGGTTGTTTAAACCTCCTTGTGCTTTTTGTAGCTTGTACTGACCACCGTGGGACTCCACAATCTCCAGCTCGAACATGTACATTGGAAGCGCAGGAGGGAGCTATTTGTGTAAGAACAGAGAATATTCTTATCTTACATTTATCTTTTTTCTATATTCCCATATAATTTTTGAGCTATGTACATTGCTGGGAATACTAGATATTTTGCAATAAGAAATCCATGTAAAGGCTGTTTAAACTCTATTGGTTTTTATTTGTCTTGTGAAGGATATTTTTCTGCATCTCCATTGTTTTTTTCTGTATGGACTGACACTGATTTTTGGTTGATATTCTTAGTGGCATAGAGCTTACTACGTGAGAGGAGAACCAGAGAAGGAAAGATTGGCTATAAAGGTGAGATGAAAGGGGAGGCTCACTGTTTTGTTTAGCATGTTTTTCTTTGCCTATTAATGGGAAAAAAGCTGATGGGTTTTTACTAATAAATGTGATAATCAATATCTAGAAAGGAGGGAATGTGAATATGATCTTAAGGCCTCTGTAGATTTATACATAGTAATATGCTCTGCATTGCTCCATATATATGGCAACTACTTAACAATTTCTTGGAAATATATAGAAGCTATTCATGTGTTTGAAATTTTCATATGATGTCTGATCTTCAATGGTGGATTTGTTATTGTAGGAGTAAAGAGAATTTGCAACCCCATTTCTAACTGGAGTCCTAGTGTGAGTTCAAGCAGATTTGATCTCATAGACTTAATTTCTCTGCGCTTGTCTCATTTTTTGTTGGCTTTGTTTTATATGGCAATACATTTTGCTCCTTATTTTTAGACGGATTCATCATAATCACTGGTAGATTCATCATAATCATTGGTTTTATAATTCTTGCAGGTTCATATCAACTCCAAACAAGAACATAAACAAGTACTATTTGGGCCTAGCTCCACTGCAAGAAATGGCAAGGTATGTAACTTACAACAGTATATTTGACCCAAATGTTTGAAATATGGTATAAAATGTTTCAACAGAATTTCACTTACAGATGGCATCATCTTGTATGCAGGAAAATTGCAAAAGTTGTTGGTCCATGTGGGAATAACCGTAACTATCTTTTCAAGTTGGATCAAGCCATGGATAGCATTGGTGAGTTTTTCTTCTGACATACTGGCCCTTTCATACATCCATGCTCTGAATACTATGTTTCTCTGCAGTTGGAGTGAAATTTATAACTTGATTTATTGTTATAATGTCATAGGCCATCCAGACCAAGGGGTGATAAAGCTTGCAAGTGAAGTGAGGAAGTTTCTTGGAGGCATTCAAAACGTTTTCCATCAATCACCCTTGTGACTACTAATAGCTCTAACATCCCACAATTACAACTTCAACCATATATCACCAACTGCTAATTCCTGAAATCGTTACATTATTTTCTACTAACAGAGCTGAATATGCATGAATATTCCATCTAATATGATAGTTGAGAAAGTGGTTCAGAATTTCCAATGAACAGCAACAGGAAGAAATAAAACATGCTATTAAAAAAGTGTTGATAAACACTGGATCCAATCCAGGTGCCATGGTATAATAACAATATCGCAAAATACTTTAGATCTTCAACTATGGAAACATAATTTACATTACAACACCATTTAAGTTGAAGAAGTGAAAGGGCATTAGAATTAAGATCTCATCATTTCCACAGTATTTGTGTTGTCAAGCAGTCTCACTATATACAATAGCTTTATCTTATTGCAGTAGTAAGTCTCAAGGTTCATCATTGTCCTGCAGCAGTTGCTTAAGACTATCATTGCAGTGTTTTTATACAACACCCTTGTGACAATAACCTTTTATATGACAATAATCCTAAAGTGTTCATGATAGTCCTCTTGTGGGCCTAACTGAAGTATACCTGCGGTGACTAAGTTTTGAAGATCATACAATTTCACTAAGCACAAAGATATTCTAGAGTTTGTTGGCATGATATAATAGTCATTAACACTGTCTTGAATGAGTGGTTTGCAGAGCAAGGCCAACAACTTTAAGGGATCCTAAAATGCATCAACAAGCCTAAACCTTGTGGTATACTATTGATAGTAAGAAGCTTCAGAACAAAAAGGCATCATCACACTTAAGGTATATTTCTCATTGACACATGCAAAACAGAGAATAGTAGGAAGGTTGCTTCAGATGCATTTGATCAATGTATTATACTAGCTAATATAACTTGACCAGAGACTTTAATTTTGTTTGAACAGAGACGTTAGAGGCACCACTGAGAGTGATGATGACAATAATAAATAAGATAGTAAATACTTACTTGGAAATCCCTTGCCTTCAAAAAAATATACATCTGGAAATCTCTAGCACTATCCTATTTCCTCATTCAGCCAGCCCATTCTATTCAAGTAAATAAAGTGTAGAATTGTCTTTGCCTTTAAATCCCTTCACTTGTGTAACAATTGGCAAATTCATTTGATGCAAACTCCCTTTCCTTATCTGATTGAAGGACTTTAATTCTCTTCCCTAATTCAGTCTCCATTCCTCTCTTAAGTTCTTGAACTCAACAAACGCAATAAACTTTATTATTAAGAAAAACATGTACATTTTCCTAAATATGCCAACAATAAGGAGAAAATGCCTTGCACTAGATACTGAAAGTGTCTTCATGGGTCCACAAAGGATCACAACATACTAATACCAAACTTCACATCACACTCCATACTTTTTCTTCACCAAAGATCTTCCAACACTATTTTCAAGGCAAGCATGTTGCTCATGCATATTTCTCCTCCTAAACTGAATGTAAACCACTAAACATCTTAGGTTTTCTCTAAAGGGAAGTTAAGATGCTAATAAATTTGATGCCATCATGGAAAAATACTTCATATACCCCTTGAAGACAGTTTTTATGATCATGACAATTTTTAAATTAGAATAAATAATTAATTGTCTTGGGTCCAAACCCACATCTTTGGGTCAAAACTCCAACTACTTGGGTAACTTTCCCAACCAACTCCTTTTGGTGGGTTTTCACCTCTCAAAAATTCCTTTGAGCTACCCAAATTCCAACATAGTCCACCAAGCAACAAGCAGGTAATGATGTTATCCCTTGGCCATATGGTCTCAAGCTTCCCCACTCTAGCTTCCTAGTGTCAATCCCCATATCTTGGCTTAGAACCCTACCCTAGAGAATTATCATGACTAGCCTCCTAGTGTAACTAGTGTGGTCAATTCTTAGTATTAATTTACTTGGGTAGTTTTATGTAGTCTCTTTCATGGACAAGACATGTAAACATTACATGAGTTGGTGATCTCTGTTTGACTCCTGGATTTTTTTGTGGAAGCTACATTTGCAACCCTTTTTTCTTATATTAAAGCCATATGTATATCATTCCTTTAATATTTAAAGGAATCTGTATTTAAATATATATATATATATATATAAACTCCACTTCATAAACTGCTACCCCATTTGAAAACCTTATTGAAATTTTTTTTTCTACCCCTACAACCATCAATACTCATAAAAGGATACTCTAGGTAATTTGTAATCCTAAGGTCGATGGTGAAATCAATGAAGAATCTACGATTCTCCAGAATCCCTTATACAAAATTTTCCCATAGATGGAGAAGGGATTTAAAGATATGGTAAGCCAAGGAATATAGTACTTCACTAGACACATATTTATGACATCTCAATTCCTTCACTAATGAGAAGGTGAATGCAAATATTTTCAATGATCATGTTTAACAAATTGAACATGAGAATTTGGAATAGTTGGTGAAGCTGAAGGAAACCATGTTTTATCTACTCTATAGTTTTCCATGCAAGTTAGTTGTCAGTGGTCGCTAGGAGAACTTCAACTAATTAATGATCATCACCCACGCTTATTAATTGTTTCCAAATTGAAAAACTACACACATTGATTTGGGTAAGTGTTTAGACTCCACTCTTTTTAAAAAACAATTGAAAGGAAGGACAAAAGAAGTAAGATTCTTTACAATTTATTTGACTTCAAGCTATACAACTGAACAAAATTGAACGATACATTAGCTCAGCAACTAAAAGAAGAGACTGTTTTCAAGTTGCAAGTAGCTCCTTTCATAGACAAAGAGCAGGGGGGTAGAATGTATCTGTTAGGATTTGAACATTGGTGGGTGAATAACAACACCCCCCGGCTCACCAACCAAGTCTCCCCTCAGTGACAAAAGAGGGGAATGTTTGAAGAATGGGCTTGAGAGAAAGGAAATGAAGTTGTGGGACCTAAGCATGCACTACGAAGGAAGATCTTGCTGGGCCTTGATTCATCAAGAGCCATGTTCCTTCATAGGGAGGGAACTTCAGATGTTACCACACAGCATGGCTTGTGGTTTGTTCCAATCATATAAGTGGAAGTCAGGTGCAACATTCCTTACTTCCATTATTGATCAGATTAATTTGTGCTACCAACATGCTACAACAGAGAAATAGCTGATCAATAGAGGGTTATCCTTTAACTTCACATGCAGAACTCAAGCAAGTAATACCTTTCTATCACTGATGCCATATTATTTTGATACCCTTATGGAGTCACAAGAAATGAACATTTGCCCAGGAATATACAAGCACCCTAACTTGCAAAGGAAAGAAGTAGAATTGTATCGTATCAATTGTTTGACACTAGTCTATACTAGAATAATGTGTAGATCAATATAATTTTAGTTGTGAATCACATAAGGCTAGAGAAACCATCCACTTTGTACTAAGGTCCCTTACAGTTAGTAAGTACAATTTTGACTGAAAATGCATTAACCTGGGAAATTTTAAGGGAAAGCGGGTCTGTGACTGTGGTCTCTTATGGAAGTGTTCTCTTTCATGCAAATTTTGTAAAGATTGCTGCAGATTTCAAAGTAATCCATTGCAGGGGTAAGTGTAAGGAAACTAGGCTATGGGCTTTGGAGATATATATCAAGGATGAATTTCCTTGCGTGATGGAAGAAATAGGCATGTGTTTGTGTTGAAACTTGATAGTATTCACTGGTAGGAGCAGCCTGTAGATGATCACTGCCTGAATCGTATCCAAATCCATTGACGTTTTCCAATTACACTTCTAGTTTGTGTGCTTTACTATTCAAACATTTTCTTTTCTAAAACCCCCAACTTTGGGCCTGGGACTTGCCAGGGGAATCTCAAATAAGTCGCATGGAATGAGCTTAGAGTCAAAGGGGGTTACCTTGGCCAATTTGCAATCGATCTGTAAATTCTCTGTTCATTATACTTGTTGTATTTGGTTCTATAAGCATAGCTTAATTGATACTCCAACAAGGTAAATTGACATGTATACCTAAGAGGTGATTTTGGACAAGTTTTGGAAAAAATGGAGATGTTGCCGCAGTGGCTTTGGCCTTTCAAAGGGCTACTCTACCCCCACATTCAACACTAAATCAGGGGCATAAAGGGGCCATAGAGGAGGATGTTAAGATAGAGAAGGCATACAGAGAAGATTTGGATGTGGGTGAGCTGGTACAAGGTTTCATCCCCACCTTGGCTCCAATCACGCTTAGTTTTTTTTTTTAATTAGAACTTTACAGGCACACAAAAACTTTTGTGTTCATGCTGTGCTATCCAAGAAAAATGACAGGCGAGAAATTTGACAGAAACTAGAAATTTTGAACAAACAAAATAGTTTTTTTGATAACTCACTGTTCCTGGTTCTGAATAAATGAAGGTGTCATCCCAGCAGAGCTCCTGGGTTCTTCCAGGGATTCCCCAATTGTGTTTCATTCTACCATTGACATGGTTGAAGGGTGCAGTTGACCCTAATTGCAGGTTTCTGGCCATGAGTTCCCATTTTTATTGTGTATATTATAATTGCATGTGTTGTTTAAACTTAATTTCTGACTTCACAGTTATGTTAGGCTAGACTTTTTTGATGGAAATGCCACACAGTTTCATTTTTGGACATATCTTAACTCTTTACTATTATGCTAAATAGTAACATGACCTGGTTTCTCATTGGGATAGGATTGTATAATCTCTGGTTCAATTGTAATTATGTATTTTACATTTAACCATTTAATAGAATAGAAGAACTTGCTAAATTGTTTTGAAAAAAATTGCAAATAGAATCAATAGGAAGAAAAACGCATATTTTATGCAACTTGATTTCACAAAAAGTTATATTATATTACATGGAATGGACTCATATATGGCTAGAGGTCATTGAAGCACAAACTCCAACCAATATACAAGTGAGTAATAATGCAGAAGATACAGCAGAATTCCACTTAACTTTGCCCATTATTTTAATGGAGGCATACAATCATTGAATCATCATTGAAGTGGATTTTCCCACTCACTTCCATAAGATAAATGTGAAATATCTACTTCACCAAATCCATTAACCTTGCAAATAGCCAAGGCCCAAAATCACCATGCACCCAAACTACAACACCAAAACACTACTAGCTACAAACCAAAAGTTTCAAATATTTGGTTGTCACAGGTTAAGCATTGATAAGATTCAAACCTAATTCTTCTACTGTCCACAATATAATCCCTCGTTGCCCTTCTAGAGCAAAAACACTTCATTGGATGTACACGGCATACTCTTGTGCTACTTTACTCATCATGCATTATCCGCAACTCATTTTCTAAGTAAGATTATTTAGAATCCACTCTTTTGAAAAAAAAATTGAAAGGAAGAACAAAAGAAGTAAGATTATTTACAAGTTATTTGACTTCAAGCTGAACAACTAAACAAAATTGAACGATACGTTAGCTCAGCGACTAAAAGAAGAAAATGTTTTCAAGTTGCAAGTAGCACCTTTCATAGACAAAGAGCAGGGGGGTAGAATGTCTCTGTTAGGATTTGAACATTGGCGGGTGAATAAAAACACCCCCCAATTCACCAACCAAGTCTCCCCTCAGTGAAAAAAGAGGGAAATGTTTGAAGAATGGGCTTGAGAGAAAGGAAATGAAGTTGTGGGAACTGAGCCTACACTACGAAGGAAGATCTTACTGGGCCTTGATTCATCAAGGGCCATGTTCCTTCATAGGGAGGGAACTTCAGATGTTACCACCCAACATGGCTTGTGGCCTGTTCCAATCATATAAGTGGAAGTCAGGTGCAACATTCCTTACTTCCATTATTGATCTGATTAAGTTGTGCTACCAACGTGCTCCAGCAGAGCAATAGCTGATCAATAGAGGGTTATCCTTTAACTTTGCACGCAAAACTCAAGCAAGTAATACCTTTCTATCACAGATGCCATATTATTTTGATACCCTTATGGAGTCACAAGGAATGAACATCTGCCCAGGAATATACAAGCACCCTGACTTGCAAAGGAAAGAAGTAGAATTGTATCGTATCAATTGTTTGACACTAGTCTATACTAGAATAGTGTGTAGATCAATATAATTTTAGTTATGAATCACATAAAGCGAGAGAAACCATCCACTTTGTACCAAGGTCCCTTACAGTTAGTAAGCTCAATTTTGACTAAAAATGTATTAACCTGGGAACTTTTAAGGAAGGGAAAACAGGTCTGTGACTGTGGTCTCTTACGGAAGTGTTCTCTTTCATGCAACTACAAACTTTTGTAAATATTGCTATATATTTCAAAGAAAGCCATTGCAGGGGTAAGTGTAAGGAAACTAGGCTATGGGCTTTGGAGATATATATCACAGATGACTTTCCTTGCGTGATGGAAGAAATAGGCATGTGGCTGTGTTGAAACTTGATAGTATTCACTGGTAGGAGCAACATTTAAATTATCACTGCCTGAATTGTATCCAAATCCATTGACGTTTTCCAATTACACTACTAGTTTGTGTGCTTTACTATTCAAAAATTTTCTTTTCTAAAACCCCCAACTTTGGGCCTAAGACTTGCCAGGGGAATCTCAAATAAGTCGCATGGAATGAGATGAGAGTCGAAGAGGGTTACCTTTGCCAATTTGCAATCGATCTATAAATTCCCTGTTCATCATACTTGCTGTAGTTGGTTCTATAAGCATAACTTAATTGAGACTCCAACAAGGTAAATTGACATGTATACCTAAGAGGTGATTTTGGACAAGTTTTGGAAAAAATGGAGATGCTGCTGCAGTGGCTTTGGCCTTTCAACAAGCTACTCTGCCCCCACATTCAACACTGAATCGGGGCCATAGAGGAGCCATATAGGAGCATGTTAAGATAGAGAGGGCGTACAAAGAAGATTTGGATGTGGGTGAGCTGGTCAAAGGTTTCATCCCCACCTTGGCTCCAACCACACTAAGTTTTTTTTTTGAAAATTAGAACTTTACAGGCACACAAAAACCTTTTTGTTCATGTTGTGCTGTCCAGGAAAAATGACAGGCAAGAAATTTGACAGAAACTGGAATTTATGAACAAAAAAAATAGTTTTTTTTTTATAACTCTCTGTTCTTGGCTCTGAATAAATGATGGTGTCCTCCCAGCAGAGCTCGTGGGTTCTTCCAGGGATTCCCCAATTGTGTTTCATTCTGCCATTGACATGGTTGAAGGGTGCAGTTGACCCTAATTGCAGGTTTCTGGCCATGAGTTCCCGTTTTTATTATGTATATTATAATTTCATGTGTTGTTTAGACTTAATTCTGACTTCACAGTTATGTTAGGCTAGACTTTTTTGATGGAAATGCCACACAGTTTCATTTTTGGACATATCTTAACTCTTTACTATTATGCTAAATAGTAACATGACCTAGTTTCTCGTTGGGCTAGGATTGTATAATCTCTGGTTCAATTTTAATTATGTATTTTACATTTAACCATTTAATAGAATAGAAGAACTTGCTAAACTGTATTGAAAAAAATTGCAAATAGAATCAATAGGTAGAAAAACGCAGATTTTATGCAACTCGATTTCACAAAAAGATATATTATATTACATGGAATGGACTCATATATGGCTAGAGGTCATTGAAGCACAAACTCCAACCAATATACAAGTGAGTAATAATGCAGAAGATACAGAAGAATTCCACTTAACTTTTCCCATTATTTTAATGGAGTAGTACAGTCATTGAAACATCATTGAAGTAGCTCTTCCCACTCACCGCCATAAGATAAATGCAAAATCTCTGCTCCACCAAAGCCATTAACCTTGCAAATAGCCAGAGCCCAAAATCACCATGCACCCAAAGTACAACACCAAAACACTACTGGCTACAAACCAAAAGTTTCAAATATTTGGTTGTCATAGGTTAAGCATTGATAAGATTCAAACCCAATTCTTCTACTGTCCACAATATAATCCCTCATTGCCCTTCTAGAGCAGAAACACTTCATTGGCTATACACGGCATACTCTCGTGCTACCTTACTCATCATGCACTATCCACAACTCATTTTCCACTATTCACAGCATAATCTCTTATTGCCCTCTATAGCAACAGCAATACATCTACTGTCCACAAGATAATCTCTTATTATCCTTCTTACTACCAGGGCATTTAGACTCCACTCTTTTGAAAAATAAATTGAAAGGAAGGACAAAAGAAGTAAGATTCTTTACAAGTTATTTGACTTCAATTTGAAAAAATGAACATAATTGAATGATACATTAGCTCAGCAACTAAAATAAGAGAATATTTTCAAGTTGCAAGTAGCACCTTTCATAGACAAAGAGAAGGTGGGGGTAGAATGTCTTTGTTAGGATTTGAACATTGGTGGGTGAATAACAACACCCCCTAGTTCACCAACCAAGTCTGCCCTCAGTGACAAAAGAGGGAAATGTTTGAAGAGTGGGCTTGAGAGAAAGGAAATGAAATTGTGGGACCTGAGCATGCACTACGAATGAAGATCCTACTGGGCCTTGATTCATCAAGAGCCATGTTCCTTCATAGGGAGGGAACTTCAGATGTTACCACCCAGCATGGCTTGTGGCCTGTTCCAATCATATAAGTGGAAGTCAGGTGCAACATTCCTTACTTCCATTATTGATCTGATTAAGTTGTGCTACCAACGTGCTCCAGCAGAGCAATAGCTGATCAATAGAGGGTTATCCTTTAACTTCGCACGCAGAACTCAAGCAAGTGATACCTTTCTATCAAGGATGCCATATTCTTTTGATACCCTTATGGAGTCAAAAGGAATGAACATCTGCCCAGGAATATACAAGCACCCTGAATTGCAAAGGAAAGAAGTAGAATTGTATCGTATCAATTGTTTGACACTAGTCTATACTAGAATAGTGTGTAGATCAATATAATCTTAGTTGTGAATCAAATATTAAATTTAAAAGAAAACAAAACAAAAAGGTACATTGTTGGAATACAAAAGCATGTTATGTGAGGTATCCCTAGTGACAAGTAACAATAGGTCTTTCAACATGAATAATGAATTCCTAGAATATTGGAGTGTACCATACAAAATTATAGCATCCGAGTAACAATCCTTTTGTAACTGACAAAGACAATCCATCGTGTAGTAAGTAAATTCCTGCGAGGTTGACCTGCAAAAAGATCCCAGGTATAACAGGAAATTATTAATTCTCATCAATGATTCAATGCTTTAATTCTCAATGGCTTACATAAAAACTACATTTGACAAATTTAAGATCTCATATCTCTAATCCATGCTTCCTCAACATGGTAAAGTTGTGTAGAGACTAATCCATCTCAAATAAGCATCAGAAATTTGGATCTTGTTGCATGTTGGTCACAAGAATTTCATAGATAAATAACCATCAATTGATTGTCCCCTTACGTCTATGACATATAATGACTTTGAGAAGGGGAATTAGGCCTTCTCATATTCAAAATAAGCACAAACGCGTAAAAAAGGCATTGGAAGGAAAATATTTTAATCCTTGGATATTCATTCTCCGAGAGCATTTCGCAGTTGAACTAATAGGGAAGAGCAAGGGGCTCACCAATTTACTTCCGTCATAGAGGTTCGAAACCCAATGAAATTTAGTCCTTGAGAAAATTTCAAAGTTGCACTAACCGTGATAATTAAAATGGGACACCAACATACTTTCATTACAAATTCCCCAACACAAATAGCAACATGTGAACCGCAATGGCTATGTACATACCCCTCGAATATATGTTAGAATTCCATTCTCTTCCATGCAAATCCTTTGCATCAAAACCTTGAGTAGTTGCCTTTGTTAACTATAATCCTATGTCATTTTATAAAATAGTTACATCTTTAGATGTACCAAAAACTCCTTCAAAATAGTCTTATTTGCTATGAATCATTTGCGTAAAGAAAATTGTATACCATTGGCATGGATTTCTCTAGTATGATACTATATGTGCAGTGGGTGTAAATGGGGCCATATCACAAAAAAACCCTAGATCAAAACAATAAACACTTAGATGTTGCAAGTTGCAAAGGAGCAATAACTTCGTAAATTCGTAGCACCATAAAATGGCATTATTCAAAACCGCATGAGTTTCCATAAATATGTTGAAATTAAAAGAAGAGAAGTAATAGTGACCGCTCAAGTGTCAATCAGTTATGGTCTAGGTTAAAGTGGATACCAACTATGCATGAATTCCAGGGTATAGTCTATTTTATTCCTTCAATCGTCAAATCATATCCGTTACTAAGGATCGCTCTATCTATTGGTTAGGACCGCTCCACTTAGGAATAATCCCACAACTTGGCGTCGAACGAGCGTTGGATCGGATGGGATGAATGGAAGGGCTTCCCATAGAGCTTTTTCCACCGCCTTCCAGCCGACAACAGCATTCCGCGGTGGATATGCCCCGTGCCCATACCTTCCGTTAGCGCTCAAATCTACCTTAGGCTGAAATAAGGTAAACTCAAGGCTACATCAAACCACGCCGCCCTCGTAGCTAGCCCTACGAGGACAAAATGAGAGGGCTCTCTCCAGGTCTATCTCGGCAAAAGGTCTTCAAAGGGGCCGAGATGACTTATAATGAATACTCATTTTAGGCTAGTAAAGAGATAGGAAAGTTTGATTTTGATTTTTTGGGTTTTTTGATGAAAAAATGGGAAAAACAATTTTGGGTCCGGTGGATAAGGCCACATCTGGCAGAATTTGAGTTGGGGCGAGGTAGGAAATAGTAATGATGCTTTTGATCGAGTATATGGATGGATCGTAACGACAAGGAGTCAAGAGGGCAAGGTGAACATGGATCCTCTTCAAACAAAGTAAAAACATGTAAAACTAAACAAATTCAAAGGCGTAGCACCTAAATCAATGGATTCAACCTCATTTACTCATTCATTTAGTTTCGTAAGCATAAGAAGGGAATGGCATACATCAAACATGAAAGAACTTACAATAAACCGAGAGAAAACACCATCAAGAACTCGAAAACCCACAAGAATCCCAACAGTGTGCCGCAAAAACTTTCCGATCTTTCCTTAGCCAAAATATGAAAAATATGTACAATAAAGGTGTCAAAATATTTCCCAAGAGTCCAACCCGTAGAATGTCTCGGTAAATTACATCATATAGACCTCCTAACTCTTCCCACACCTCTAGGGGTCGAATTCCTCCCTAGGAGCATTTCCAACTAATTCTTAAACAAGGAGCTAGAATATAGGCATCCAAACAACTTGCCTCTAAAAGGAAGGAAACTCCATTCTTACATTTGATTTTTACTTTTTTTAGGAGTGAATCATCTAGAATAGGTAAAAGAGAGTCTAAGTTACATGCCAACCATAAAATTACATCAATACAACTCAAAAATTACATTCACAAGCAAAACTGGTCCAACTGGCCGAAATCCCGAGCCGGAAGGTGAAAAATTGACCAAAAATCTAGTATGCATGCGTTCGAGCCATATGCGTAGCGCGCCTTTCATCCTACTTTTGGGGCAATTTACCGCATCCAAATTGAGATCATGATAGCTCGCGTTGGAAAGCCCCGGATGTTGGCTATCCAAAGCAAGTGTAATTTCCCAATTTGGAGCTCATTGCCCCTCCAAAACTGCATTCTCCCGTATACTTCTCGCTGGTGCAAAAAGGTGTAACAGGAAAGGTGATTTTCATGGTGTTTTTGGGCCCTTTGGATCATCCCGTAACTTGATGAAATGCTTCGGCCATACTAGAGCATGCATAACTTACCATGGAAAACCCAAAAAATATAAATTTTTTCCTTCAGCAAGTGTCCCAATCATAAGCGAGTGCGTCGACGCGCTACTCGTATGGCCGAAAAATCTCGTTTTGAGACCAAAATATTTCAAAATGAAAAAAAATTTCTCCGAATTTGCTCAAATTCGGAGTGAAGACCCTCCATCATGTATCATTCCCAGCCAATGAAACCTCACCAAATCCGGAGTGGATCAGGCCTCTTCCGTCGTTTTAGTAATCGTCTAACCCCTCCTTGTAATCTTCATTTTTGCTCAGCAGACATGCATGAGGGCCCAATAATGACCTTCATGACGAAGCATGTCTTTGTCTCTATTGGCCTTTTCCAACAATTTCTCCGCATGAATGTTAACATGCGTGAGGCAAGAATCTCGACTGCCCTGTCATATCACCAGGTCTCTTCCGGCCAATTATCGACCACTTCGGAGCCCGCCGCAACTCTGGCCGCGTGTGCTCATCCTCTAACCTAAGCCACATGTCGCTCCAGGTATTTTATCACCCACCGAGCTCCTCCGCAATTTCTTCATCGTGTCACTCTCGCCTTTTGCTCCCGGATGATCTCTTTCACCCCGGAGCTAGGAGAGCTCGCATCAACATCGATGAATGTGAAATCAGTGTCTCGACCACCTAATGGGCCCTCATCGTGCATAGGCCTCTTGCCTCTGTCCTGATTCTGTACCTATGTTGAAGAAGAAGGCGAGACCCCTTCCACCCTTGGTGGAGATAATACTCGCGCTGCTGATGAAGTCAACGAGACCCCTTCCACCCCGGGTGGAGATAGTACTCGTCGTGTAGCTGCAAATAAGGCCCTGTGGCCTCGCTGGTATGTCACATACAATGGAGCACTAATATGCTCGATCTTAGGAATGTCAGGCTAGTGTGAAGGCTCTCCCTCATCATGAAGTACCTCGGGAAGCGGCTGTGGCGCTGTGAAGAAGTCACGAGAGATGAAATCCTCCCAAGTAATGCCCTGTTGTGTCAACTGATGTACCACTACGATCTTGATCAGCGCGTAATGATATATACTTCTATGCTGTTGTGCTGGGGTCTTCTTCTGTACAAAAATCATCATCCTCTCTATGTTGTGATACATGAAGTACGGAATGTTCATCATACGTACCCTCGTGAAATGCATCAACAAACGGACATGGTACGCATAGAGACGCGAGAATCTGCCCTCGCAACTGAAATATCGAATGATGAGTTTCATCAATGGTGCAAACTCATCCTTCAGAAATCTGAAAGGAAATACCCTGCTCAGCTGCCTCATAAACCCAGGTTTGATGTATGGCTCATAGTAGGATCTCTCTAGCTGTTGTCGTTTGTTCCATTCCTGTCTTATGTTTGGTATTCCGGTGGCTTGAGCAATGGTCTCTGGTGACAGAACGAAATCTACTCCGGCAAGGTTTACACGGCCATCATGTAAATGTAGAACAAATAGACGAGCTAGCTCATGATGATGCTGGGTTTGTGAAATCATCTCACAGTAGTGGAAACATGACTGATGCTGAAAACAATCCATTACAAGCGGGCAAGCCTACAATTGAGCCAAAGAAGTAGGCTCCTGCCTGAGATGCTTACCACTTTTGCCACTTTTGTGAGACCTCCGTGACACATTAATCTCTGCTGTGGAATCACTGTCATACTCCTGCTCATAAACTGAATCCGTCTCTGACATGGCTTTGAAAACAAGATGTCTGCAATATATATGTTGATATAGGTGTAGTGAAGTCAAAAGTTTCAATGTATGCTCAAAACCCAAATATGTCACATATGTATCAAAGTATCATAGGAAAACAAGCCACAGTGGTAATGGCTCTGTCAAGTGGATTGGCATAAAAACAGTCACTGCTTTGATCACAAGGGAATTTGAAAAATGAGTAAAAAAAAGTGTAATGTAGTGTACAGCCTTTGCAATGCTGGCTAAGATTTGTCAAAGGGAAAATGAGTATGGGACTGTGTTTGTCAATGGAGAATGGGAAACAGTGTGGCAATGACCATAGTAAAACAATAGCAATGACAATGGTAATATAATGGCGATGACAGCAGTGATGAAATGGCAAACTGAGAGCGTGAGGGCCGTGACACTTTGACAGTAGATGCATAAGCATATATATCAACAACACAAGCTTGGAAATCCTTCACAAGACTATCAACATGTCTTTCAAAACCCTAAGAAATGAATTTGCAATGAACCTAGGGTTTCACCTTTCTCCACATCAAACACACTAGTTTCTCCACTCTTAAAACACCACAATCATGTTCAAAATTTACTGAGAAATCATGAAAAACCTACTTGCAAGCCAATTGAGGCGATTTGGCACTAAACTGGATGCAGGCGCGAAAATTTCTGGCTCTGAAATTATATGAGTAGCGTGCTCACCCAATGAGTAGCGCGCGTGTTATTTTGCACAGGCCGGTGAGGTTATATGCGTAGCGCGCCTCTTGTGAGTAGCGCGCCTCCTCTGTGAGTAGCGCGCACTTACACCTCCGGTCTACAGTTTTGAAAACAAGCTTTCGCCCTTCTAATCTGCAATTCGACCTTTGCTTTGGGAATCTATGCAAATGAGTTGTCTCCAATGCTTTATATGGGTTGTAAAATATCTCATAAAAATCAACTTTGATTTAAATTTTCTCCATAACCCACTTTAATAATGTTTGGCGTTTTTTCATTTTATCACTTAATACAATGTTTTCCTTTGGCTTTTTATTATTTTTCTGAGTCTTGGACTGATGATACTTGGTTGTTTTTGCAGGGATTTGGCATTTGGCTTTGGAAAAGATCAGAGGCTGCCTTCAAATTTCTTATGATGAAAGAAATACACAATTATTACAAAAAATGAAATTTGACAATTTCTAGTTCCAAAACAGAGTTTTGGACTAGAAATTTCTTGAAATATTTTTGAGAAAAAATATGAAACGAGAATATTTTGAAACCAACCTCATGGCTTGCAGGCTTTTATTACATGTATGCAAAGGACTGAAAACCCTAGACTCTAGGACTAAAGACTCTTTTTAACGAAACTAATCATTTATGACCATGAATGAAGTGACCATGAACTTCAGTGATTTTTGAGGAATTTTAATTAGCCCTGCAGGTACAAGCATGAGGAAACACAAGACAACCAGACCCCCTCGTCAGTCAATGGCATGCCCCTAGCGAAATGCAACGAAGTGAAACGAGCGAGACACCTAAAAATGATATGCAAAATGCGAAATGATCTCTGACGGAGGGCTGTAAGGACCGACTCTAACATTGGCTCCAATGGGGATGGTGGCTCCATGGAGATGCCAAGAACGGCAGATCTCTGGGAGAGTCAGACAGTGCCTTCATCCATTGGGCGATGGAGTCATTATTTCAACAGATAACACAAAACTTTTGATACATTTATTGACAGCAAACTTGACTGAAAACCGACTGAAACTTGACCAAAACTGACTCGATTTTTAAACTGAAAAGAGTGATAAAACTGACCTGACAAGCTTCAAACCAACTAACCTCCATCACCAGAATTATAGCCTTCACTCCGGGCCCCAGACTGAAGATGAGAGATCAGTACACACTTGCAATAGAACAGAAGTAAAACGATATATACAATGATGATGAAATCAGCAGAAAATACTCAGAAGTGGTATCGCTTTAGCAGCCGACCATTGATCGGCCCTCCAGGACAATCATCTCCATTCATTTCCTTGAGAAGAAAGGCGTTTTGACCACGATACGCTGCTATCTTGAAAGGACCCTTCCATAGGTTTTCAAATTTTCCGTGCTTTCCCTTATCTTCATTCCGAGCATCCCACTTCAAAACCACCTCATCTAGCTGAAACTTATCTTCTTTTGCCTTCCTGTCATAAATCTTCTTGATGCACTCCTGCAACTTGAAAGTATTTTGAAATACCTCCTCCCGTGTCTGCTGTAAATGAATCATCTGATTAATCCTCCGCTGCATGGGATCTTCCTCACTACCAGCCTCCTGAAGCAATTTGACTACCGGGACAACAAGCGAAGTAGGAAAAACCGTGTCTATCCCATACACCAACTCGAAAGGAGACATGCCAATAGACTTTTTCTGACTTACCCTATCAGCCCACAGTGCATTCACTAATTTCTTGTGCCAACCCTTTTTATTGATTTCCAGCAATTTCTTAATGATATTTACCAAAGACTTATTTGAAGATTCCGCCAAGCCATTTCCCTGCGGATGGTAGGCGGTCGAATGTCCCAAGCTGATATTGTACTTATAGCAAAATTCAACCATCCTCTTAGACTTGAAGGCCACTGCATTATCTGTGATTATCTTACTAGGACACCCAAAACGTGACAGAATATTGTTTTCAAGAAAAGAGATAATTACCGCATCCGTGGCCTGTCGAGTGGGAATCGCCTCGATCCACTTCGTGAAGTAATCCGTAGCTGTCAATATCCATCTATGCTGTCCGAAAGATGCTGGGTGAATTTCCCCGATGAAATCCAATCCCCACTGCTGAAATGGTGTACTGACTTCAATTGGTTTGAGAGGCAAAGGCTGTAGTTTCTGCTTCCCTTTGAAAATTTGACACTCGTGACAATTCTTAACAGCCTTATATACATCCGAAAACAAAGAAGGCCAATAGTAACCTGCCCTTAGAATCTTATTCGCTGTGGTTTTCCAAAACAAATGGCCGCCGCAGTCTCCTCTATGAAAATCCTCCAAAACTCTTTTGGCTTCCTCCTCTACCAAACAATTCAATAACATTCCACCAGGGTCTTTCCAATACAATGCAGAATTCAGTATGCAAAACTTTGCAGCTCTCAACTTCAATGTTCTACTCTTATTTCTAGGCATCCCGGGAGGCGGAGACAAATTCTGAAGCACATATAAAATGTCAGCATACCAAGGGGAAGAAAAAAAAATATCAGATACCTGAACTGACGTACTCTCCTCATCTTCATCGGACATGGCAGCGATCAAATTTATATCTAGAGCATGCAGATTTGTTTCAGCCATGAGCTTGGCGAGTCCTTGTCCTTTGATCAGCTTGGTGGGTTTAATCTCCACATCGTATTCTAATAACGCAGCGATCCACTTACCCCGTCTTCCTTCTGGATCTGCCTGTACCAAAACATCTTTAACTGATGCGTTAGGAACATATGCTATAATGTGGGAATGCAGTATATACACACGGAAATCTTTCAAGGCCTTTACAAGCGCAAGTGCTTGTTTCTCAATAATGTTGTATTTCAACGCTCCATCCCTTATAATTCGACTGAAAAAGGCAATGGGCTTCTCAACTCCATCCCTTTTCTGCATTAAAACAACTGCCAAAGTGTGCTCAGAAGCAAATGAAAACAAAATGAAGTCCTGTGTGTAGTTCGGGCTGATTAAAATAGGGGCTGAAGAAAGAGCTAACTTTACCAAATTGAATGATTTCACTGCCTCTTCTGTCCATTTTACCTGACTGTCCTTTTTCAGCATGTTCGTGATTTCTCTAAGATGCTCAGCAAGATTTGGAATGAAACGACGCAGAAAATTCATTTTACCATTAAAGGACTGTATTTCTTTCTTGTTCCGGGGCTGTTCAATTTGCTGGATGGCTTCAACACGTGCAGGGTCAACACGAATGCCGTCTTTCGATATGATGTGGCCAAGGAGCTTGCCTTCATCCATGGAAAATAGGCTCTTTTTTGGATTCAGCGAAATGCCATATTTTCTGCACTTCTGGAAAACAACTTTCAAATGATATAAATGTTCCTCATCAGAATTTGAAAACACAGTTAAATCATCAAGGTAAACAACCAAAAATACATCTTTCTCGTTGGCGAAAGCCATGTCCATTGCCCGTTGAAAAGTGGCGCCTGCATTCTTCAAACCAAACGACATTTTTGCATAATGAAATGTTCCCCATGGAGTGGTGAACCCAGTCTTGTCACGATCATCTTCATGCACTAAAATTTGGTTATAACCTGAATAGCCATCGAGTAGTGACATCCTTGATGCTCCAACCATTCGCTGCAATATATGGTCCATTTTTGGCAGCGGATAATTGTCTTTTAATGATACCTTATTCAAATTTCTGAAGTCGATACATAAACGGATCTCACCTGTTTTCTTTCTCACGGGCACCAAATTTGATATCCAATCTGAAAATCGGATAGGCACAATGATTCCTGACTTATACAACCTGTTAACCTCTTTTTCAATCGATGGTAGCAGCTTTGGATTGATTCTCCTCAACTTTTGATGGAAAGGCTTCTGATTTGGTTTGATGGGGATAGTATGTTGAATGATATTAGTGTCATATGTTTTTAGATCTGAGTAATCCCACGCAAAAGCATCAGAAAATGAAGACAACAATTTCACATACTCTGCCTTTACCTTTGGTGACAATGACTTTGATAACTTTACCATCTTGGGATTTTCAGCTGTCCCAATATTTACCTCTTCAACACCTTTTTCAGTCGGCCTCAATGTCGGTTTGTGGGCTACATCATCTTGGTCAAAGAGTTCCTCCAAAGGAATCAATCCCTTCGGAATGATGTTATCTTTAAGTTGCAGTACTTCCATTTGATTTATTTGTATATCATCATTACCATCATCATGTTCTGTATCTATGGAGGTGTCTTTAAACTTACCCTTATTCTGCAGAAAATCACTAATCTCCTCGTCATCCTGAAAGACTTGCCAACATTGCTGATTGTCTGGAACGGTGGGGCGGTGTTTCACATGAATCTCGAACTTGTTGCTGGAATTCATTGGAATTTTTAAATTGCTTGCTGCCTTAGCAAGTCCATCAGCAACACCATTTTGTATGCGAGGCACACATGTCAAGGTATGATCAGAAAATAACTTCAAAATGTCTAAAACTGCATTACGGTAAGCCCTCATGCGAGGATGCTTGGCTTGAAACTCACCCTTTACCTGTTTTATCACCAACTCTGAATAACCATAGACTGCAATTCTTTTCGCTTTCAGCTTTCTTAGAATCTTAAGGCCAGCAATCAGAGCCTCATACTCCGCCTCATTGTTAGAACAGTCAAATGCTAGTTTGTAGGAACATACTCTTACATTGCTTGGAACCTTATCCGAAGCGGAAAATGGACTGTGTATCCATACACCAATTATAGCACCATCATTACCCACTGTGCCATCAAAATCCATGGTCCAAAGACCATCTTCATCCTCCTCTAGGTGCTGAAATTGCGTCAGCTCTATTTTTTTTGTTTGCTGCCCATCGTCTTTAGCTGATTACTCAACAGTAGCTTTCTTTTCTCGTCTTTCTTTCTGCAGAAATTCTCTAAAGTTTTCAGTGATCTCTGGTATATCTTCTGCCTGAACTAACTGACTATCTATATCATTAAAACTATCAGCAAACAAAACAAACGACTCTAAGTCGGTATGTACATAATTTACATGATGATTGATTGGTTTCTCCTTGCTTGTTATCATGTATTTCATCTTCTGCTCTCGATATAACTTTCTCATTTGACCGAAGACTGGAATTGTAGCATAGGAAAAATCTAATTGTAGTGTACCTTTCAACTTTGCCCCCCAAGATCTAGAAAGGAGCATTCCAAATCGCGGAGGAATTTCCGCCACAACCACATCCATTAAGACATTCTTCGCCGGAACTTGATCTAAGCTTACAACCAAATCTTTGATGAGTCCGATACACCTCACACGGCTGGAATCAAATGAATACAAATCATGATATTTTCTTGTAATGTCTAGTCCCAACTTTTCCATGATCACCTTTGGCATCAAATTGTGCGAAGCACCAGAATCGAACATGGCATTGTGCAAAACATATTCATGCAACCTCAAACTGATATAAAAGGGAGGAACATCACTGTCAGGGGACTCACCATCTAATGCAGGCCCAAATATCAATTCTGGCTGATCATCTTCAACATTTACCGTGTCAAACATTGGATCAAAATTCATAATTTTGGAGACTTGACCTCGGTAGCTGCTGTTCTTCATAATTTATGTCAAAGGAATAGATACTTTTAATTTGGAAATTTCATTTTCCAAACTAAATGCTGAAACTCTTTCGACTTCTTTGACCGGAACTTCCTTCTTTTCAGCCTTATCCTTCATTATACTTGACTGATTTACCTTTTCTGCTGATGATACTTTACTAGCTGTGGGATCAATTGTCTCTTTTCCTTTCTTCTGTGGTATAGGTGAATCCGTCTTCGGTGCTGAAGCCTCTTTTCTTTTCTGAATTGGATTTATGGGCACATCTCTATTTCTCAATGAGTATTGCTTCTGTTGAGCGGACAAAGCATTCAAATATCCTCTTTGGTAATCATCTGATTCTTCCTCTAAATCTGCATCATTTGCTAAAATGAAATCCTCATCTTTCTGTGCAGCTGAACTTTCTCCATATTCTTCATCCTCAGTGATGTAAATGGGCAGATCGTCGGGAGTAAAGAAATGGTTTTGCTCACCTACTACATCATCGTCATCGTCTGAATCTTGACTCACAAAATTCTGCAAAAGAGGAGTTTTAATTTTCTGCTGGGCTACCGGCTCTTGCGCTCTCTGTTCACGCTGCTTAATTCTGAACTGTGGCTGCTGCTGGCCACGGTAGTTGGGATTACGAATCTGCATTTCTGGCTTATCAAGCGTCATTCTTTTGAAAAAAATTTCCATCTCACGAAGCAAGTGCTATTCTGATGCAGATGTGGAAGCTTCTTCTTTTATGGTCACTCTCTTTTCTGCTTTCAACCGGGCTCTCTTATCATTCAGATTCGCCTCAACACTAACATCAATCTTCTGCATATCTTCCAAGGTAGGTGGATCTCTGTCTCGTAGTGAATAAGCCATCTCCGGATCGAAACCGTCCGGGAATTTAAGGAGAGATGATTTTCTAGACGGTCTTAAGTCATCTGGGATTGCATTATAAACTGTATTGAATCTGATAATATAATCCTGAACGGACTCACCAGGATTACGCTTGATGCTGGTATACTCAGAAGTAATCTGCAGCGGATCTTTTTTCATCTCCCACCGATCTAAGAATTGTGTCTGAAGCTCTTGTAATGTATTGATACTTGCGGGCTGTAGAGCTCTGAACCATTTACGAACCTCACCTCCAAAAGTCTGGGCAAACAACCTCATGGACACATTTTCTTCATCTATTTCATGCAAGTCCAAGAAATCTGTCATTCTGACAATATGCTGCTGAGCGGATATACTCTGTGGTGTGCCATCAAATATTGGAATCTTGCTCTGATAATCAGCAGGCATAGGATCCAAATTTGCAGGTAAAACAAGAGGTGCAAACCTCGCAGCCATGGCTCTTGGCAGATTTAGAATCTGCTGTCTCGGAGAAACAGGAGGAATGGGAGCAGTAGGTGAACGAGGTGTATGCGGTGGAGACGGAGGAGAAACTACTGTTGATTACTGATCAGAAATCTCAGGCTGTACGGGAATGGTAGGGATAAAGGGAGGTTCAGCGGGAATCCGTGAACTAGATGCAATCTCAGATGGTCCGAGAGTTTGTGAAGAAAATTCAATGAGTTCGGGAATGTTGGTTGCCACAATGGAATTTTGCAGATTCAGAATATAATTATCAATAGATCTATTTTCTTGCTCAACTTCTAAATACTTGATGAACTCAGGATTGATAACGGTAGAACCAGTGGCACTTTCGGATTTGGTTTCAAACAATGATAACTCAAACTGATCGTCAAACTCAATATCATCAATGTATTCAAAAACAGTGGGGTACGAGTGAGATTTGACCAATGGAATAATAGGAGCTTCTCGACGGAAAATTCTTGGGATTAGGTTGGGGTTTTCATATACTGGAGGCAGATTTGGATCAGGATTTGATCTGGTATGCCTTTTTGAAGCCAGTGTATTGATCTACTCAAGAAAAATTCAAGGGACACAATAGATTATTTTCAGCCTATCGACTTCTAGACTCAATCATCCAAAGGTCTAGAACGAATAAGTATACTGGGGAATTTTCAAATAGAGTGTCGCATTCACAAGCTAACCGGAGATCGACTGAAGCAACGTTTATCTACTTCCGCTTATGCATGGAAAAAGCGTTTCGAAAGCTACCTGGCGTGACTTCAGACTCCGTCTAAGACTCATGAAATGAACACATCAACAAGCAAACCATTGAGATTCTGGGTTCGATCCCCAGTATGTTCGCCACTATGTTAGCGCTCAAATCTACCTTAGGCTGAAATAAGGTAAAACTCAAGGCTACATCAAACCACGCTCAGCCTCGTAGCTAGCCCTACGAGGACAGGAGAGGGCTCTCTCTGGGTCTATCTCGGCAAAGGATCTTCAAACGGGCTGAGATGACTTATAATGAACAATGAATACTGATTTTAGGCTAGTAAAGATATAGGAAAGTTTGATTTTGATTTTTTTGGGTTTTTGTTGGAGAAATGGGAAAAACAATTTTGGGTCTGGGGATAAGGCCAGATCTTTGCAGAATTCGAGTTGGGGCGAGGTAGGCAGTAGTATTGATGCTTTTGATCGAGTATATGGATGGATCAGAAAGACAAGGAGCTGAAAAGGGCAAGGATGAACATGGATCCTTTTCAAACAGGCGAAAACATACAAAACTAAATGAATTCAAAGGCAGAGCACTGTAAACAATGGATTCAACCTCATCTACTCATTCATTTTAGTTTCAGAAGCATAAGAAGGGATGGCATACATTAAAAATGAAATAACTTACAATAAACTGAGAGAAAACACCATCAAGAACTGAAAGCCACAAGAATCCCAACAGGTGCTGCAAAACCTCTGATCTTTCCTTAGCCAAAATATGAAAAATATGTACAATAGTGTGCCAAAATCTTCCCCAAGAGTCCAACCTTTCCAACCTCTGAAAATGATTGAGAAATTACATCATATAGACCATCCTAACCCCTTCCCACACCTCTAGGGGTCGAATTCCTCCTTCTAGGAGTAGTTCCAACTAATTCTAAACAAGGAGCTAGAATATAGGCATCCAAACAACTTGCCTCTAAAAGGAAGGAAACTGATTCTTACATTTGATTTTTACTTTTTTAGGAGTGAATCATCTAGAATAGGTAAAAGTGAGTCCAAGTTACATTCCAACCATAAAATTACATCAAGACAACTCAAAAATTACATCCATAAGCAAAATTGGTCCAACTGGCCGAAATCCTGAGCTGGAAGGTGAAAAATTGACCAAAAATCTATATGCGTAGAGCGCTTGAGCCATATGTGTAGCGCGTCTTTCAACCTACTTTTGGGGCACTTCCCGGAATCCAAATTGAGCTCATGATAGCTCGTTGGAAAGCCCTGGATGTTGGCTATCCAACCCAAGTGGAATTTCCCAATGTGGAGCTCATTTTCCCCTCCAAAACTTCATTCTCCCAGAAGTACTTCCTGCTGGTGCAAAAGGTGGCAGCAAGGTGGTTTTCATGGTGTTTTTGGGCCTTTTGATCATCCAGAACTTGATGAAATGCTTCGGAAATACTGGAGCATGCATAACTTACCATGAAAAACCCAAAAATATAAATTTTTCCTTCAGCAAGTGTCCCAATCATAAGCGAGCGCGTCGACGCGCTACTCGTATAGCTGAAAAATCTGTTTTGAGACCAAAATATTTCAAAATGACAAAAATTTCTCCGAATTTGCTCAAATTCGGAGCGAAGACCCTCCATCATGTATCATGCCCAGGAAACGAAGCCTTGGCCAAAATCCCAAGTGGATCAGGCCTCTTCCGCCGTTTTAGTGCACTGCTCAACCTCCTCTTTAGAATCTTCATTTTTGCCTTGCAGACGTGCATGCGGGCCCAATAATGACCTTTCATGTGATGAAGCATGTCTTTGTCTCTATTGGCCTTTGCCAAAAATTTCTCCAGATGAATGTTAACATGCATGAGGCAAGAATCTCGTTCAGCCGGTGTCATATCACCAGGTCTCTTCCGGGCCAATTGTCGATCCTCACGGATTCGCCGCAACTCTAACAGTGTGTGCTCATCCTCTAGTTGTTTGTTACGCTGCTCCAGGTAGTTTATCACCCACTGAGCCCTCTGCAATTTCTCTTTCAGCATGTCATTCTCGGCCTTTTTCTCCTGGATGATCTCCTTCAATTTCGAGCTAAGAGAGCTCGCATCAACATCGATGAACGTGAAATCAGTGTCCCGACCTCCTGAAGGGCCCTCATCATGCATGGGCCTCTTGCCCTTGTCCTGAAACTGTACCTGTGTTGAAGAAGAAGGCGAGACCCCTTCCACATCATGTGGAGATAATACTCGCTCTGCTGATGGAGTCAACGAGACCCCTTCCACCCCGGGTGGAGATAGTACTCGTCGTGTAGCTACAAATAAGGCCTTGTGGCCTCGCTGGTATGTCACATACAATGGAGCACTGATATGCTCGATCTCCGGGATGTCCGGCTGATGTAAAGGCTCTCTCTCATCATGAACTGCCTCGGGAGGCGGCTGCGGCGTTGTAAATAAGTCACGAGAGATGAAATCCTCCCAAGTAATGCCCTGCTGTGTCAACTGATGTACCACTACGATCTTGATCAACGCGTAATGATATATACTTCTATTCTGCTGTGCTAGGGTCTTCTTCTGTACAAAAATCATCATCCTCTCTATGTTGCGATACATGAAGTATGGAATGTTCATCATCATGCCTAAATGCATCAACAAACGGACATGGTAAGCATAGAGGCGGCGAGAATACGCTGTGACTGTGCCGAATGATGAGTTTCATCAATGGTGCAAACTCATCCTTCGAGGATATGAAAACCACCTTCGAGGTACCTCATAAACCAGGTTTGATGTATGGCTCATAGTGGAATTTCTCTGTGGCGACGTTTGTTCCATTCCTCTCCTGTAACACAGTATGGGTGTTTAGAACAATGATCTCGTGGCGGAAATGAAATCTAACAAATGAGGAGGATTTAAAGCCATCATGTATAATCAAACAAATAGACGAGATAGTTCACGATGATTGAGTTTGTCAAACCAATCTCCTGATATTATGAAACATGGCAGGCCATGTGAAAACAATCCATTGCAAGCGGGCAAGCCTGCAATTGAGCCAAAGAAGTAGGCTCCTCCCTGAGATGCTTACCACCTTTTCCACTTTTGTGAGACCTCCATGGCACATTACCCTCTGCTATGGAATCACTGTCATACTCCTGCTCATAAACTGAATCCGTCTCTGACATGGCTTTGAAAACAAGATGTCTGCAATATGTATGTTGATATAGGTGTAGTGAAGACAAAGGTTTCAATGTATACTCAAAACCCAAATATGTCACATATGTATCAAAGTATCATAGGAAAACAAGCCACAGTGGTGATGGCTCTGTCAAGTGGATTGGCATAAAAACAGTCACTGCTTTGATCACAAGGGAATTTGACAAATGAGTAAAAAAGTGTAATGTAGTGTACAGCCTTTGTAATGCTGGCTAAGATTTGTCAGAGGGAAAATGAGTATGGGACTGTGTTTTGTCAATGGAGAATGGGAAACAATGTGAAAATGACCATAGTAAAACAATAGCAATGACAGTGGTAATATAATGGCGATGACAACAGTGATGAAATGGGAAACTGAGAGCGTGAGGGCCGTGACACTTTGACAGTAGATGTACAAACATATATATCAACAACACAAGCTTGGAAATCCTTCACAAGACCATCAACGTGTCTTTCAAAACCCCAAGAAATGAATTTGCAATGAACCTAGGGTTTACACATTTCTCCTCATCAAATACTTGTTTCCCCACTTTGAAAACACCACAATCATGTTCAAAAATCACTTAACAATCGTGAAGAACTTACTTGCAAGCTGATTGAGGAATTTTGCATGAAACTGGACGCAAGGGCAAAAAATTTGGCTCTGAGACTATATGCGTAGCACCCTTACCCAGTCCGTAGCGCGCTGCATGTGCATAGCGCGCTTGTAAATTTACACAGGCTGGGGAGGCTATATGCATAGCGCGCTTTATATGAGTAGCGCGCCTCCTCTGTGAGTAGCGCGCCTCTTACACCTCCGGTCTTCAGTTTTGAAAACGAGCTTTCGCCCTTCTAACCTGCAATTCGACCTTTGCTTTGGGAATCTATGCAAATGGGCTGTCTCCAATGCTTTATATGGATTGCAAAATATCTCATAAAAATCAACTTTGATTTAAATTTGCTCCATAACCCACTTTAATAATGTTTGGCACTTTGTCATTTGATCACTTAATACAATGCTGTCCTTTGGCTTTTTATTATTTTTCTGAGTCTTGGACTGATGATACTTGGTTTTTTTTGCAGGGATTTGGCATTTGGCTTTGGCAAAGATTAGAGGCCGCCTTCAAATTTCTTATGATGAAAGAAATACACAATTATTACAAAAAATGAAATTTGACAATTTCTAGTTCCAAAACAGAGTTTTGGACTAGAAATGTCTTCAAATGTTTTTGAGAATAAAAATATGAAATGAGAATCTTTTGAAACCAACCTCATGGCCTGCAGGCTTTTATTACATGTATGCAAAGGACTGAAAACCCTAGACTCTAGGACTAAAGACTCTTTTTAACGAAACTAATCATTTATGACCATGAATGAAATGACCATGAACTTTAGTGATTTTTGAGGAATTTTAATTAGCCCTGCAGGTACAAGCATGAGGAAACACAAGAAACGGATTCCCTCACGTACCAATGGCATGTTTCAGCGAAATGCAACCATGAAAACGAAAGCAGACACCTAGAAATGATATGCAAATGCAATGATCTCTCACTAGTTCAAGGACCGACTCTAACACCCTTTCTAACGTTATCAAAGCCAAACATTTATCATAACTATTATCTTCAAATAAAAATAAAAATAAGGGCCAACTCACAAGAATCGTAACCTAAGGTTAGGCCTTAACAGGTAAGTAAATAAAATGCTCTGGAAATTCCTTAATGTTCCAGAAACATTTTCTGAACGGAACCTTCATCAAAATAATATCAAATTCATTAATGTGCATTGTTATCAACTGAGCAGTAACCACCTTTAAAACAAGGAACATGTTAATCAAACTAATTCTGATGTCTTGGTAATGTGAAAATGAAAAACAAGAGTAACGTATCCAACTTGACACTAAGGATGAAAAATCCAACCCCTGTAGTATCATCTCAAAATTGCTCAAAGAGAACAAACCAAACTCAATTCTTGATGAACAAAATTGTTGCTCTTCAAACAAAGGTTAACGGCCAATCCTGTAGCTTCTTCCTCTTAATGTTGTGCCTGCTGTTGGTTCCGCTTGTACAGGATTGGTGGCTTGAACTCCTAAATTCCAATGTGCAACAATCTTGTCTCTGCATTCTTAACGTAATTTCAAAAGAGCTTTTAGTATTTACATCAAATATCTACTAAGAAAATATAAGTGAAATACCAAAGTAGTTCTTTGTTATCAACTGAGTAGTAACAAGGAACTTCGTGTTGCCCTAATGCCCTCGTCAATGCGTGTAGAACCAGATCTGGGCATCCTGCATATAATCCGGCACCGTGCACCTTCCCGGAACTAGAACTCGATTCTTGTTGCCCTAATGCCCTCGTCAATGCATGCAGAACCCGATCTTGGCCTCTGCATATAATCTGGCACCGTGCATCTCGAACAGTGAACTTCCAAGCCCCAACCAGTTGAAATGGGGGCGAAACCCTCCCCCGACCCAGTAAATTCGAGTGAATGCCATTAAATTTTTGTTGCACCTCCAGGCTCCAACTTCCAAGCCCAACCAGTGAAGCCCCAGCCAGTGAAAATGGGGTGAATCACTCCAATCCCTCCCCTAACCCAGTAAATCCAGGAGAATGCCATGGAAATGAGCTCCAAACCAGAAAAACGGGAGACAAATTTCATGGTTTAAGTATTAAGCGCATTTATTTTGTTGGGCTAAAACTTAATAATTAATTATTTTTAAATAATTATAGGGCTAACTATATAAAACTATAGAAAATGGGTTTTATGTAAAAAATTCGCCCTACCAAAATTTAAAATCCCTTAAAATTCGCCTTTGGGCTAAAATTCGCCCCTAAAATTTTTCCACTGTCCCCATATTTTCACTTAAGTACCTCTTTATTTTTGACAAGCTTTGAAGTTGTATTTTCTTGTTTATAAGCTCATCCTTCGGATGAGTCCAACAGTTTAAAATTGAACCTAAGAAGGAGTGGTTGATTTCTGATTTTAAAATTGAATAGGTCCTTCTTGTTAAATTTTAACGAGTCCGGTATTGCAGAAACTCGGTGTTTTTTTCAATTTTAGAATTAAAAGAAAAAAATTAAAGAAGACTTCATGGGGCTGCTTTTCATAGAATTTTAGTCTCTCGAAGACTTAGAAAAGGATAAAATAATGTGAGAGAGAGAACTCTATTGACCGTAATTAGTCAACGTATACCTTTTTCGTAAATAGTCCATTTCAGTCTGTAAAAGGGGTAAACTTATACTGAAAGGATGATCATTCATTTATTTTAACGAGTTCGAATAATCAAGTGCTTGGCAATCTTTTAAATTTTCGAGAGTCTGAAAAGAGCTTAAAAGAAGACTCTAAGTTTTCGCTTTTTCGTAAATTTTTGAAAGAGTCCGAAAAAGTGATAAAGGTATGCTCTTTGTTGAAAAACGATCAATTTTCCCGAAAAATCCAATTTCTACACAAAAACTCGAAACATTACACATACCTGTTTAAGATAAATAAAAATGCTTTCAAAATTACCTTTTTAAAGTGGAAAATAAACAAATTAAAAATTCATTTATTCGAAAAAACTTATAAAAAGGGTTTTTCTAACTTCATTTTTACCATTTAAGTTCAGAGTGAAAAGTGAGAGCTTTTGGGTAAAAAAGTTCCTACGAAGATTCTGGAAAATCTGTCTGGTGAAATCGAGAACCATTAGCTCTAGGTAATCCATGACCTCCTTATCTTGCATTTCATCCATTTACATTTCGTTTTTAGGCTTTAGATTTCATTTTTTAGGGAAAAATAGGTTGAAAAAATCATCCGCGGGGGTCCGCAGGTGCAACACGCGGGCCCTACAGACCCTGAATTTTTTCTACATAGAAAAAATTCCTGGGTTTGTACCTATTTCATAGCGCCCGTGCGTACCTATGCACTTTGTATGAAAACAGAGTGTGGACCCCGCGCATTGAAATTTCAAACTTAAATTTCTCCAATTCCACCCAAAATTTTTAAAACCAGATTGTTCTAATATGTATTTTTATGCATTGTAGGACATTGAAAATGCTAATTTGGAGAGAACGCGAGCATGAAGATGTATATGACGCCACAATGCTTCATTTTCCTACAATGCAGGTGCTGAGAGCATGTAGTTTATACAAATTCTGGGCCATTCAGGGAATGAGGGCACAGGTAGACCTCCTGATGTGGCTGGTGAACAGATGGAATGTACAGGACCAGTGTTTTATTATTGGCGGCCACCGGCTCGAAATTGAGCTGGAGGATATCTATTTTTTGACTAGTTTTTCCAAGAGGGGCAAACAAATTTCTCTGTTTGGGACTAGGCCAGGTGGCTAGTCTGTCGCTAGTCTTCGACTAGAGTTCTGTGATGATCAGGCAGACCCCCGAGACAAATGGATTGACATAAAAAATATCATCCATCCCGAGCTTAAATTTATTGCATTTACTGTCACCATATTGTGTGGGAGCGCAGTGTTGCATGTGGCTACCGGTTCCCAGATGCGCATTGCTGTAGACTGTTTTCGAGGCACCATTTTCAACTGGTGCGAAGCTATGTTGGCCAACGTAAAAGGCCAACTAACCAGAGAAAAGAATGGAAAGCTAAACAAATTTGGATATGGATCCATTGTAGTCACATTTTCTCTAGAGAGGATCCCCATGTTAGCTCTGCAAAAAATTCTTGTTGATGTTGGTTGACCTCGAGAACCTAGGATGGTTTGTTGGGTTGCTTTGATGGCCCGTCACGCTACTGAGGGCGTCGAGGTTGTTCAATTTCCTTCTACATATTTTCGTTGGCTAGAATTCCAACTTTTTGTTATAGAGGACTTTCCATACGTCGGGATAGATTTCCGTGGCTACTGAGAGATGGCTCCCCCAGCAAGGGAACCGTGGGATGAATCAGGTAAAAATCATTTTTCAACAATTTCTAAGTTCTATTTTTTTTTTTTTTAATCGTCTCAAAACTAATAATAAAAAGTTTAAAATGTAGATGTGGGCCCACGACGACCAGCCAATCTCTAGCCTTATGAAAGGAGGCATACAGCTGCCACAGCACCAGCCCCAGAGGGCCAATCAGCAGAGATCCTGTCTGATTTGGAGCATCACCTAGAGTGCCTGACTCTAGACATTCCAGAGACTGACATAGATGATATTCCGCTCAAATTATAGAGATATGTGATTGGTGTCCCAAGACCTTTTAGGAGGTTCCTATGTAGGGTGGCCCGGGCAATGGTCTCTTATCATGATCATCATCAGAGATAGGATGATAGTTTTATAGACTCATATCATTTTTGATCTTTTGTATTATCATTTTTGCTCTTCATAAGGTGTTTTTCAACCTATGATCGAAGACGATGTATATTTTGAAACAAACTTCTTACTATGATATATCATTATTACTGGCTATCTGTGTACATGTTATGGAATGTTGTTTAATTTACTGTTTTGATTATTGCAAATGTCTATTTATCATACTCGAAGCAACTGAATCTGCTAAAGTATTTAAATGTCTTGGGATATGCTGATATTCAATGTAATCAAATTCATGTTCCAAGAGACAAACTCTTAAAAATAACCATAATAACACTGGACTTCTAATGGCATAAACCCTATTAAGCTATAATAAAACAAGTTCAGAATCCAACCTAACAATCAAACTCCGAATCCCAAATGAGATGGATTCAGGTAATAACTCAATCACTGCACTATACTCTACAATGTTATTCATTGTTTGACTGAGGCTTACCCCATACATAGACACTAACTCGTCAAAGGGTGAATAGATAACCCAAGCTACGGAAGAAATGTTTCGTGTACTACGACAAGCACCATCAACAAAACCAATGTAGGTTTGAAGAGACGTCGACATCTGTAATGTCAAGAGTAAAACTCAGAAAAGCAGGAATAGTGATAAGAAAACACTCTAAAATAGGCACGCTTTTCTAATCTAAGACACACCAACAGTAAAGAATCCGATCTAATAAAAAATCTCCACACCAAATTTAAGCATAATATCTCTTCAGATAAAGCCCATTTCTGGGTTTATCTAAAGGCACACTGTTGAAATCTATCAACTCATAGGCCCCTTTTTCCAGCTTTCACTTCACAATGAAAGGACCATGCCACATAGGCACAAATTTTCCAGCCCCTAGCTTATCGTTAGCTTGATCGTACACTAAAACTAGGTCTCCTTCTGAAAAATTACGAGGTGTAACATTTCTATCGTACTGAGCCTTTATTCGTTTGACATGAGCTTCATTTGCTAATGCAACATTTTTTTGATTCTCATCTAGCTGAGCCAAGTACAAAAAATGCTTCTCCTCTTCAGATGTAATTGGGAGTAATTCTATGGCTAATTTCAATGACGAAATTTCGCATTCAATAGGCAACATAGCTTCCAAACCGTAAACCAGTTGAAAGGAAGTGAAACCAGTTGATGTTTTTACTGAGGTACGATATGCCCAAAGTGCTAAAAATAACATGGAATGCCAATTCGACTTATGAATACCAATAATTCATTTGATCATAGTGACTAAAACTTTATTGATAGCTTCAACGAGACCATTAGCCTGCAGGTAATATGGAGTAGAACTATCGTGGCGCAGGACAAGTTGATCTGTCAGTTCAGTCATCATGATATTTTGAAATTGACTTCCATGATCCTTAATTATGGCTTTAGGAGCATCGAATCTAACAATTATATGATTGAATACGAAAGTTGTAGCAATATTGCTGTCTGCCAAAAATTTAGGCATCACCTCGGCCCACTTTGTGAAATAATCTACTGTTAAGATAATATACGCATGCCCCTCGGTCGAGTGAGGGTTACATGTAATAAAGTCAATACCCCATTTTGCGAAAGGACCAATAGCAATTATAGGGTGAAGAGGAGCGGGTGGTGCACACATTTTACGATCAAAAACCTCACAATTGTGGCATTTCCGGACTGCATAAATAAAATCTTTGAATAATGACAGCCAGAAATAACCAGCGCGCAATATATTTTGGGTTGTGGCATACCCAGACATATGACCGCCACATGCTCTAGAATGGTAGTCATTTAGAACCTTCACAGCTTCTTCATGAGTAAGACAGTGTCGGAAAACAAAATCCGCTCCACGACGATAGAGTGTATCACCTATAATATTGTATTGTTGGGATTGGAAACGTATTTTCCGTCTCTGAGATCATGAGATTTCAGGCCAAAAATATTGGGTTTGGATATACATAATAATATCCTCATACCAAGGATCAAGAGTACTGATAAGAAACAAGGATTCGTCCGCAATGGGCTACTCCGCCATAGTTTTAGTATCAGTAGACGAGAAATCACACATCAGTTTGGCAAAAACCAAAGATTTCTTTGCCTTGGATTTTTCAAATTCCAAGTCAAATTCCTGCAGGATAACTATTCATTTATAATACTTTCCCCCTAGCAATTATTTGGTCAAGATGTACATCATAGGGCTATATTTAGAAATTATTGTGGTTTTGCGTAATAAGATGTAGTGTCAAAATATTTGGACAGCTTGAACAGCTACCAAGGCCAATTTCTCCAGATGTGTGTATTTGATCTCAGTCGGATGCAGATTTCGACTAAGATAATAAATTAAATGTTCATTGTTGAATTCATCTTCCTAAACTAAAACCATCCCAATGGTGGAATGAGAAGTGGCGAGGTACAAAAAATATTCTTGGTTGTAATTGGGAGGATGCAGTAACGGTGCATGGGTCAACATGTGTTTAAGTGCATCAAAAGATCGATTAGCAATCTCATCCCAAAAGAATGGAACGTTATATTTTAGCAACCTAGTAAAACCCTTTGTTAACTCAGTGTAGTTAGGAATGAAACAACATAAAAAGTTTGCTTTCCCCTGCAAACTTTGGAGTTGGCGCAGAGTTGAAGGAGGAAGTAGATTGACAACAGCTTCGACCTTCGACGGATCAACACAAATGCCCTTTTTCGAAACAATAAATCCCAGTAAGCGACTCAATTCTACACACAAAACACATTTGTGTGGATTCAGCCAAATTCGATAATGCTACATCTCATAAATATAGCTCGTAAATGAGTGATATGGTTGGCCCTACGCGATGAATGAGCAGGTAAATCATCGAGATAAGGCTTCACAATGTGCTTAATGTCATGAAATGCGTAAGACATAGCCCTTTGAAATTTTTCCCCAGCGTTCTTCAATCCAAAGGGTAGTTTGCAATAAGCAAATGTTCCCCATGGAAAAATGAAAGTTTTTTTTGGCTGATCAGCAGGGAGTATGTTTATTTGATTGTAACCGGAAAAACCATCCATAAAGGAGAACATTTCACTGTCGGCATAATCATCAATAATTTTATCGATATAGGGGGTTGGATAATTGTCTTTAGGACAAGCTCGATTAATATCCCTATAGTTGATACATACTCTTATCATTTTTTTTTCGTTAACAGGAACAATATTCGATACGCAATCGATTTAAAGGAATTGGATAAATGAAACCTGCACGAAGTAATTTCTCAACTTCGGCTTTGATAGCAGCAACTTTTCTTGGATGTATCTGACGTAAGCATTGACGGACAGGTTTTGCATTCGGGTAAGTCTTGATTTCATGTACAACAATTGATAGATCGATTCCTGGCATTTCTTCATATGACTAGGAAAACATGTCACGAAATTCTTGAAATAGGGCTTTATAAGTTTGGATTTCTTCGTCCGTACAACAAGAACCTATATGAATGTTTTCAATTATTCCTGGCTTAACTGAAATGTCAATTGGAATCGTTCGAGAGATATTTTCCAAATTTAACTCATAATCAGGATTTTGCAATGGATTCTGTAGTTCTTTGACATATTCAGTAGTAAAATTAGAAGCGAAATCATTTTCAAAATGATCCAGCTCAGGTAAAAACGAAGATCAGTGATGTAGATCTTCCCATGGAAAATTGTCAACAGACAAAATTTCACCAATCTGCTCATCAGTATGAACAAGATCAGGAAATGTCATTGTGGCTGAGCTAGATATAAAAGGTGATTCCCCATGGACCACATTCATTGGATCAATTTCGATTGAATAAGGATCAGAAAGCGACTGTACAGCCCGATATGCAATTTCAAATGGACTCAAAGGCATCGCGCCATTAAATGAATCTAACTCAGAGTCGGAAGGTACGATCGAAGGATCGTCAAACGTAATAATATTCGATGAAATCATATGAATATTTTCAACAGAAGGCGATACGTTAGGAGCAGGGAAGGAAAAATTTCCTAGTAAACCAGAATATTTAATCAAACCTACACCAACACCCTTGTAAGGGATAGTCGTTTTACCGACGTGCTAGATATTTTCTGTAGAGGTTGGATCGGATGAGAAATAAGTCAACTAATCTACTGTAACAATATTTCCTTGATGTGGAAACTTGATAAGCCGAAATATCGATGAAAAAAAAGCAGTCATAGCATATGACCAACTACGACCCAAGAGAAGTTTGTAATCTAGAGGGGCATCAACCACTTCCACATCTAGATTTACGGTTTTACCTTCGACCCCTATAGGTAAATCCTGCAAAATACCAAAAGGATGGAACCCTCGACCATCAAAAGCCTTTAGAATTGTTGGAGACTGATTGAGTGTAGGAGAACCAAGTGATTTCCAACACTGGATTGACATAATACACGTAGAAGCCCCTTCATCAATCACAGTCCGAAAAATGGGTCTGTTTTTTACTAATACTGGAATCTGGAAATCCATTTGATGAGGTAAGATGGGTGTACTATTCTCTAAATCGAAGATTATTAGGTTCGAATCCTGAATATTGAGAACTCCTATGGCAGAAAAAAGTAATTTACGTTGTGCTGGGCACGATTGCAGTACTTCCAAAGTCGACATTGCTGAAGGGGAAATAGCTAATTCCTCAACAATTTTGTAATTATGAGCAGCTCTTGCATGTGGATTGAAAGTTGATTTATGAATTACATCTTTAGCAGGTGGTTTGATTACTAATTCTGGATTGGGTTTTTCGATCTGTAGTAGATCAGAAACAGGAGGAGGTGTAGTTGATGTGTTTGAACTAGAATATTATGCTTCTTTACCATCAACAGGATTCTTACTACCATAATCTCACGATCGCGTCGCAATCCTGACATGAGACATCATTAGAATAGGTTCTTCTGATGCATTTGAGGTAGAACCAATCATCTTACTATCTTGAGTAGGAAAAGGATCCTTCAAGACAGCAGTCTGTTGAGAACCTTTAACGAATTTCGAAACCTCTTCTCGATGTGGGCATTCTTTAGTAAAATGATCCTCATCGCAAATGAAACAAGGATAGCGAGGCTTGCATTTTTCATCATTAGATTCATTTTTATCTGTTTTATATTTTGAATTCTGTTTTTTTTTATTCTTCCCCTTATTTTTCCGCCATATTTAGATTTGGTTGTAGATGTCTCTATGACATGAACATCGGCAGATATTTCAGTGGAAGACTCTCCTTTCGGGGAATCAGGTAAAGTTATTATAGGAGAAGAATTCTTTGAAGATTTCTTCTTGCTCTTAGTATTAACTGTACAAATCATACCATCAGCGGCATGAGACCTTGAAGGAGCTGCAGTTATTTGACCTTGTTTTGGAAGATCGGGGATTTTTTCATGTAAAGTACTTGACTGCATATAGACGAGGTCAAGATACTGAGCTTGAGCAATGACTTGCTCCTCAGTAACAACTCCTGCCTTAGCTACATCTTCAGTGATTTTGGGTAATAATGATTTAACAAACCATTCCACCAAAATTTGATCCGGAATGAAAACTTTCACTAAACGCCTTCTATGTCGCCATTCGTGAATATGATCAGAAATATATGTGGATGTGGATTGTTTTAGAAAAGTAAATAGTTCCGTGCCATTGTCGTATCGGACAGGCAACTAAAAATGAGTTAAGAAAGAATTTTCTAATTGACTGAAATTATTAAAAGAGCCTTGTGGTAACTCAATGTACCATTTAGCAGCAAGACCAATAAGAGTTCTTTGAAAAAGACGTAAGAGAATTGAATCATCAATTATTGAATTAGACACACACCAGAGGTGATAAGTCATAATTTGATTTGACGGATCCTCTCCTGACTTACCTTCGAATTTCGGTATATCACTGGGAAACTTATGGGGAATTGGCAGCTAATACGAATGATAGAAAATTGGATCATTCATAAGGCGTGACAAATCAGGTAAATCCAAAGTTGCAATAAATGGTAACTGACAATTAGGGTCACAAAAACTTTGCGTAACAAGAATAGTTCCGAGAGGAGGATACACAGGATAACTAGGAATCGGATTTGCATTAGGAATGTTCTAACCCCCCGGGAAACCAAGATTAACCGGACCAAACTGTGGTTGTTGAGGCTTTTGATAAGTATAGCCAGGGTACGGTTGATACTAATAAACTGGGTTTTGTGAAACAGGACCGAATTGATACTATCCCTGTACGGTTGATACCTGAATTGCGATTGACTTGTGACAATCATACTTGTACCAACTTGTCCCGTAGGTATCTAGGCCGAAGTCTGAACCGTAGATCCTGACTGGGGTACAAACACTTGAGGAATTTGCACGGATGCAGGGATAGAAGAAACTAGAGCTACAGATACTCCAGAAAAAGGTGTTATAGGTTGAACAGATGTTGCTGTAGTTGCAGTTGTTTGAGGCGGAGTCTGAGGTGTACTAGGCCCAGACTGCTGAACAGAACTAGGTGCAGGGGTTTGAACAGTAGGCTGGACAGGTTGCTGGGTTGGACCAAAAACCAAAGGTTGTCCAGGTTGACTAGATAATTGCACATTAGGCTGCATAGTCTGCTAAATTTGGGATGGATCCCACACCATGTTCATTTCGGGGTATTGTCCCATAGAAGGTTAAATGTAAGAACCATAGCATGGTTGAACGTAGGGTTGATAATAAAGAGGTAAATTTCCAGCTCCTTGTACAAATTATTGACCAGAAGGTGGTTGGAAACCTTGAGTTGGGTACTAAGCCTGAGGTTGATAACCCTGAGGCGCGTACTGAATCTAGGGTTGATAAGGAACCTGAGGGATATATTGAGTCTAGGGTTGACCCTGGGGTATGTACTGTCCTGAAGGTTGATAACCTTGAGGTATGTACTGTCCTTGAGGTTGTTCTCCAAAATAATATTGTGCCACATTTTTTCATGGGAAAAAATTACCTTGAGGATGCCCCCCAGGTGGTAACTAACTACCTTAAGGTTGCCCCCCAGGTAGTAACTGACTACCTTGAGGTTTCCCCCTAGGCGGTAACTGATTTCTCTGAAGTTGTCCCCCAGGCGGTAACTGACTACCTTGAGGTTGAGGATTTGGAATATTACCAGACATAATATAGATTTGCTCTGCATTCGACGTTTCAGTTTTAATTCCATTAAGACCAGGTGATAATACTTGTTCAATCGGTCGAGGAGCTGCTCCTGAGAAAGTACCAGAGAGAGCATGATACCCCGAAGGAATAGAAGGACCACCATGTAAAAATACTTCCGATGTTTGGGAAAACATTGATGACTCTCCTGCCATAATAGATGAAGGATAGTGACCTCTGGGCATAGGATGAAATGGAATTCGAGGTGGAGAAAAAGCAAGACCCATATTTTCTAAAAAAAAATATAAAGATAAGTACCAAGCATCACTCCTAATAGGGCTGTAGAAAATGGATTCACACTCCCTAAGATTCAAATACTGTGGGGATTTGGGAAGATATATCTCTTCGTGTGGACTGACAAGTTCTTCAATAGAAATGAGGCTAGATGGAAGATCTTTAGTAACAAGATTTCTTACCCTAGGTGAACTAGGATCGCTAGAAGTTGGAGTAATAAATCCTGAGGATGTTTCCAAAACAAAATGTTCAGTTTCAAGCTCATACATTTCAGGTTCTTTAGCTAGTTCACTAGAAGGAGAAATACTACCAGTAACTTTGGAAACTGAAATCGGTTCTTGGATATGTTCTGTCGTGGGTATTTGATGATCAGGATGAACAACTATAGATGAAATTCCAACCTCTGTTGATCTAATTCTACTGCTACTAGATGATACTAGAGCATGTAGCCCTTCAAGCTGACTTGGTGTAAACTCAGGGGACTTCCCATGAAGTCTCCGAGATTGTCTCGGTAATTCTGCCACGATTAAATATTAATCAATCAAACGCAAACAAAGAAAATTTCAATAAAAACACCTAAAGCTTCTAAAGAAACAAACAGCTGAATCACACGCCTAAAAATCTAAGAGTTCAAACCACACACAAACAGTAACTTCCCGTACTAAAAACACTAGTTGGTGATGAAATCCAACTTAGTAGAAGTTTAATACAGAAAGGGCAGCTAGATCAATTACCCCGACAACCTGCTTAATGAAATAGACTGGCACAAGTTTCTTCACAAAACCATCTCGTGTGAAGACAACCTCCCAGAGAGTCCAAGTGAGTCTAGTCGACATCTGCTCTAGGTACAATGAGATCTTTCCTTCACTGTCACCTTAGGAAATAATCTTAAGCTTATGGACACTAAGGTTACCAATAGTAATAAATACAACTGGGGGAATAGTCTACGATCCGATTCCACGTGCAAGGGCACAGTAACAAAGCTCAATCCCCTTGAAGGCTCCTCGACATGGTAAATTCTAGGTTTACTGACAAGTGACCCCAGGCTCCTCGACAATGGTTAATCCAAGGTTTACCATTTGTAATGTGCGCAGATCTTCTATCTTTCCCAATGAAACTGATTGTCTCAAAGGTTCGGACATGATCTCGTGATTAACTCCTTTAAGAGAAGCTTCCCAGATTATACCAATTACAATTTGATTTATTTCCTACCACAGGATTTATCTACTTTTTTGTTTTTACTATCTTAGAGAGTTAATTACTCCCTACTCCAAGATACTAGCCTAAGCTATATTGGTGATAAGAGCCCTAGAAATAGAAAATATTACTAGATAAATTTTAATTAAGCGTTGTTTTTATGGGTTGTTCTTTAAGTAAATAGGTATGGAAATGAAACCTTGATGGTGTGAAGACTTGACTTCCAAAAACACTAAAAAATGCACCTAAAAATGATAATCAATTCATTTTTCTTTCAATGAAATTCTAGCTAAAGAAAGAGTTCGAGAATGCAATTCTTTTAAGAGACAATTCTTTCTTTGAACATGAAGAATGAATGGAAGAAAATATTTTTGTCTTTTCAATAAGAACTCAAAACGAGACAAACAATCAATGCTCACAATAAATCCCTTTCATTTTCAACATTTCAAAACTACAAAAAACTAATTTTGAGATCTACAAAATTTGAAAATCTAATTGAATAAAAGCTTTAATTTTTTTTTAGAATGTTTTACTTAGTTGTTCAGTAAACTAAGGATTCATTTGTCTAGAATAAAAAACAAATCAATAAACATCAAGATATGTTTCCTTTTGTAAAAAATGAAATTCAGAACTTATAACAAAGTTTGTTCAAAGATTTGCAAAGAGACAACTAGATCTATTTCTCAAGAAAGGAGGGATTTCACAACCAAGTAAGACTCATCAAGAAGACAAAAAGACGAGTATGATCTGAGGTATTTCAAGCTTCCAATATTTGAGTCACTACAGAGATGAAGTGAAAAGCAATCCAGGTATGCAAAACTTCTAGAAAATCACCCAAAACACAAATACTGTTGGAACTCACTCACAAGAGGCTTTTGATAGGAACAATACAGATCTGGGCAGATACTAGAAACCCTAAATCAAATTAAACATAAACTGGAAGAAGAAATTTGGATTTTTTCAAAAATTTTAACAGGGTCTGCAGGCCCCAGAAGTAACAAGTGCGGTCTCGCATTGGTTACTAAAGGAAAGTGCGAAACTACCTGCACTGTGCAAGAAAACAAAGTGCGGTCCCCAGAAAAGTTCAAGAAAAACACAAAATACTTCAAATTTTTTTAAAGCAAAGTAAACTTAAGCTACCCAGGCAAGTATCCATCAATCAAAAACCAGAAAAATCATTCTCTCAAGTCAAAATAAAAGAAAACCAAAAAAACAAGAATATCTCCCCAGTGGAGTCGCCAATTTGTTGACCGGATAAATCAATCTTGTGGACAAGATCGATCTCCCTAGTACCAAAAATTAATCTAGCAACAAACAACCAAATAAACCTATCTTTCTCTAGACATATGCGATTTACAAAAGAATACTATAAAGGTGTTAATGTCTTACCGTAGATCCAATGCTTGTTCGAAGTAATTGTCCCTCGGTCACTTGAAGGAGTCATCTTTATAAACCTGCAGTTATAAACAAGAAAACATTAAATAGCACCTGTATAGTAAATATTATAAATCATTCCTATAATTATGATCAAGGAATCCATGAAATAAACAATTAATTAACAGCTTATTGAGAAAAATGAATTCATTTTTATTAACTTTGAATGAAGGAAAACCTTACAACCTTAGCCTTGATGTTGAACATGCCTTCCTGGGGTCCAAAGCAGGAATCTCCTCTACTCTGACAAGCCTTGCACTCTCCCAACCGAGACAGATAGAGGTATGTGATCTTTCCTCACAAAAATCTCAGTTAAATGAGTTTGAATCCCAACAACACTTAACCTCAAATAATTCTAAATCTTCCACTCCCTTGAGGCTACCCAATGCCTCTTTTTATAGTTCAAAAGAGGAGGTTTCAGTTCCAACTATGAAGGATAGAATCCTCCTTCAAAGGGATAAGCTCCTCACATCAAGGGGTTAGCTCCTTAAGGTAAGGGATACATGAACCTCAGAAGAGCGGTTCTGCCACTGCAAGATTCTTTCTAGAGGCTTCTAGAAATTACTAAAAGTGAGATTTTTGAGTTTACTTGTGCCTTTTTAATATTTTACAGGGATCTGCACCCATAACATAGAGAAATTGCGTTCAGGCACGCAGGATTCATGAACATTAGGTGCAGGACCGCAGGCAAGAAAAGAGAAAGTGTGATACCAGAGTTAAGGAGATTTTTGAGAAATTTTCTCTTATTTTCAAGGCTTGACATGAGGAACTAATGTGTTATACTTGAAAAGGATGAAGTATGAGTGATAATGAGCTCATAAAAATAGCATAATTTCAAGATGACAATTTTCAGCGCAACAAGTCAGATGCGGTAGATACTGTTGTTTATCTAAGAAATAGAGGGCCTTCAAGTTCCTTCGATGGTGGTATTCTAGAGGAAGCATGGATAGGTAAAAAGGTAAACTACTCCTTTTTAAAGCCTTTTGGATGTGAGGCCTTTGTCCATATTAATAAAGAAAATAAAACAAAGCTTGAGGACAAAACAAAGAAATGTACAATGATTTTGGTTATCGTTTATATGAATATGAAAATCACAAAATCATTAGAGTAGATATGTAATATTCAATGAAAAGGTATTGTATAAGAATCAGCTGTAGGAAAAGAAACAGGAAAAAGAAAACAAAGAATACACAGTTCTTGATGAGATCACAGAAAAAGTAAAGGTGCTTGAAAATAATAATAATCAACAGCCACAACAATAACAACCACCACAATAGCAACAAGCACCTCAAACACCTGAAAGTGGTGTTAGAAGATCTACCATGATAAGTAGACCCCCTGAACGATACTCTCCTTAATTATATTATTTATTGTTGACTGATTCTGGTGAACCCGAATGTTATGAAGAAGAAATGTAGATTGAAAGCAGGAAGAAGTAGGAGCTATCCATGGAAGAAGAGATGGACTCCTTAATGCATAACCATACTTGAGACTCAGACATGTTTCCTGTAGGTAAAACTACATTGTAGAATAAATAGGTTTACAGGCTGAAGGAAGAAGATGGAGGAAAATAGAGGTACAAAGCTAGACTTGTGGTGAAGGGGTTTGAACAAAAGAAAGGTATTGATTTTGATGAAATATTTTCTCTTGTTGTTAAGATGACTTCAATTAGAACTATTTAAGTCTTGTAGCAGCAGAAGGTTTACATCTTGAACAGTTAGATGTAAAGACGAAATTTCTCCATGGAGATTTGGAGGAAGAGATCTATATGGAGCAACCAGAGGGATATGAGGTCAAAGGGAAAGAAACATTAGTGTGCAGGTTAAAGAAGAGCTTGTATGGCTTAAAACAAGCTCCAAGGTAGTGGTATCTAAAATTTGACAGGTTTATGTCTAAACAAGGTTATACTAGATGTCACTCTAATCATTGAGTTTATCTGAAAAAGCAATATGATGGCAACTATATTATATTTTTATTGTATGTAGATGACATGCTTGTTGCAAGGTCTAACATGCAGGAAATAAATGTGCTCAAAATAAAATTGGCAAATTCATTTGCAATGAAGGATTTGGGAGCTACAAAACAAATCCTTGGTATGAGAATAATTAGAGATAGGAAAAATCTCAAATTAACACTATCTCAGAATGAGTACATATAAAATGTGTTGAAAAGATTTAATATGCAGAATGCAAAACCAGTTAGTACACCTTTTGCTAGCCATTTCAAACTTAGTAAGGAGATGTGCCCCAAGACGCAAAAAGAAATGGATTATATGTCTAAAGTTCCATATGCATCAGTAGTTGGAAGCTTAATGTATGCAATGGTCTACACAAAGCCTGATATTGCACATGCAGTGGGACTTTTAAGCAGGTACATGAACAATCGAGGAAAAGAACATTGGATGGCAGTAAAATGGATTCTCAGATATTTGAGAGGTACCAAAAATCAAGCATTATGCTTTGGTGGTTCAAACATTGCTCTACAGGGATATGTTGACGCAGATATGGCAGGCGACAGAGATAACAGGAGGAGCACTACAAGATATGTATTTACTGTAGGTGGAACAACTGTCAGTTGGGTTTCAAAAATCCCAAGTGTTGTTGCACTTTCAACAACAGAAGCAGAGTATGTTGCTGCGACAAAGGCTAGTAAAGAAATGATTTGGTTACAAAGGTTTATGGATGAATTGGGTAAGAAGTATGATATGGGCACGTTACAAAGTGATAGCCAAAGTGCCATTCGTCTTGCAAAGAACTCAGCATTTCATTACAGGACTAAACACATACAGCTCAAGTACCATTTCATACGGTTAGTATTGGAAGATGGACAGTTGAAGCTAGAAAATATACACACTAGCCAAAATCCTGCAGATATGCTAACAAAAGTTGTAACCAGGGAGAAACTGAGAATATACTCAGTTTCAATTGGTCTTCAAGAATGAAAATGAAGATGAGAAACAACCACGTCCAAAGTGAATTCATTTTCCAGCAAGTGAAGCAGCGGTCGAGTTGCTACAATCAGTCTCTAAGTGGGAGATTGTTGGGAGTGGAGCCTGATTATCTCGTTTATTTTGTATCACAGCATTGGACCCCTATACCTTAATGGGGTGTCAATGCCACCTGTAATTAAACGTTGCCTGGGGGGTCCATGGGGGGGTAGCTATGACTTTATGGAGTGCCCCCCCCCCCCCCTTGGCGGGGGGTTTCAAGGGCGACGCCTCCGAAGCTAAAAACAGATGTAAAATTGCCTTGTAAAAGTATAGTAATTTCTCGGCAATCTGGGTCGTTCATTAGGCAGATGATCTGACAGTAGAATTTATGTTTAGTTTAGGTTTTTTTTCCCCTATAAGGAAACCCCTCGCTTTGTATGAGGGTATTGTATTGCAGCTGTGGATTTTATGTGTATTCTCAAAGCGAGAAACAGATAGGGAGACTATGAGAGAGAATAGAGGATATTACAACGGATCTGTTGTAGGTTGTATCTCTTCATTTTGCTAGATAATAGAAAGGAAGGACTGGATGTTCGGGGTGGACATAGCCCAAACTACGTGAACCACGTATATATGTGTCTCTCTGGTTTTATGTGTTTTTTGTGCTTGTGTTTTCCGCATATTTTATGTGGTTCATTTCTCTATTATATATATTTTGCTAACAAGGCGGTGGTACATCTGGTATCCTCTACAACTTATTTCCAAAAGTAATAATAACAACATGAGTCCAGGAATCATACACATCATGTTGCTTCCATAAGTATTTTTGGATTAATAAAACGTCACAAACATCAAGAGGATCAATGTCATATAATATCTCATCCATGAAGGGCGTGATGTTGTAGGGAAGGCGACACTGCTAGCTGACGCGGATATCCCGTCCTTGGTGAAGCCACTCAATGGTGTGTCGATGTGGGTGTTCTATGGTCGGCAAGCCCAAACGATTCATGACCTCTACTGAAATGAGGTCCTTTTGGCTCCCACTATCGATAATGAACTGTGTCAAGGAACCCTTTACTCACATCTGGCAGTGGAACTGTCGCTCCTCCTCCTCTGGATATTATGGTTCCTCCTTCTAGATCTTCGCAGTGGAAATGATGGTTTTGGGCTCCGCATCAATAATCTACTTCCCTTTGTCATTCACCTTGTCGGGTTCTGATTAAGAGTCGAATCATGCATCTGGTTCAAAAGCCCTCATCTCGGCCACCAACAACTACTTGGCTCAAAAATCACTTGTGTTGTGAGTGGAGCTCTTATGGAACTCACACCACTTTCCAATGTCATTCTTTGGATTCGTGGTGTTTTTATTTTCTTGTGGCTTTGGAAGGTTGTCTTGGGGCGCCATGCCTTGGACTTTTCATTTTTTCTGTGATTTAGGGGAACCTTTCCCTTGATTTTGATTTGCAGATCCAAAGTATCTCTTCTTCTATTTTAATTTCTTCTCAATGTTGGCAGCATACTGGTATGCCATACCAACTGACGAGATGACGAGGAACTCCATCTCTACGGCTTTCTTAGTGCGCTTCTTGGCTTATTTTTCCTTTCCTCATTTTTCAAGCGTTGAGGCTATGAAGGGCTGGGTGGAGTTGACCTCAACTTTCCATGCTTCTGCCTAGGTCACAATTGCCTAGTCAATATTTTCCTATGTGACCATATATGGAAGATTTTACCACATGGGGTCATGGCGTGGTCGAACCTGCACATGGTGCATGGTCACTTTAAAATCTGCAATAGCTCTATATTTTTAGTAAGCAGCTAGGGACAACCTCGGTCATGAATGTATAGCTGCTACCAAAGCGCCCTAGAACAAGACCCAAAAGATCTTATTCTATTTGACTCTCTTCTAGTCTGGTGAATCCCATAGATTGGCGTAGCCAAACCCTTCGCACACACCAAGTTCCACCTCTGGGAGAACTACGCCCTCTGGCGTATCCCATGGCACCAAATCAATTAACAAAAGTAACCACAAATAACATAACTTATTCCCTTCATACTGCACCTCGCACACGTTCTCTAGAAACTTCTGGCAGAGGTACTGGGACCAGTTTTAGCTCACCCCCTTCTCGCACTGTCTCGCTAGCGCGATGACATGCGCAGGGAATACCTTAGGGTGGAACTTGCACATCAGCTTACAACCTATAACTAAGGTTCCTAGGTGTATTATCGGGTCTTCGAGATGTTGTACTAGGATTCCCCTGGATTCTCATCCTACCTTGTAATATTTCTTAACCCAGGCAGCTACCTTTAGCTCCTGGGTCTTTCCATATTGGGCCATAGGATGTGGCCCCTTCTTGGGCAAGGCGGTGATCTAGTGGATCAATGCAACATCAATTGGAATTCTATTCTAGATCCACAGGCACTGATCATGCACTAGGGCCAGTAGCTGGTGCACGCAGACAGTGGTGATGGGGTACCTCCCGAAGTGAGGGATCCTCAACAAGTTGAGAATCCCAACGTTTCTCAGCTCGCGCACCAATGGCATCAGTTCTACCTTCACAACATCATCATACAACATGCACTCCACATAGTATTCTGGTGCTAGCTAGGGGAATGTCTCCTTGTTCGCCAGGTCATAATCATCGAACTTTACTAGGGGGATTTTTCCAAACATGTCCCCTTCAAATGGGATAACCTTCGGGATCAATGACATATGCAGGTAGTCACGCACCACATCTACATCCTTTGGAACTTGCGCAGAGGGTATACGTGACTTGACATTCTTCGGGCGCCATGAAATTGGCTCGACGAGCATGGCTTCCTTAGTAGCTCTCATAGGTCTCTTGGTTGGATCAACCATAGGAGACCTATCCTTTGTGGCTTGGTGTGGGGACATAACATGTCTAAGGGATGTCCTTGGATTGGAGGTTCAACCCTTAGTCACCTTGATTTTTCCTTTGGTAGGTATCGAAACTACTACTTTCACCTCAAGGATAACTTCATGAACATCATTAGATCCCAACTCCGTAGACGCTGTGAGTAGCACTTAGTGCTCTTCAGATGGTGTGCTCTTAGGGTTTTTGGCCATCATCCTTGGTTTGAAAATGAACTCGGGGTTACTTACGTCGAATGCATGGGTCTCACGGGCAGACATACAGTATGCACAAATAAGTTCAAAGTGAAATATACTCAGACAATAAAGGAACAAAATATGACCCATGTCCTTCCTTTTATAGGCAATCCATGGTAAAAACGGTCGGAACCCCATTAATTGAACCTTATCCCTATAAAAATGGTTAAAAATATCGTAATATATCCTCATTAAATTCAAAAAACCCACTCCATCCAATGGTAAAATCACTTTTTCACCCATATTTACTATTCCAACGGCTAGTTTCTCTTGTCGTGCACTACCCCTATGCTCATGTCACACATGTTTGTGTATGTCCTATGTGTAGTGCATATACAAGTGGATTCTCATTCTCTGACCATATAGTCATTTGGTATACCCAGGGTTATCCCTATACAATTTCAGTCCGCTTTCATTGATGTAATCGGGAAGACTCTCACCGCACAACGTGGCAGTGTACACCGCACCTTCATTAGTGCTCTCTTTCACAAGGTATGGCCCTAGCTAGTGCTTCCTGAACTTTCCCAGGTGATGCAAAAACTGACTATCACACATCAAAACCAAATCTCCTTCTTTGAATGCCTTCTGTCAGATGTGTCTATAATGTCAGGCATTTTCACGCACCTTCTGTCCCAATCATTCCAATTTTCATTACATTTTTTTTAAGCGCATTCTCCAAGATTTTGTTGAAGCTTATACTGCACCATTTTCCTAAGGGTGGTAAGGGGTTCTCTTCTAGTGATGTATCTGGAATTCCTCTATCAAAGCTTAAATGGTTTCATTAATAAAATGCGTACCCCTATCACTCATCAATATCTTTGGATACCCAAATATAGTTAGGATATTTTCAAAAATTAAATGTGCAGCAACATCTGTAGTACAATACTTGACTGAATTAGCTTCTGCCCATCTCGTTACATAATTTGTGGCAGAGATGATGTAGCGCGCCCAAGTCTTCTTCCCCGGAGGATTGATAGGTCCAAAAAAATCTATAGCCCATTTATCAAAAGCCTATAGGGCCATCTGAGCTACAAGGTCGTTTCATCATTGCGCGACGACTTCCCCATTCTTTGGCATGAATCACAAGCTCAACATTATGCATGTGCATCACTGTGCAGTGTGGGCCACCATAGCCTAGCACGCAATAACTTCTACGCAGTAGCCTTCCCTACATAATGGCCTCCTGCCACTCCTTCATTAGCTTCAACCAAGATGTCATGTCTTTTATGTTCCAACACATACCTTCTTAGCACTTCATCTGCTCCCAATTTGTACAATTGATGAGAAATCAGTGTAAAATTAGCTGCAAGTGAAACCAAATCCTTCTTTTTTTGCACCAAATAATCAGTAGGCAAAATTCCAGTGGTCAGAAAGTGAATAATATTAGCAAGGTGTTTATCAACCACATTAATAGCAAAGAGTTTCACATCCGGTAGTTCCTCCTCCACACAGGTTGGATCCTCCCCATTCTCAACGCGTGATAGGTGATCAGGTCCAACATTCAATCTACCAGGCTTCACAATGATTTCAAAATAATATTCTTGAAATAGCAACAACCATATAAAAAAATCCCCCTGAAACACAGGCTTATTGACCAGGTATTTCAAATCAGAGTGATCAGTGAACATCTGGAAGTGCCCTCCTAACATATAGGCCTATATTTCTGCAGAGCATAGACCATGGCCAATCCTTCCCTTTCTGTAGTTGATTAGTTGCACTCTGCACTGGAGAGCTTCCTACAGGAAAAGGAAATGGGGTGATCAATGTCTCCTTCTCCTGGCTATGCTAAAATAGCTCCAAGTGCAATGCTGGATGCATCAACATCTACATGAAAGACCTTGGACCAGTTTAGGAATATAAGATTAGGTGCAGTAACCATATTTTCCTTTAGCAGCTCAAATCTCTTTTGAAATTCCTCATCACAGAAAAAGGACACACTCGTCTTCAAAAATTTCTCCATAGGTGCAGTGATCAGAGCATAGCCCTGAATGAATTTTCTGTAATATCCGGTGTGTCCCAAAATGGAGCACAATTTTTTTCCAATGGTAGGGACTTCTAGGTTGATAATAACTACAATCTTGGCCAGATCTAACATCAACCCTTGCTGACACACAATATGGCCCAACAAGATTCCAAAAGGAACGCAGAATATACATTTCTTCAAGTTAAGAGAAATCTGATGCTTCCTACAAGTGTCAAGCATCATGCACAGGTTGGACACATGCTTCCTTACCAGCCCAAACATATTCCAATCATCAAAATACACCTCCAAGAATTTGTACGTGAACTCTTTGAACATAGATACTACTACGCATGAGAATATAGCAAGTGCATTCTTCAATCCAAAAGGCATGACCGTGTATTGGAAGGACCCCCATTCTTTTTCAAAAGTGGTCTTGATTCGGTCTTCTAGTGCAATCCTGATCTGGTGGTACCCTGAAAATTCATTAGTGAACAAGCCTCTTGTCCTCCTAGATTGTCTAAGATCTCATATGAAAATGGAGTAGGGAAGGGGTCGTGTACACATGCATCGTTCAGCTTTTGCAAATCCACGCAAATCCTTATTTCTCCTTTAGTCTTGATTTCTTGAAAAACCATGGGGCTTACCCAATCAGACTGCTCCACATGCTAAATGATTCCTGCGGAAACCATATTCTCTAATTCCTCTCTCACTTTCCAATTATAATTGGGATTTAATCGGTATGGTCGTTGCTTGAAAGGGAGTGCATGTGGTTTTAGAGTGATCTTCATAATGCCCAAATATCCTACAATTCTTTTGAGCTCAAAAAACTTTGTGGGAAACAGATCCTGATACCTTGTCACCAGCTCTGCAACCTTTCCCATTGTGTCATCATCCTAATAATCTCCTATTTTGGCCAAATTTGGTTGTTCCTCTATCCTAATGTTGACTTCCTTCAACTTTAAAGGCTTAGTTACATCCAATTCCTAATAAGGGCCCTGCAATTGCGTGCTCCCTCTTAGACTTGGGGATGTTGATCTTTCTTGGATATTCTTCATTATCTTCGACTGACATGTTCCTGCAGTTGAAAATATCTTGCATCTGCGCTACCCATGCTAGACTATAAAATTCTATCTGAGGTAAGGAATCATCAAAGATAAGTGCTTCTATATCCTAGGGCTTCGTCCAATTCGTCTGATCCATCGGCCAAGACAAAGGTTGACAGAAAACTGTCACTCATTGTAATCCAATGGCGAGTCTCTTAGTGCAACTCTGTCTCCAAATACCATGTGGTAGGGATTGGTCCCAACGAATGGATAAACATCTGAACCCATTCGGTCTGGGTGTTCTCATTGCAAACCTCCATCCATGTGGCCAAGTGTTTGCATGGGTGACCTTGGCCATAAAAAGCTCAGTTGGTGGGATAGCGAGACGCTCAAAGCGCAACCTCATAATTTTTCTGCATTCCTCCCAATCCTTAAAGATCCCTTTGTGTATATACCACCAACGCGCTAGAGTTGCGCGCATGGCCAGATCAAGTGCCTAGAACCTCTTCTTTTCAGGGATAACCTTCTCCAACTTTTCGAGAAATAATACAACACTATCAGAACCATAAAAATAGGATAATTATCTTACCTCTAAGGAGATACATCACAAATTTTTAGTGAAATTGAGAGTGCAGAGACATCATGTAGATGTTTCTGCCAGCCCTCAATTTCTCCATCCGAGTCTGAGAAACATAAGCTATCCTTTTCCCAATTCAGCATCCCATCAGCCGTAGGGCTAAACCAATCCTCATCCCGCGTAGTTAACTTGTAGATATGGTCGACATCATCTCCTTCGCGCACTGTTTTTTTATATCTTTCTCCTTCCATCGGATCCAAAGGTACGATATCCTGAGTACCATCATTCTCAAAGATCATGCTTATGCGCTTCAAGTTGATGATGCCTCCTATATCGATGCCCCAGTACAATCTTTGAAGCGCAGGGTAGGGGTCTACACCATCCACAATTTTTATTAATTCAAAATATGCATGTACCTTTACCCCAACGATGTCTACCAGAACCTGTGGGAGTATTCCAAGTGGAATGATCTTTTGTTGATTACCCATGTGCAACTAAATGGTGGACCATTCCAGCATTGGTTCGCCCATCTTTTTCCAAGTCTTCTTAGGTAAAAAAATTTCATCAAACCCTAAGTCCAAGATGACCCGATCCATCTCTTACTCTCCAATTTGCATGATCATGCACATATCCTGACCAATTCTCTTTTGTTCTTATAAATCTTGTTTATATCCTTACTCTTAGTTTGAGGCAACTCACTGTCCATGCAACTATCTATCAGAGCCTGAAGATTGTACACTTCTTCCTATTTACGTAATAACTTAATGCAGGCTTGTAGGAAAGTTTTCACTTCATCATCAATCTTTTCTTCCATGACTGATTTGGACGTGGACGCGCCTGCAGCAGCAAAATCCTTCCTGGCTTCTACAAAAAATTCCTTTTCCTTCTACAGGTTGAGTCCTTCCTTCTTTTCCAAGGCCTTTCTGATCAAAGGATTTGCATGAACCTTCCTTCCTTCATCTTCTCCAGTGGCAGCACCATTCCACGTAATTATTTTTACACTTGGGTCATCATCTCATGGCTCAGATTTAACCATTTGTATGTTATGCGTGGGTGTATGTAATCCGGATTTATGCAGGAATGCAAAAAAATACACATATAACCATAAATACAAATATGTAGTGGAAATAACACTTATTCTCATTAATATCAAAGAACTGAAATGTGCTTACAGACAGAATGGAAATAAACTAGCTAGGGCATTGGTAGCTTATCTCTGAGATGAGATGTGGTGGCTACATGCCTCTAAATTGTGTTACAACTTGTGCATCAGCTTACAATCTAGAACTAAGCTTCCTAGGTGTATTGTTGGGTCTTCGAGCTGTTGTACTAGGAATCCCCTGGATTCCTATCCTACCTTGTAATATTTCTTAACCCGGGCAGCTACCTTTAGCTCCTAGGTCTTTCCATACTAGGCCATAGGATGTGGCCCCTTCTTGGGCAGGGCGGTGATCTGGTGGATCAATGCAACATCAATTGGAATTCTATTCTGGATCCATAGGCACCCATCGTGCACTAGGGCTAGCAGCTGGTGCACGCAGACAGTGGTGATGGGGTACCTCTCGAAGTGAGGGATCCTCAACAAGTTGAGAATCCAAACGTTTCTCAGCATGTGCACCAATGGCATCAGTTCTACCTTCACAACATCATCATACAACATGCACTCCAGAAAGTATTCAGGTGCTACCTAGGGGAACGTATCCTCATTTGCCAGGTCATAATCATTGAACTTTACCAGGGGGATTTTTCCAAACATGTCCCCTTCAAATGGGATAACCTTGGAGATGAACGACATATGCAGGTAGTCACGCACCACATCTACATTTTTTGGAACTTTCACAGAGGGTATAAGCGACTTGACATTCTTCAGGCACCATGAAATTGGCTCGATAAGAGCGGCTTCCTTAGTAGCTCTCATAGGTCTCTTGGTCGGATCACCCATAGGAGACCTATCCTTCGTGGCTTGGTGTGGGGACATAACATGTCTGAGGGATGTCTTTGGATTAGAGGTTCAACCCTTAGTCACCTTGCTTTTTCCTTTGGCAGGTGTCGAAACTACTACTTTCACCTCAAGGATAACTTCATGAACATCATTAGATCCCAACTCCGCAGACGTTGTGAGCGACACTTAGTGCTCTTTAGATGGTGTGCTCTTAAGGTTCATGGCCGTCATCCTTGGTTTGAAAATGAACTCAGGGTTACTTACGTCAGATGCATGGGTCTCACAGGCAGACATACAGTATGCACAAATAAGTTCAAAGAACAACTCATAGATAAATTCGAAGTGCAATATACTCAGACAACAAAGGAACAGAATATGACCCACACCCTTCCTTTTCTAGGTGATCCATGGTAAAAACGGTAGGAACCCCATTAATTGAACCTTATCCCCATAAAAATGGTTTAAAATCTCATAATATCTCTTGATTAAATGCAAAAAACCCGCTCCATCCAATGGTAAAATCACTTTTTCACCCATATTTACTATTCCAACGGTTAGTTTCTCTTGTCGTGCAATACCCCTACGCTCATGACGCACATGTATGTGTATGTCCTCTGTGCAGCGCATATACAATTGGATTCTCATTCTCTGACCATATAGTCATTTGGTAGACCCAAGGTTATCCCTATACAGTTTCAGTCCACTTTCGTTGATGTACCCGGGAAGACTCTCACCGCGCAACATGGCCAAGTACACCGCACCTTCATTAGTGATCTCTTTCACAAGGTATGGCCCTAGCTAGTGCTTCCTAAACTTTCTCGGGTGATGCAAAAACTAACTATCATACATCAAAACCAAATATCCTTCTTTGAATGCCTTCTATCGGATGTGTCTATCATGTCAGGCATTTTCGCACGCCTTCTGTTCTTGCTGATGAAATTTAGCAATGAATCGATCCTCTTTTGAGGCAACCAATTGCGCTAGATATTCCTCCATGATGTATTTGTTAGCCATATTAGTGAATAATGTGATGTGAAGACTTGGGACAATATATTTCATTGGCATGATTTATTCTTTCCCATAAACCATCCTGAAAGGTGTTTTCCTAGTCAAATTCTTGCATGTGGTTCTATAAGAACATAACAGAGAAGGGATGCACACGTCCCAATAATTTCCTCAATTTCTCCATCCGAGTCTAAGGAACATAAGCTATCCTTTTCCCAATTCAACATCCCATCAGCCATAGGGTTAAACCAATCCTCATCCCGCGCAGTCAACTTGTAGATATGGTTGACATCATCTCCTTCATGCACTGGTTCTGTATATCTTTCTCCTTCCATCAGATACAGAGGTATGATATCCTGAGTACCATCATTCTCAAAGATCATGCTTATGCACTTCAATTTGATGATGCCTCCTATATCGATGGCCCAGTACAATCTTTGAAGCACAGGATAGGGGTCTACATCATCCACAATTTTTATTAATTCAAAATATGCACGTACCTTTACCCCAACGATGTCTACCAGAACCTGTGGGAGTATTCCAAGTAGAATGATCTTCTGTTGATTACCCATGTGCAGCTAAATGGTGGACCATTCCAGCATTGGTTCGCCCATATTTTTCCAGGTCTACTTAGGTAAAAAAAATTCATCAAACCCTAAGTCCAAGATGACCCGATCCATCTCATACTCTCCAATTGGCATGGTCATGCGCATATCCCGACCAATTATCTTTTGTTCTTACAAAATATTGTTTATATCCTTACTCTCAGTTTGAGGAAACTCACTATCCATGCAGCTATCTATCAAAGCATGAATATTGCACACTTCTTCCTGGTTACACAATAACTTAATGCAGACTTGTAGGAAAGTTTTCACTTCATCATCAATCTTTTCTTCCATGACTAATTTGGATGTGGACACGCCTGCAGCAAAAAAATCCTTCCTGGCTTATATAAAAAAATCCTTTTCCTTCTACAGGTTGAGTCCTTCCTTCTTTTCCAAGGCCTTTCTGATCAAAGGATCTGCATGAACCTTCGTTCCTTCATCTTCTTTGGTGGCAACACCACTCCGTGTAATTATTTTTACACTTGGGTCATCATCTCGTGACTCAAATCTAACCATTTGTATGTTATGTGTGGGTTTATGTGATTTTTATTTATGCAGGAACGCAAAAAAATACACATATAACCATAAATATAAAGATGTAGTGGAAATAACACTTATTTTCATAATATCAAAAAACTGAAATGTGCTTACAGACGGAATGGAAATAAACTAGCTAGGGCATTAGTAGCTTATCTCTAAGAAGAGATGTGGTGGCTACATGCCTCTGAATTGTGTTACAATGAAGCTCAAGGGCCTATTTATTATTTAGAAAAAATGGAAAATCCTAAACATCTAAAATCCTAACCCTAGGAGATGAAGCGCCAAAACTATGGGCTCCGTTTGGGTAAATTGGTACATCAACTTCCCAAGGACGTAACTTTGGCATATGATATCGATTTGACATGAACCATACCTCTTTATAAAGATATATCCAAAAAACATCGGTTAGGGCCTCAAAATGGCTTCGGAAGTTCAGGACCTGAAAAACTGCTAAAAATAGTAAATTGTGCTATAATTAAGGAAATTGAAAAAATGAAAGAGAAAATGGTTGGGTCCTAAGTGGAATAGGCAAGTGGCCACCAATATCCACCTATATCATTCCTCGCTCCTTATGAAGAAATGGTCCCGAGTTCCTCCATGAGATGAGGAAACTTCTGCTAAACTTGGTCCCTGGTGAACCACTTGCTTTGGTGCAGGAGTTGGCCAACTTTGACAACCCAATACAGTTGGATCTTCTGCTGGCAAGTGTTCTTGATTTGAATGTCCATGATACAATCTATGGTGGCATATTCCATGTATTTTGGGTTTAACTCTGTTGGTGTGAGTTGTTATGCAATCACAGAGGCGTCCAGTAGAGTTGGGAAGTAGGGCCGAAGGCGTTCCACATTAAATATTGGGTGCAGACCAAGGAATGGTGGAATATTGAGCTCGAAGGCATTGTTCCCTATAGCCTTGGTGATGATGTACGGCCCATATCGGAGCAGTCAAAGCTTGCGGTGGGGTCCAGTGAGGCGGTACCTCTACAAATGTTTCCACACTTTGTCGCCTAATTGAAAGTTGTGTGGCACCCGATGTTGATCATGTTGTTGCTTGTACTTATCAATAACTTTGTCTAATATGTCATGAACCTATTGGAAAATGTGTTCAATGTGCTCAATGAAGTTTCTCACTTTGTCAGCTTCAGACTGGACATGAGCTAAATCGGCCTGAGTAGCCACAAATGGTATGGATATGTCAATGGGACATAGTGGTTGGAATCCCAAGCCCACATAAAAGGGGTTGTGACTGGTTGAGATATGGAGAGCGCAGTTATAAATGTGTTGTACATAGGGGAGGCTCTCATCCCATGTGCATGGATGCTTTGAATTTTACATGCACAAAATTTGTTGAATCATCCTATTGACGACCTCTGTCTGGCCATTAGTTTGGGGATGGAACATTGTGGACTTGGTGAGCTTGGTGTCCAGCATTGACTAGAGGTTGGACCAAAAGGTGTTGAGGAACCTACTATCCTGATCTGAGATGATAGATTGTGGGATCCCAAATTTCACCCACACCCATTTAAAGAAGAGTTTAGCAGTGGCTTATGCTGTGATATTCTTCTTGCAGGCCGCCATAATGGCCATCTTTGAAAATATTTTGATGACCACAAAAATAGAGTCATTTTCATGCTTATTAGAAGGAAGCCCCGACATATAATCCATGGAGATGGATTCCCAAGTTTGACTAGGGGTAGGTAGTGGGGTATAGAGGCCTTGCTTCTTGATGCTCAATTTGGCAATGGCGCAACACTACAAGAAAAAAAGACATTGGTGAGGGCCGAAAAATGCCACCATAAGCTCATTGGTGAAGGTCAAAAGAGCCTTCGTCACCAAAAATTGAACATCACCAAAGGTGGCATCGCCGAAAGTAAAGGTGTTGTGGTGACATTCAAGGTCTGTCACCAATAATGGTTTATAATGACGGATAGTGATCATCACCATTTCATATGAGCAATGGTGATGGACAATAGCCTTCGTCACCAAAAACCTGAATGTCACCAAAGGTGGCATCACCAAAAGTATGTGTTGTGGTGACATTCAAGGTCTGTCATGAATATTGATTATAATGACGGATAGTGGTTGTTAGAGTCGGACTTTGCAGCCCTCCATCAGAGATCATTTCTCTATTTGCATTTCATTGTTTAGGTGTCTCATTCCATTCTTTCATTTGAATTTTGTTAGGAGCATGCCACTGACTGACGGAAGGGTTTGGTTCTCTTGTTTTCCCTCATGCTTGTACCTGCTGGGTTGGTTAAAACTCCTCAAAATCCATCAAAGTTCAGTTCATGTCATTTAAAGTCATAAATGATTATTTTGGTCAAAAAGAGTCTTTTAGTTTTTGAGTCTAGGGGTCAGTATTTTGACATGTTTAATAAACACCCGCAGGGCATGAGGATGGTTTTCAAAGAAGTTCTCATTCCAAATTTCATCATCAAACATATTCGAAGACATTTCTTGTTCAAAACTCTGTTTTGAAATAAGAAATTGTCGAATTCATTTTTTGTAATAATCATGTATTTTTCCATCTTGAAATTTTCAAAGCAGGCTCTGGTTTTCCTTTGCCAAACATCAACGCCAATATCCCTTCAAAAATCAAATAATTACATCATTCCAAACTCAAAAATTCAGTGAAAAAGCAGAAGACAGAGGTTTCATTAAATGACAAAGTGCCAAAATAAAAAAAACATTACAAAGTGGGTTTTGGAGGAAGAAAAAATGAAATCCATCACTTGCAAGATATTTCCCAAAGTCATATAAACCATTTGCATCAAGAAACATTCATAAATCTCATAGAAAAGTCAAAATTTGAGGTTGGAGAGTGAACAACGTTTGAAAGAGGCCGTGACTGTGTTGAAAGTCTGAGCGCGGCGCATACAAAAGAGGCACGGCGCATTGGTCGAAGATCGGCGAGTGTTTTTTTCAAGGCGCGGCGCACCAAACCATCGCGGCGCCTTTGGGTGTGCGTGCGGTGCATAGAGCACAAAAGAGCAGAAAAAATTATCCTCCTTCACCAATATTCATTTCAAATCGACTCATTTGCCTCCAAGTAAGTTTGTCCAAGCTCGTTCAATTATTTTTGACTATAGTGTTGTGGTTTGAAAGAAAAGAGATTAGTGTTAAATGGTGAAAGATTTAACCCTATATCCACATCCAAATTCGCTCCAAGGGTTAAAGGGAGGTGTTCTAAATCGTGAAATTTGGTGCTTCAATTCTCATTTCATTGATATGTATGCTCTTGCCATTTACTGTCATGGTTGTCACTGCTAGTTTTGTCACATTATACACCACAGTCTCACAGTCTCTCTCCTATTCCATCACTGCTGTCACTGCTATATTATCATATCACAGTCCCATTTTTATTCCTTTATCCCATATCCCTATACCCCTTTGATCCTATGTGTTAAACCCCAAATCCCTATCACTATCACCCATTCTCACTGCTTATAATCTCTAAATCCCCATATAGTTAAACAGTGATTGTCTTCGCATTCAAAACTAAATTGACTGTCCTTTTCCCACTGTGGTATTTATTATAGCACCTTGATATATATGTGACCATTTGGGCATTGAAACAAATACACCAATTTGCTCATTTTCTAACCAACCAAGCATACAGTTGACAAACACATTTTAGCATCATGTCAGAGACAGATTCACCATATGAGCAGGGGTACGAGCAGAACAATGACTCTACAATAGAACTTAATGTGCCAAGGAGATCTCATAAAAGTGGCAGGCATGTCAGGGAAGAACCCACTTCTTTGACATAGTTGCAGGCTTGCCCGCTTGCAATGGATTGTTTTCAGCGTCAGTCATGTTTCCAGTATTGTGAGATGATTGCCCGAACTCAACATCATCATGAGTTAGCTCACTTATTTGTCCTACATTTTCATAATGGTCGTGTAAACCTTGCTGGAGTGGATTTTACTTTGTCACCAGAGACTATTTCTGAGGCGACTGGGATACCAAACATCGGTGAGGAGTGGAACAAGCGACAACAGTTGGATAGAGCTTATTATGAGCTGTACATCAGACCTGGATACTTGAGGCAGTTGAGCAGGGTTTTTCCATTTCATTTCCTGAAGGAGGAGTATGCACCATTGATGAAAATTATCATTAGGTACTTCAGTTGTGAAGGGCGCTTTTCACTCTTGTATGCGTATCACATCCGACTGTTGATGCAATTCACGAGAGTGTGGTTGATGAGCATTCCATACTTCATGTATCGTAACATAGAGTGGATGACATTCCTTGTACAGAAGAAGACCCCAGCGCAGAAGCATAATAGCATTTACCATTACGTGCTCATCAATATCATGGTGGTACATCAGCTCGCACAGCAGGGCATCGCATGGGATGAGTTCATTTCCCGTGACTTCTTTGCAGCGCCACAGCCTCCTGAGGTTGTTCACGATGAGGCAGAGCCTCACACCAATTTGAGGTTCCTGAGACTGAGCTTATCAGTGCTCTAGTGTATGTGACATATCAGAGAGGCCACAAAGCCTTATTTGCAGCGACACGACGAGTACTATCTCCACCCGGGGTGGAAGGGGTCTCGTTATCTTCATCAGCAGCGCGAGTACTATCTCCACATGGCATGGAATGGGTCTCGCATTCTACATCAGCATAGGTATAGGTTCAGGATAGAGGCAAGAGGCCTATGCACGATGAGGGCCCCTCGGGAGGCCAAGATACTGATTTTGTTTTGATCGATGTTGATGCGAGCTCTGCTAGCTCGAAACTGAAAGAGATAATCTAGGAACAAAAGGCTGAGATTGACACGCTAACTGAGAAATTGCAGAGAGCTCAGTGGGTGATAGATTACTTGGAGGAGCGTAATAAACAGCTGGAGGATCATCACACACTTATAGAGTTGCGGCAAATCCGTGAAGATCGACAATTGGCCCGGAAGAGACCAGGTGACATGACACCATTTGAGCGAGAAAATTGCCTTACACATATCAACATTCATCTGGAGAAGCTCTTGGAAAAGGCCAATAGGGACAAATACATGCTCACACATATGAAAGGTCACTATTGGGCCTGCACACATGTTTGCAGAGCAAAAATGAAGATCTTGAAAGCAAGGCTGAGAAGAGCACTGAAACGTCGAAAGAGGCCGGATCCACTCCAAATCTTGGACGATGCTTCCCTGGCTGAGCATGAGACATGATGGGAGACCTTCAATCCAAATTTCAGCAAATTTGGAGAAGATTTTGTCATTTTGAAAATTTTGGTTGCAAAACAGGTTTTTTCGCCCGATGCGTCACGCCTCCCGACACGCGCTTATGATTGGGACACCTTCTAAAGGAAAACTTGATATTTTTGGATTTTTCATGGTCATTTATGCATTCTCAAGAATGGCTGAAGCATTTCATCAAATTCTGGGTGGTCTTAAGAGCCAAAAACACCATGAAAATCACCTTTCTGCCACCTTTTGCACTAGCAAGAAGTACTTTTGGGAGATTGAAGTTTTGGAGGGGCAAATGAGCTCCAAAGTGAGAAATTACACTTGGGTTGGATAGAAGACATCCAGGGATTTCCAACGAGCTATCATGAGCTCTATTTGGACTTCGAGAAGTGCTCCAAAAACAGGTCCAAAGTAGCGTGGTGCATAGAGCTGTTGAGCGCGACGCATAGAGGAATTTAGCCTATTTTTCACCTTCCAGCTCAGGAATTCGGCCAGTTTTGACTAGATTCACCTCTTGATGTAATTTTTGATCTAGCTTGATGTAATATGGTAACCATTATGTAATTTTGGCATGTATTTACTTTTTCTAGATGATTCATTCACTAAAAAGTGAAAATTAAGTGAATGGATCAGTTTCCTAGCATATAGAGGCAAGTTGTTTGGCTGCCTAGATTTTAGCTCCTTGTTTAGAATTGGTTCACACTGCTCCTAGAAGCATGAGCTTGACCCCTAGAGGCATGGGAAGGGGTTAGAATTGTCTATATATTGTATTTTCTGAGACATTTTCAGGGTTGGATACTTGGGAAAAGTTTGGCACCTCATTGTACATACATTTTCAGTTTTTGGCAAAGGAAAGACCAGAGTTTTGCAGCACTTGTTGGGATCCTTGTGGCTTCTGAGTTTTGATGATGTTCTTCTTATGTTATTGTAATTTTATTTGATGTTATATGTTTTCCATTTCCCTTCTCTATGCTTCTGAATTAAACAACTGAGTATTTGAGGTAGAATTCATTGATTTGCTAGTGCTCTGCCTTAAGCTTTTGTTTAGTTGTATATGTTTTCATCATTTTGAAGAGGATCCTTGCACTCTCTTTCCCTCTTCAGCTCCTCAACAGTCTTTTCCATCCATTCACTCGATCTAAGACATCAAAGTCGCTGCTTACCCTGCCCCAACTTGAACTCTGCAAGATTTGGCCTCATCCCCAAGCCCAAAAGTGTTTTTCCCTTTTTTGCAACGAAAAACCCCTAAAAATCAAAATAAAACCCTCCTATTTGTTTATCTAGCCTAAGATCAGTTGTTATTTTAGTCATCTCAAGCCCTTTGAATATTTTCATTGAGATTGACCCGGAGAGAGCCCGCTCCTATCCTCGTAGGGCTAACTACGAGGCTGAGCGTGGTTTGGTGTTGTCCTTCTTCTACCTTATTTCAGCCTAAGGTGGATTTGGGCACTAACATAGTGGCGACCATACTGGGGAGAAAATGGTTTGCTTGTTGATGTTATTTGCTTCATAAGTTACAGACGGAGTCTGAAGTCATGCCAGGTAGCTTTCGAAACGCTTTTGCCTTGCATTAGCGGACGTAGATAAACGCTGCTTCAGTCGATCTCCGGTATAGCTTGTGAATGTGACACTCGACTTGTAGATTGTCTTGCCCCAGTACATGTATCAAGTTCAGATCTGATTGTTGATGGTGGACAATGATTAGACATATGAACGCTGAAACATTCACCTGGCGACTGCAACTCAATCCAGAGATCCCAGTGCTCACTGATCCATTCATGCAATGGTAGGGTATGTGGCAGACCCTGCGTTATATGAAACTTTAAAAGAAGTTAGAGATCAGTTAGTGGATTTTGAAATTGATGAAGTATTTTTCATTGTTGTGCTTCAATGTTTGAGATCTCCGAAGTTTCCTCCTGAAGCTAAAACTGGTTTCTGCGAGTTACTTGTTGAAAGAGTTGAGAAGGAGATTCAGTATTTAAACGATCAGATCCAATCATATGAATTCCGAGATCCCAAAAAGTTCTTGGAAACTCTCCCTCCTTCAAAACAAGAAACAATAGAGCTGCCCATTGACAGTGTGCAGCTGGAAGTATGTATTGCGGAGTTGGGGCAACAAACAGAGTCTGGCTTTTGCGATCCTATTGCAACGTACATGGAAATTTTTTTCAGTTTGAATGATAGATCAAATTGTCTTTTACATAACCAGACTCATTATGTGCATGTATGGATGCCAACAATTGCATCTGTGTCCTGGTTGAAGCACTCTCAAGCAGCATCCTTGTCACAGTTACTTGATTGGTTGATCTGGCATTACAGCATTACTTGATCTATTGGTTTTTCAGCAAAGTAGGGTAGGTTTGTGCATAAATAAGCTGCCCAAGGTAGCAGTTCAGCTTCTGGTATTGATTTATGCACATATTGCAGTATGTATATGTTTTGAATTGGTATGAGTTGTTTTGGGTTTGAATTTTTTGATTCCATTACCCAATGGACGAAGGCACTGGTCTGCTCTCCCAAAGATCTACCATTCTTGGCACCTCCAAGGAGCTACCATCCCCATTGGAGCCAATGTTAGAGTCGGACTTTGCAGCCCTCCGTCAGAGATCATTTCTCTATTTGCATTTCATTGTTTAGGTGTCTCATTCCGTTTTTTCATCTGCATTCCGTTAGGAGCATGCCACTGACTGACGGAAGGGTTTGGTTCTCTTGTTTTCCCTCATGCTTGTACCTGCTGGGTTGGTTAAAACTCCTCAAAATCCATCAGAGTTCAGTTCATGTCATTTAAAGTCATAAATGATCATTTTGGTCAAAAAGAGTCTTTTAGTTTTTGAGTCTAGGGGTCAGTATTTTGACATGTTTAATAAACGCCCGCAGGCCATGAGGATGGTTTTCAAAGAAGTTCTCATTCCCAAATTTCATCATCAAACATATTCGAAGACATTTCTTGTTCAAAAATCTATTTTGAAATAAGAAATTGTCGAATTCATTTTTGTAATAATCATGTATTTTTCCGTCTTGAAGTTTTCAAAGCAGGCTCTGGTTTTCCTTTGCCAAACATCAACGCCAATATCCTTGCAAAAAGCAACTAATTTCATCAATTAAAGTTCAAAAAGTCAGTGAAAAGCCAAAAGACAGAGTTCCATTAAATGAAAAAGTGCCAAAATAAAAAAAAACATTACAAAGTGGGTTTTGGAGAAAGCAAAAATGAAAGCCATCACTTGCAGGATATTTCTCAAAGTCATATAGACCATTTGCATCAAGAAACATTCATAAATATCATAGCAAAGTCAAATTTGGAGGTTGAAGAGCAAGTTGCATTGTTGAAGGGCCGTGATTGTGTGTCTAAGTAGGGCGCGGCGCACACAAAAGAGGCGCGATGCATAGAATGCGCGCAACGCATTGGGCCGAAACTGTCAGTGTTTTTTTCCATAGGCACGGCGCACCCACAGAGCGTGGCGTACTGGGTGTGCGCGCGACGCATTGAGCCATCAAGCCCGAAATTCATCAAACATCTCCAATTTTTCAAAATCAAACAATTCTTCCGCTCCAAGTAAGTTAAAAAACCTTTGTTCATTGATTTGAAGACATGTTTGGTGTTTGGAACCCAAGATCAAATGTTAATGGTGAAAGACTTAACCCTATATCCACTTCACAATTTGCTCCTAGGGTTTTGAAAGGATGTCATTTGAAAAAAATTGAAATTGTGGTGTTTAAACCTCAGTCCATAGACATTTGTGCTTTGGTTATCATTTTCGTTACTGTCATTACTATCACTGCCATATTGTTATACCACTGTCCCTTGTCTCTCATTTATTTTGTTTGCATGTGCTAAGTCTCAAAATCCTATCATTCACTATCCATTTAAAGGTCCATTTCCACACGATCCAAAGGCTGCATTTATATCTTTGACTGCACTTGTATGTTGTCATTTCATTAACTCCTGTTCCTAAAACTACAAGTCCCATCATTATCACCCAGTCCCATATCATTTGCAAAGGTGTCTAAACTCGAAGTTTTCCAAAGCAGTGAGTAAATGTCTGTCCATTCCAAAGTCAGGTTATAGTCCATTGTGTTCACTTTGACACTTCCTTGCAGCCTCTCATTTCATGTGACCATTTGGGGCATTGAAAAAAATACACCAATTTGCTCATTTTCTGACCAACCAAACACACAGTTGATAAACACATTTTCAGCATCATGTCAAAGACAGATTCACCATATGAGCAGGGGTACGAGCAGAACAGTGAGTCTACAGCAGAACTTAATGTGCCAAGGAGATCTCATAAAAGTGGCAGGCATGTCAGGGAAGAACCCACTTCTTTGACACAGTTGCAGGCTTGCTCGCTTGCAATGGATTGTTTTCAGCGTCAGTCATGTTTCCAGTATTGTGAGATGATTGCCCGAACTCAACATCATCATGAGTTAGCTCGCCTAGTTGTCCTACATTTTCATAATGGTCATGTAAACCTTGCTGGAGTGGATTTTACTTTGTCTCCAGAGACTATTTCTGAGGCGACTGGGATACCAAACATCGGTGAGGAGTGGAACAAGCGACAGCAGTTGGATAGAGCTTATTATGAGCCATACATCAGACCTGGATACTTGAGGCAGTTGAGCAGGGTTTTTCCATTTCGTTTCCTGAAGGAGGAGTATGCACCATTGATGAAAATTATCATTAGGTACTTCAGTTGTGAAGGGCGCTTTTCACGCTTGTATGCGTATCACATCCGACTGTTGATGCATTTCACGAGAGTGCAGTTGATGAGCATTCCATACTTCATGTACCGTAACATAGAGCGGATGACATTCCTTGTACAGAAGAAGACCCCAGCGCAGCAGCATAATAGCATTTACCATTACGCGCTCATCAAGATCATGGTGGTACATCAGCTCGCACAGCAGGGCATCGCATGGGTTGAGTTCATTTCCCGTGACTTATTTGTAGCGCCACAGCCTCCTGAGGTTGTTCACGATGAGGCAGAGCCTTCATACCAGTTTGAGGTTCCTGAGACTGAGCTTATCAGTGCTCTAGTGTATGTGACATATCAGAGAGGCCACAGAGCCTTATTTGCAGTGACACGACGAGTTCTATCTCCACCCGGGGTGGAAGGGGTCTCGTTATCTTCATCAACAGCACGAGTACTATCTCCACATGGCGTGGAAGGGGTCTCACATTCTACATCAGCATAGGTATAGGTTCAAGACAGAGGCAAGAGGCCTATGCACGATGAGGGCCCCTCGGGAGGCCAAGATACTGATTTTGTTTTGATCGATGTTGATGCGAGCTCTCCTAGCTCGAAACTGAAAGAGATCATCTAGGAACAAAAGGATGAGATTGACACGCTGACTGAGAAATTGCAGAGAGCTCAGTGGGTGATATATTACTTGGAGCAGCGTAATAAACAACTGGAGGATCATCACACACTTATAGAGTTGCGGCAAATCCGTGAAGATCGACAATTGGCCCGGAAGAGACCAGGTGACATGACACCATTTGAGCGAGAAACTTGCCTTACACATGTCAACATTCATCTGGAGAACCTCTTGGCAAAGGCCAATAGGGAAAAAGACATGCTCAGACATATGAAAGGTCACTATTGGGCCCGCACACACGTTTGCAGAGCAAAAATGAAGATCCTGAAACCAAGGCTGAGAAGAGCACTGAAACGTCGAAAGAGGCCGGATCCACTCCGAATCTTGGCCGATGCTTCCCTGGCTGAGCATGAGACATGATGGGAGAAATTCACTCCAAATTTCAGCAAATTTGGAGAATATTTTTTCATTTTGAAAATTTTGGTTGCAAAACAGGTTTTTCCGCCCGACGCGTCACGCCTCCCGACGCGCGCTTATGATTGGGACACCTTCTCGAGGAAAACTTGATATTTTTGGATTTTTCATGGTAAGTTATGCGTGCTCAGGAATGGCTGAAGAATTTCATCAAATTCTGGGTGGTCTTAAGAGCCAAAAACACCATGAAAATCACCTTTATGCCACCTTTTGCACCAGCAGGAAGTACTTTTGGGAGATTGAAGTTTTGGAGGGGCCAATGAGCTCCAAATTGAGAAATTCCACTTGGGTTGGATAGCAGACATCCAGGGATTTCCAAGGAGCTATCATGAGCTCGATTTGGACTTCGGGAAGTGCTCCAAAAATAGGTCCAATGTAGCGCGGTGCATAGAGCTATTGAGCACGACACATAGAGGAATTCAGCGTATTTTTCACCTTCGAGCTCAGGAATTCAGCCAGTTTTGACTAGATTCACCTCTTGATGTAATTTTTGATCTAGATTGATGTAATATGGTAACCATGATGTAATTTTGGCATGTATTTACTTGTTCTAGATGATTCATTCACTAAAAAGTGAAAATTAAGTGAATGGATCAGTTTCCTAGCATATAGAGGCAAGTTGTTTGGCTGCCTAGATTTTAGATCCTTGTTTAGAATTGGTTCAAACTGCTCCTAGAAGCATGATCTCGACCCCTAGAAGCATGGGTAGGGGTTAGAATTGTCTATATATTGTATTTTCTGAGACATTTTCAGGGTTGGATACTTGGGAAAAGTTTGGCACCTCATTGTACATACATTTTCAGTTTTTGGCAAAGGAAAGACCAGAGTTTTGCAACACTTGTTGGGATCCTTGTGGCTTCTGAGTTTTGATGATGTTCTTCTTATGTTATTGTAATTTTATTTTATGTTATATGTTTTCCATTTCCCTTCTCTATGCTTCTGAATTAAACAACTGAGTATTTGAGGTAGAATTCATTGATTTGCTGGTGCTCTGCCTTAAGATTTTGTTTAGTTGTATATGTTTTCGTCAGTTTGAAGAGGATCCTTGCACTCTCTAGCCCTCTTCAGCTCCTCAACAGTCTTTTCCATCCATTCACTCGATCTAAGACATCAAAGCCGTTGCTTACCCTACCCCAACTTGAAATCTGCAAGATTTGGCCTCATCCCCAAGCTCAAAAGTGTTTTTCCCTTTTTTCCAACGAAAAACCCCTAAAAATCAAAATCAAACCCTCATATTTGTTTATCTAGCCTAATATCAGTTGTTCTTTTAGTCATCTCAAGCCCCTTTGAATATTTTCATTGAGATTGACCCGGAGAGAGCCCTCTCCTGTCCTCGTAGGGCTAGCTACGAGGCTGAGCGTGGTTTGGTGTTGTCCTTCTTCTGCCTTATTTCAGCCTAAGGTGGATTTGGGCACTAACACAACAAACCAATGTCCTTCACAAGGATTTTGCATAAATATGGAGAGGATTCAAACAACAAATGAGATGTCTAGTCTGTTAGTAGTTAGGTATATAAGACTTCCTACAAGTTATCTATACTTTGTTGCATCCTCGAATTCCTTCCCTTCAATGGATGTGAGCTTCAAGTTTTGTTCCATTGGAGTGGTCAAAGGATTGCATTCATCAATGCCCTACTTGTTCAAAAGATCTCCAACGTACTTATTTTGAGAAAGGAATATAAATTTAGGATGTTGAGTTACTTCAATACCCATATAGTAGTGAACATAGCCCAAATCAGTAATTTCAAAACCATTCTACAATTCTTTCTTTATGGATGCAATATAACTCTCATTTTTCCCTGTCATCAAAAGTTCATCTACATACACCACAAGATATGAAACTATTTTCCCAACTTTCTTAACAAACAAAGTTGCATCATCAAGATCAAAATGTTTGAAGTTAAGTTTTAGAAGATGCTCAGTTAATTTTTCATAGTAGGCTCGTAGTGCTTTCTTGAGGCCATACAAGGATTTTATAAGCTTGCATACTTTGTGTTCTTGGCCCTTCAAAAATTCTTCTTGCTGGGACATAAAAAACTTCTCCTTTAGATATCCATTCAAAAAGGTGGCTTTTACATCCATCTAATGGACTTTCCATCCCTTCTAAGCTATTAAGTTGTTGTGGGGAAATTTTTTTCCTCATAATCAAGCCCTTCTTTCTGTGCAAAACCTTTTTCCACAAGCCTATATTTGTGCTTGTCAAGTGAGCCATCTGCTTTGTACTCATTCTTGTAGACCCACTTGCAGCCAATTGGTTTGGTTCCCAAAGGAGGATCAACCAGCTTCCAAGTGCCATTATTTATCAAGGCATCATACTCATTTTGCACCGCTTCATTCCATTCAACATGAGAAGCAACTTATTTGAAGGAATTTGGCTCAATATCTATAGAAAAATTCAATTCACAATTATAAGAAATATCCATATCAATAGGTGAATTAGAATTATCTATGTCACCTCCATTTTTTTGGTGGAACTTCTTGTTCCTTTCTTTCCAACCTCATCGGGAAAAACTTTTTCTAATGTCTTTGTCATCCATTTTGGGGGACCTTTATGAGATGGCCCAGGCTGCTCATTTGACTGAGTTGGAATTGAATCAAGATTCAATCTCCCAATTCTGCACTAGAGAAATTTTGAGGTCTAAAATGGGCCTCCTAAGAAAAATGTACAACCAAAATAATATTTTTGAGAACCAATAGGATTTAAGATGATGATGTTAACCATGGGGGATGATTCACCATTTTTGGAGTAAAAAGGTACAAAGATTAAAAAATAATAAAATAATAAAACTACTTTTTCAACTCGTATTTTCAACTTATCTCCCTAAGGGTTTACTCAAATTTCGAGTGGGAGTACTCATTGGATGAAAAATTTAATTCCTTATCCAAGAAGTACCCATATTGCACACTTTTGATGGACCCTACTACACAAAAAATGAGAAATACATGAAAACATGATTGTAATCACTTTTTTCATGTATTTCTCATTTTCTGTGTAGTAGAGTCCATCAAAAGTGTGCAACATGGGTACTCCTTGGATGGGGAATTAAATTTTTCATCTAATAAGTATTCCTACTCGAAATTTGAGTAAAACCTTAGTGAGATAAGTTAAAAATACGAGTTGAAAAAGTAGTTTTTTCTTTTTCCCCTCTAAAATTGTAGAAAGTATATAACTTATGTGATATATGTACAAGATTCTCCTGATCTCACACTATTTTAACTTCATGCAAAATTCAAAATCTATTCCACTATTGATCATTTGCAGAAATTAAATCAAGATTGCAATGCACACATGAAACAATAAACATTCACACACATTAACACAGTTGTTTAACGGGAAATCCTGAAGCTGAAAACCCCAAATATCTGTATATAATATATGTCATAGAGATCATGTAACAATCCTCATACAAAGCTGATCATATCAAGAACTTAGTACAATACAATCGCTACACACTAATCAAGCCCGATCTTGCAAATCCATGCACCGATCTTTGCCACCTGCTAGCCTGCCTCTACTGCGCAATCACTGCTGAAGAATGGCTCTGAATGAACTCTAATTTCTCTAGCCTTGCTCATGCAATCATCATTGGCATCTCCAATGAGTGTTGGATGCAATCAATGCATCACTATAGTCACAACTGATAGTCACACTTTCTCTTTCACCTATCTCTCCACTGGTCTCCACTGAAACTACCATTTACTATAGTTAACTGATGTATTCTTCAGTTGATTAATGAGTTATTATTTAGTGAATTAATTAACTAATTAATTCACACCACTCTCGCTAGTGTATTAATCAGTTAGACTAGATACAACTAGCTCAACTGGGTCTAACTGAGTTAAACTTAATACAACTCCACCAACTACTTCTACAACTCCACCAGACTCTGTCACATGAGTTCTAACTGAAGTCCTCATGCATTAGCTCTAGTAAACCCTCGGGAATAGCATAATTATTTTTGTCAGCTGCTGTGCCACATCTGTGCACTTAACTGAAGTGCTCCAAGAGAATAAGATAATGTTTAGAGTCCAAATATTATTAAGAGCTAATAATATTCGACATATCTATTTTTAGACTGGCAATCTAAAAATATATTCCGCCCAATATGTCTAAATTTAGAAGTCCATCTATTTTTCCAACTTTACCAACCATCCACAAATAACATCCTACAACTCATAGAATATGATCAACATGTCTAAAAATAGACATAGTCTAAAAATAGACTTTGCGCCAAAAATAGCTTGCGGGCCCACTTAGTGAAGGCGACTCTTTTCACTAAGCTCATCATCTTGTTGAATCTAAACACTCCCTCTCAACAAGATAGGGATTATATGCCACCCCGATCCTGTCTCTATGGTATTCGAATTTTCTCCTGGTGAGTGCCTTCGTTAGAATATCTGCATCTTGATCCTCTGTAGGAATGTAAGAAAGTAACATGATCTTCTGCTGCACACAATATCTAATATGATGGTACCGGATGTCAATATGTTTATATCTATCATGAAATACTGGATTAACTGAGAGTTTAATGCAACTCTGATTATCACAATATATCACAGTAGGATCTAAGTGAGAACCGAACAACCCAACCAGGATCTTCCTCATCCATATAGCCTCGCATGTAGCCAAAATTGCTGCCATGTACTCGACCTCTACTGAACTGAGTGCCACGGATCTTTTTTTTTTGCTGTACCAAGAAACTACTGTAGATCCGATACTGAAAATCCCTCCAGATGTTCTCTTTGGTCCGTTGGGCTTCCTTCCCAATCTGCATCTGTGAAGCCATGCAGCTTCAACTCATACAACTGTATATACCACAATCCATACCTAGATGTGCCACTGAGATACCTCAGGACATGCTTGCCTGCCTTCCAAAAGAGCTTGGTAAGCTTAACCATCGCTCGTGAAAGCTGGTTCACAGCATAGCATATGTCCGGCTGTGTATTGACTAAATACATGAGCGAACCAACCAACTGTCGATAAACAGTGGCATCCAATACCTCTGCTGATGTAGCATCCTCTTTCCTCCAACCTCTAGTAAGAGGAGTGTCGGTAGGCTTGCAGCCTTGAATTTGAAACTTCTCTAGTATCTCTCGGGCATACTTACTTTGAGACACAAACAGTCCACCCTTCCGCTACCAAATTTCCAATCCCAGGAAATAATGAAGGAGGCCCAATTCCTTCATCTCGAACTCCTTTGCAAGATCTGCCTTGCATGAGTGTATCAACAGTTCATCACCTTTTAGTATTAAATCATCTACATAAAGCACAATGATCAAAAGCTTACCCTCCACCACAATTTGGTATAGGTTAGGATCCACCTCACTCTTGGCAAAACCAAGTCCGGTGAAATAACTGTCTATCCATGTGTACCAAGCACAAGGTGCTTGTTTCAGCCCATACAACGCTCTTTTGAGCTTGCACACATGTGACTCACTGCTGAAGATTTTGAATCCTTCAAGCTGCTCAATGTACACCTTCTCCTCAATGATTCCATTGAGGAATGCAGTCTTCACATCCATCTAATGAATGTGCCAACCCATATGCGCTGAGAGAGAAAGGATAGTCCGTATGGAAGAATACCTTGCGACAGGTGCAAAGGTTTCTTCATAGTCGATCCCCTCTATCTGTGAGAAGCCCCGAGCAAAAAATCTTGCCTTATACTTCTCGACGCTCCCGTCAGTAGCTTGCTTCACTTTGTAAATTCATCTCGAACCTACCACTGATTTCCCTTTCAGCCTTGGGACAATATCCCATGCATTGTTTCTGATAATCGAATAATACTTTTCCACCATGGCATCTACCCATGCAGGATCCTCCACAGCTTCCTCGAAAGAGGATGGCTCCATCACGATACACTTGATCATCAGAGCCATGTATCCAGTAAATTAGTCAGGTGACTGTCTCTGTCTACGCTGTGATGTAGGATCTCCTACATTCTGTGCTGAATCAAGATTCAGTCGCTCAACTTCTGTAGTGCGCTTCCGCCCTATGATGTTTGGCATTGCATGAGTGGTTTCTTCCACTCCATGAACCTCCTCTTGTGGCTGATCCACATCCTAAGGCTCATCTTTAGGAACAACTAGCTCCTCATCTGCATGCAATTGTAGCTCCCTCTCAAGTGACAACTTCATGGCTTTCTCCTCATGAAATTTGATATCCCGTCGCACGACAGTCATCCGGCTGTCTGGGAAATACACATGATAATTGTGGGGTGTTTCTATGTACCCCACAAATATCCCAACCTCTGCGGTCGGCTCCAACTTCTTCCTAGTATCCTGCGTCACATGAATGTAAACAGGTGAGCCAAAAATCTTCAAATGAGAAATATCAGGCTTCTTACTAGAAAATGCCTCTTTGGGTGTACTCATGCCAAGTACTCTATGAGGACAACGTTTTTGCACATAAACCGTAGTGTTGCATGCCTCAGCCCACAAGTGTATGGGAAGGCCCTGATCATGCAACATCGCCTGTGTAGCACCCACGATCGTTCTGTTCTTTCTCTCTGTGACCCCATTCTGCTATGGGTTATGAGGCGCTATGAGTTCTCTTCAAATTCCTTCTTTGCTGCAGAAGTCTTTGAATTCACCAGATATGTATTCACCACCATTATCGCTCATTAGAGCTTTCACCTGCTTCCCTGAATCTTTCTCAACCAGCGCCTTGAACTCACAGAAATTTGAGTATGTCTCGCTCTTCTTCTACATGAAGAAGATCCAGCACTTACAAGAAAAGTCATTAAAAAATATCACATAATACATGTGCTTTGCTGTTGAAGCAACTGAGAAAGGTCCACACATGTCTGTGTGAATTCTCTCAAGGATCGTCACGGTGCGACTATCCTTCTCATGAAAAGTGGTCTTCTTAAATTTTCCCAAAGTACATCCCTTGCACTGATCTGACTGCACAAGTGTATCCTTGGGAAGCCAAGTAGAAATCTGCTGCAAAATTTTCAAAGCGCCATGGTGAAGATGGCCCAATCTCCTGTGCCACAATTTGCCCTCATCTCGGCTCACCACTCCTTCTGCTTTGCCTGCCATTGCTGCGCAGCCATCTACCTACAATTGATAAATATTCTTAACTCAAATCCCTATCCTCCTATTTTGACCAGTTTTTTTACTACGTAGGAATGCTTTTCCCTCGCTAAAAACAACATCATGACCCTTGTCTTCCAACATCACCATAGAGATAAAATTCTTCTTCAATCCTGAAACATGCATGAAATCCTTCAAGATGAAAGGCTTTCCAGACTCCCTCTCAAAGGAAATGGTCCTGATACCAGTCGCACTGTATCTACCATCATCGCCCATCTCGATGTGCACTCCAAGATCCTTTTCATCTAGATCACTAAACAAATATTTGTCTCCGGTCATATGGAAAGATGCACCACTGTCAAGAAACCACACCGATCCCATCACACTTGAAATCAAGCATGAGATCAAATAAAAATCTAGCTCAAACTACGAGGCTAAGGCCTCCCCAGCTGCAGATCCAAAAGCCTGCTTATTCTTCTTCTTCTGTGGGAAATTAGTGCTGAAATGCCCGTGCTGGTGATAGTGAAAACACTTCACCTTGGACAAGTCCTGCTTCTTGCCTTTAGCTTCGGATTTGGAAGATTTCTTCCCTTTTCCTTTCTAAGCTTTGGTAGCCAAAGTGAAATTTTATTCATCTTCATTCTTCAATGAAGATCCATCCCTGGTACCTCGCCTTATCTCCTCCTGCATAAGATCTGACCAAAGTCGCTCCCATCTTGGTAGTTTCTCCCGTCGATTGACAGAGTCTTCGTAGCTACGCCAACTCTTCGGAAGCCCAAGGAGAGCCAAGCTCACCAAGTCTTCTTCATCAATAGTAACCCCCACACTTCCCAGCTCATCCTTGCAGTGGAAAAACTTCGTGAGGTATTTTGGTATACTATCGCCTTTCTCCATTTTTATTTTTCTGAGCTTATCTTTAAGCGCCAACTTCCTTTGGTCGCTTCTGCTTTGGAGCAAGTCTGTCAAAGCCTTCCACATTAAGAATGGAGTGGTCTTACCATGAATACTGGACACAATGTGGTCCTTCAAACCTTCCAACAGAATTATTCGACACTTTTCTACCTTCTTTTTCCATGCGTCAAGTGCGGCTACATCGCTAGAACCAGGCTTCGGAATATCAACATCTATGAACTCCTTCAACCCATTATCATCTAGCACTGCCTCCATCCTGTCCTTCCATGCAATATAATTTGAGCTGCCATCAAGGGCATGCTCCAATCGCAATCCGTTGAAAGAGATTTCAATGAATTCTCAACTTTGACACCAAGAAAACACTGCAGCAAATTCGAATTCCACCAGAACAAAACTCAATCGCTTCAATAATTGTAATCTGCTCCAATGATCAACTACTCTGATACCATGTAGAAATTATATAAATTATGTGTTATATGTCCAATATTCTCCTGATCTCACACTATTTTAACTTCATGCAAAATACAGAATCTATTCCACCATTGATCATTTGAGGAAATTAAATCAAGATTTCAATGCACACATGAAACAATAAACATTCACACACATTAACATAGTTGTTTAACAAGAAATCATGAAGCTAAAAACCACAACTATATGTATATAATATATGTCATAGATATCATGTAACAATCCTCATACAAAGCTGATCATATCAAGCTCTCAATACAATACAATCGCTACACACTAATCAAGCTCGATCTTGCAAATCCATGCACCGATCTTTGCCACCTGCTAGCTTGCCTCTACTGTGAAATCCCTACTGAAGAATGGCTCTAAATGAACTCAAATTTCTCCAGCCTTGATCATGCAATCCTCATTGGCATCTCCATTGAGTGTTGGATGCAATTAATGCATCACTATAGTCACAACTGATAGTCACACTTGCTCTTTCAAATATCTCTCCACTGGTCTCCACTGAAACTGCCATGCACTGTAGTTAACTGATGTATTATTCAGTTGATTAATGAGTTATTATTTAGTGAATTAATTAACTAATTAATTCACACCACTATCACTATTGTATCAATCAGTTAGACTAGATACAACTAGCTCAACTGGGTCTAACTGAGTTAAACTAAATACAACTCCACCAACTACTTCTACAACTCCACCAAACTCTGTCACATGAGTTCTAACTGAATTCCTCATGCATTAGCTCCAGTAAACCCTTAGTAATAGCGTAATTCCTTTTTTCAGCTATTGTGCCACATCTTTGCACTTAACTAAAGTGCTCCAAGAGAATAAGATAATGTTTAGAGTCCAAATATTATTAAGAGCTAATAATATTCAACATATCTATTTTTAGACTGGTAATCTAAAAATAGATTCTCCCCAATATGTCTAAAAATATAAGTCCATCTATTTTTCCAACTTGACCAACCATCCACAAATAGCATCCTGCAACTCATAGAATATGATCGACATGTCTAAAAATAGACATAGTCTAAAAATAGACTTTGCGCCAAAAATAACCTGCGAGCCCACTTAGTGAAGGCGACTATTTTCACTAAGCTCATCATCTTGTTGAATCTCAACAAAAATTTGATGATGTAATCAAATATTTTTTTATTATTTCCCCTATTATTTTATAATTTTCTTAGGAGGCCCATTTTATACCTCAAAATTCCCCTAATGGTCAATCACATCATTCAAGGTGTCATCTGTGGTTGGTTCTTCATGTGGGGGAGAGAGTGCTTCGGAAGATGATTCCACAGATTGATTCATTATAGGAATCCCCCTTCAAGATGCGGAATATGATTATCAAATTCTTGAAATGACTTTTCATGTGTGAATCTATCCAAGCGATCAAGTTGCCACTCAACAACATTGCTAGTCTTGGAAGATTCAAGGAATACGACATCTTTGGCTACTAAAAAATTCTTATTGACTTCATCATAGAGATGATATACTTTGGAGGTATTGGAATACCCCAAGAAGATAAATTTTCGACTTCGAGCACCAAGTTTATTCCTTTGTACCTTAGGTATCAAAGCATAATAGGTGAAACCAAAGACCCTGAAATGCTTTAATGAAGGAATGTGGCCATGCCACATCTCATAAGAAGTTTTGTTCTTGATTGAATTTGAAGGACACCTATTCTTTATGTACACATCACATAGAACTGCATCATCCCAAAACATCAATTTTACATTCTTAAAAAATATCATGGAGCGAACCATATTTAAAATTGTCCTGTTCATTCTTTCAGCTACACTGTTATGGGGATTATATGGCATAGTTGTTTGATGTTTTATCCCATGTTGGCGAAGATAGTTTTCAAATTAATTTGAAGTGCATTATTTTCCATTATCAGTGCGCAAAGAGCCAATATGAGTTTATGCATCATTTTCAATCCATGCATGAAAATTATTGAATGTTTGAAAAGCATAATATTTGTTCTTCAATAAGTAAACCCAACACATTCTGGTGTAATCATCAATAAATGTCATCATATATTTATTTCCATTTGTAGAAGCAACAAGCATGGGGCCACATAAACCTGAATGAATAAGCTCAAGTTTCCTATGTGCTCTGGAATGTGAATCATGAAAGGATTGTTTTCTATGCTTTCCTAGAAGACAAGCATCACATTGCTTAAGTTTCCTAGGAATTGTAGGAAATCCAGTAACAACACTTTTCTTCAACAATCAAAGGTTGTCATAGTTTAAGTGTCCAAATATAGCATGCCATAAAAGACTTGATGGGAATGTACCTTCATCATGATGAGAACTGAATGCAATTTTTTGTGCATGAGCAGAGGAAACTTGTAGCTTTAGGAGTCTTCCTTCTTCTATTCCCTCCATGACAAGTGAGTGATATGATGCTTTTCTGACCTTAACCTTGCCATCAAAAATGCGAATGGAGTGTCCTTGCTGGCGGATGTAGACCAAGGACAACAAATTTCTCCCCAACTCAGGGAGGTATAGAACCTCATGTAGTAGATGATCTAGAAGACCAGGAAATTTAAGCCTGATTGTGCCAAGCCCTGATGGCTTGAGTTTGGATTTATCTGCAAAGTATACTGATCCATCAACTTTGTCAGTAAATTATTCAAAAAAATATTTTCTAAAATTCATGTGACATGTTGCTCTTGAATCTAGCAACCAATCATTTCTCCAAGAAGTAAATGAAACATCAAACAAGTATTAAGTTAATCCATTGTTACAATGTGCTACAACATAGTGAGGATATTCAGGTGCTTTACCTTTGTCTCTGTCATGAGTTTTACCTTTTTCCTAATTTTTTTTTTGCTCAGTTTTATCCCAAGGCAACTTACATGTAGATGCATCATGCCAATATTTATTGCAGTGTATGCAATGAAGATCATATTTTCCAGTTTGAGTTTGTATACCTCCCCTTCCTCTTCAGCCACCTCTTCCTTTGGAAGAATATTGAGCATGACTCTTCTCTCTATGTCACAACATACAGCCTCTTTAGAAGACAAAGGGTTTTTCATCTTTCCAAAAGCCTTTTCTCTTTCTGCAAAATTTTTCTTAAGGGAATCAAAGGTGATTTTCATGAGGTTTCCACTTGCTTGCAATCACTCAAGGTAATGTGAGTATGTGGTATACAATGCCTTAACATAATCTATGAGAGGTATGTCAACTTCTACACTAGTATTCTTCATTTCATGCATGGAGATAGATCTTACTTTTGATGCTAAAGCAAGAGGTCATCATTTTTAAATTCAAGGTTGAACAACTTAATCATTAATTGAACAATTTCAAGTTCTGAATGTGAGTCATAGAGTTCATTTAATTTTCTCAAGGCTTCATAGCAATTTGAAAATGGTGTAATATGGTGACTCACCTCTTCATTTATAGAAGATGCACTAAAGGCATAGGCCTTGCAAATCTTGTTTTCCCAAATGACGATCTCCTTGTCTGAGGTGGGCTTTGCGGGTGAATCGTCTCCTTCTCTTTCAAAAATTCCTCTCCACAACTCATTAAAAATGAGAGTGTTCTTGATTTTCCAAGACTATTTAGGATAGTTATCCTTGCCGGAGAGAACAACTCCCATAATAGATATGAGAGAATGCATTCTTTAAAAACAAATCACTTTGCTGCCACTGTAAAAAAATATTCAATTATGGTGCTAAGAGAAATTAAATTCCGCACCTCAAAAAAAAATTATAAAAACAAATTTGGTAAAAAAAATTAGAGGGCTTATTTGGGGGAGGGATTATCTGAGGGAGGGCGGAAGTGGGAAATCAAAAGTCTGAGAGCATAGAGGGTCATGGGAGGTGTAGAAAGGCAACGACAGGGAGGTGAAGGGTTGACGACCGAGGAGGGAGAGGCAACGACAAGGAGGGAGCGATTGAGGCAGTGTGGTCGACAGTGGAGGGGAAGCATGATTTAGTGAGGAGGAGGGAAGCGTGGTCGAGCTAGCAAAAGGAGGCTGCATGGGTGAAGGAGTAGTAGCACACAGTAAGGGGCTGACGACTAAGTGAGGGAGCTGACAGTAAGGAGGATGCATGGAAGCAACAAAGGTAGTGTGGGAGTGGAATCAAGGCCAAGAGTAGCAACACGACCCGATGCAGCACGCAGAAAGGGTGATGATGGTGGTGTATGGGTAGGGCCGAGCAGCAAGTCGAGACCACACATCAATGGCAAGGAGGCCATGCATGGTAGGAGGTAGTAGAGCGATCAGAGCTTTGCAGATAGGAGTGTTAAGAGCGTGAAGGAGAGGGCGGTCGATCCACCAGAAAATCCCACCTCAGAAAAGGAGATTTCCATTTGGGAAAACAAGAATTGCAAGGCCTATGCCTTGATTGCAGCTTTTGTAAATGAAGAGGTGATTCGCCAAATTACACCGTCTTCAAATGCCTGTGAAGCCTTGAGTAAATTAAAATAAATCTATGACTCACATTCAAAACTTTAAATTGTTAAATTAATGATTGAGGTGTTCAAACTTGAATTTAAAAACAATGAACCTCTTGCTTTAGCATTAGAAGAAAGATCTATCATGCATGACATTAATAATACTGGTGTATAAGTTCATAGAGTTCAGGGCACTTTTGGATAAAGAAATAGGTAAGAAGGTGAAGGGTCTCAAGAGCGATAATGGAGGTTAGTACGTGTCGAATGAGTTCAAAAAATTTATGTGCAAAATAAGGAATTCGACAGGATTTTACAACACCCCACAACCCACAGTAGAACAGGGTGGCTGAGAGGAAGAGCCATAGCATTGTGGGAGCAGCGAGGGTGATGTTGCATGAACAAGGCCATTAGATAACTTTCTAGGGTTAAAATGGGCCTCCTAAGAAAGATGTACAACCAAAATAAACTTTGTAAGAACCAATAGGATTCAAGATGATGATGTCAACCATGGGGGATGATTCACCATTTTTGGGTAAAAAAGTAAAAATAATAAAATAATAAAAGTACTTTTTCAACTTATCTCCCTAATTTTTTACTCAAATTTCGAGTGGGAGTACTTGTTGGATGAAAAATTTGATTCCTCATCCAATGAGTACCCATGTGGCATACTTTCGATGGACCCTGCTACACAAAAAATAAGAAATACATGAAAAAATGTGTTTTCCATCACATTTTTCATGTATTTCTCATTTTTTTTGTAGTAGGGCCCATCAAAAGTATGCAACATGGGTACTCCTGAGATGAGAAATCCAATTATGCATCCAACGAGTGTTCTTGCTTGAAATTTGAGTAAACCCATGGGGAGATAAGTTGAAAATACGAGTTGAAAAAGTAGTTTTTTTCTTTTTTCCCTCTAAAATTTGATGATGTAATTTAATATTATTTTATTATTTCAACTATTATTTTATAATTTTCTTAGGAGGCCTATTTTAGACCTCAAAATTCCCCTAATGATACCTCTCCACTTGTGGGCCGAAGAATGAAACACAACAATCTATTTGCATAACTGAAGTCCTCATCGAATTTTGGGCATGATTACATCAAAGGAGGCTTTCTTGAGGAGGAAGTCAGATGTGTTACACTTAAGGATATATGGATCCTCTATCTACTTCCATACCTTCAAAGATGCAAGGAAGAATCTAGAGCCGAAAAAAGAGTTGAGGATATTTGTGGGTGATACAGAAACTTCTCACAACTACTGTGTGTACCTTCCATCCCTTAGAATGACAATTGTGTGAAGGGATGTAAATTTTATGAAGAAAAGATGATGTGGTTCTCTCTTGAGAGGGAGCTTCAGATCCCACCAAAGGAAGATATTTTAGCTCCAGAGGAGGAGCCTCTGGAAGTTGTGGAGTAGCCAAAAAATTAGGAGCAGAGAGTGGAGACAACCACTCAAGCAGAACCATCCAGAGAATTTAGGAAAAAAACCACGGAAGATTAGAGGCTTGTGAAGGATGCAAGGGAGAATGTGGGTGCTCCTTAAAATCAACGCAGGAAGAGAGAATTACCATATTGATACACTAGCTAAATGGATTTGATGACAGAGCTTGTAGAAAAAGAGCCATCCTCTTTCGAGTAATTAGTAGAGAAACACGTATGGGTTGATGAAATGGTGGAGGAGTATGAATCCATTTTCAGAAACAGTGTTTGGGAACTAGTACCAAGACCAGCAGAAAAATAATTTGTAGGTTTGTTATGGATCTTCAAGGTAAAGCATGCAACAAATGGAAGCATAGAAAAGTACAAGGCCAAATTTATGGCCAAGGGTTACTCTCAGGTTTAAGGGATTGAATGTGAGGATACCTTTGCTCTTGTAGCAAGGTACTCATCCATTAGATCAATTATTACTATGGTTGGACAAATGGGGTGGAAGATCCACCAGTTGGATGTGAAAACAACATTCCTCAATGGAGTTATTAAGGAGGAGGTTTATATCGAGCAACCAGAAGGCTTCGAGAATTTTGGTCGAGTCTCATGTGTGCATACTGAAGGTAGCATTGTACGGTCTCAAGCAAGCACCTCGTGCTTGGTACACTAGGATCGATATTTATCTCACTAGTTTGGGCTTCACCAAAAGTGAAACATATGAAAACCTATATCATATATTGATAGAAGGTAAATTTTTGATAATTCTATGATATGTTGATGATTTGATTTTAACTTGTTATGAATAGTTGATTAGATCTTGTAATGAAGACCTTGTAAGAAAGTTTGAAATGAAGGACATGGGTCTCATTCACTACTTCCTCGGATTGGAAGTGTGGCAAGGAGATGGGGAACTATTTTTCTCTTAGGGAAATTATACCAATGAGATACTTCAAAGGTTCTGGATGGAAAAATGAAAATTGATGGATACTCCTCTAGTGACCAATTGTAGGAAAGAGGATGCCACTTTAGGTGAGGAAGTGGATGCTATTGTTTACCGGTTGTTGGTGGGTTCACTCATGTATCTTGTGAACACACAACCAAATATGTGCTATGAATTTAATCAGTTGAACCAAGCTATGGTTTAACTAACCAAATTATTTTGGAGGGAAGCTAAGCATGTTCTACGATACTTCAGAGGCACTGCCCATTTTATACTATGGTATAAATATATAGAGGGAGTCAAGTTGTATGGATTCAAAAATGCATATTGGGTGGGGATTCCATCAGACCCAATGATTACATTAGGTGGAATTTTTAGTGATGGGTCTGCAATGGTTTCATGGTACATAGGAAGCAAAGATGTAACAACCCTCGTGAAAATTCTATGTAATAAAAGTTAATAAAGGAAAAATTATAACCAAGGTCATGGGACACATATTCCAAGATGAATGTTGGGAAAAACATCCTATTGTGAGTGTTCATATGGTTTATTATGACTATGGAAATTGGCAAAGGAAATGGATAAGGCTTTGGAAAGGAAAAGTGGAATTTATTGGCATTTATTTATGAAAACAATGGAAAATAGGAGAAAAGGGAGGTGAAAGGTCACAAGTTTCATGTGAGGAGGAAAATGAAGGAAAATAATTGAAAAATGAAGAAAATAGAGGCCTCATTGATAAAAGGCTTCTGAGGATTAGTTGGTAACCTTTTGTTAGTTCAATTTTTGAGCTCTCATTCTATTATCTCTCTCTCATACTCTTGGACACTTAGAGTTTCTTCTTGGAGAGTGTGGCATAATTGGAGTTTTGGAGAAAGAAGACAGAGGAATAGCAGGAAAGCATAAGAGGACATCGAGATCACCATATACAACAAGTTTTGTTTGAAGGTACCGAGTTTCATTTATTTTTTCCTCACTAGTTATTGCATGCATGGAATATGCAAGTTGTTTCTTGGTTATGATATATCATTCGCATGGAGGATTACTTGGATTGATAGTCGATTTTCCTAGACTTTTCATTTCCTAGATAGCCATGTTGTTGTGGGTTCACCTCATTGTTTTTTTCTCTGGTTGGTTCTCATGTTCCTTTAGTTGTGGGTTGAGTTACTAGTCCATGGAGCCTTGGTTGAACAAACGCTCCGAAGCCCTGCAACAACTTGGGTTGAGTTACTAGTCCTGGAGCCTTGGTTGGAAAAAAGCTCTAGAGCACTTAGTTGGTTGAGTTACTAGTGTTGTAGCCTTGGTTAGAAAAAATCTCTAGAGCCTAATAGAAACCCTGGGTTGAGTTACTAGTCGTGGAACCTTGGTTGGAACAAGTGCTCTGGAGCCCTGAACAGCTTTGGTGGAGACCAATCTAGTGATGGTTTTCATGTTTGAAAGTGAGGTGGAATCACTGGTTGATGGTTGAGGTGGTTTGGCGTCTGGAAGCCCTAGTTTGGTTTTTATGGATTTGTTTTATGATATCCCATATTATATTACACAGAAAAATCCCTCTTTCGGACAAGAGAAATGTCCCTAGATTCCTAAGGGAAAACTAGAGACGAACAAACAATTTAATAACTATTTCCCTAAGCATAATTTATTCGAATCATAAAAACAAGAGAAGGAGAATGATGTCCTTACACATTTTCGAAATTCTTGATGGAGATCCCTACTCCATACCGATTCTCTCCTCAATGCTTGAAAAGTTCTTCAATCATAGACATAAAATAGATAAAAGGAATATGCAATATAAGGATTTAAACAAACTTAATATAATGATCCAGGAGATTAGAAATTGATATAATCCTAATGAATTTATAAAAGGAACATAACTTCATTCATCATTTCAGTAAGCCAATACAATCGAAAAAGGATTCATTTGTATTAATTAACAGATAAAGAAGAGCCTTACAACCTTTTCCCCTATGTCATTAGGTTCCTCCCAAATGCCTTCAAACCTCTCCTTGGATGATAACCTTCCCAATATAAATTCACCATCATAAGAATATATTTTGTGAACTCCCCTAACTCTCTATCCTCTACTCAATTTATAGGCCAAGTAGAGGAGGTTTAAGATTCATTAAAGAAGGACGAGGTCCACTAATAGTGGGATTAGGGTTCCTTGGTAGAAGGGAATTAGATCCATATTGTGAGGGGTAAGGATCGAATAGATATGACCAAGAAGATTTCAGTTGGGATATATTCGCACAACAAGGCTTCTAGAACTAAATTTTTACTTTTACTTTTCACTAAGTCATGTGAATGGTCTATACTGGAAGAAAAAGCGCAGTTCTGCACAAGTTTCCATGGAATAAACTGTGAATGAATGAAACCGACTAGGAAAAGTGTGCAGGTCATACTTGATAGGTTAAAAGTCCTTGTTACCCAAAATTCATAATTTATTCAAGGCTTTTAGATGTTTTACCTGTAAGGGAGTGCTTTGAAACATATTTATAGATGGCGAGAGATCCATTTTAACTGTCAAGTGTCATGGTGAAAAAATGATGTGTAACAGATTTCCCCTAAAGTGCGAAGTATGAAAATTAATTAAAATATTGAAGCACTTTATCATGCCAAAGATCGGATCAGAGAAAATGGCTGGAAACTTGCAACACTCATTCAAGGATTACAATGCAATATATATAATCATCACTGAGGTAGGAATTCCCATAATCAGAGTAAAGCTAACTCAATGAACACATACAGAAGTAGCCTAGAGACAATTCAATAGTAGACAATAGTATGGACACAACCATCTATTATGAATCTATCTACATAATCATGAATATATAACTCCTCACAACCTGGATGGATGAAACTAGATCCAGGGTCTTGATCTCCAACACTTGATCCGTAGTACGAATCTGACCATGTGAAAAAATGTGTTGAAGTCGAACATGGCAGACACCACTTCATTACCAGTCCATGATGTGAACTATAAACAAGTGTGAGAGAAACCACCAATAATTACAATGGCTCTCAAGGTACTCTTATTACAATCTATGAAGTGTGATTAGGTGATCTGAAGTCAAACACTCATGGAATTTCTCGATCGAAGTTCAATGATGAGAACCTATCGTCGAAGGTGAGAAACCTGCCATTAAGGCATGCAAGCCTCAAAGTACTGAAAATGGTTTCTAAATCAACTTCCTAGATAGTGAGTTGAAGTTGATAGGAATCAATCCATCGCAGGAGGGCCTATGACACGAAAATTCATGTCAAGTTTTGAAGAACTATTTTTCAACGAATTAATCAGGGATGGGCGAAGTGATTGAGGGTTAAAATATGCAAAGGAATATGAACTAAGGTTAAACTTATCTTGAACACATGTCGACATGAAAATTTACTTGGAAGCATTTGACTCAACGATAATACCCAAAACCAGCTAAATAATTTCAATGAGGTTCGATTGACTGTAAGATAAATGGATTTCCCAACCTGGACACATCTGTGATGGAGTTTCTTGTTAAAACATGACATACTGCCTTATAATGAATGAAAAAATGAATTCCTTTTCCCAATTTCTACCCAACATTACTCGCAAGTACCTCTTTATTTTTGTCAAGCTTGAGGAGGTGTTGGAGTGGGGTCCCCTGGGGTGTACTTTTTTGGGATAAATGTTGTCTAAGTTTTTTTATACGCGCTGCACAAAAATAGTCAAAGGGGCTTTGGGGCAGCTCAAAGTCCATTAGTTATTGTAGTGGGTTAAAGGGAAAAACCATGAGTCTCAAACCATGGTTTGAGACGATGGTATGTGCGTGTCTATGATAATATAAATATGTAAGAGTCGAGTGATGAAGAAATCAATTGATCAATAGATCAATGAATGATCTGAATTAGTTCTTCTTGTCTGAGTATAAAGGCTCTTGTTGGCTATGTGCATGGAGACCTAAGTCTTGAGTTGTGTGCACAGAAGATAAATTGTACTGAGTTGAAAGATCTCTTAATAAAGAAGCCATTTTTGGCGAACCTGGACTTTTATGTGATTTACTGTCTTGATTACCTATTATTTGTTGTCAATGTGAATTTGTTTTGTTATTACGTATTTGCTTCTGTAATTAGTTAATTGCATATATGCGCAAGAACTAGTGATGTTAGATAAATAGATCCGAATTAAGTATACTGTGCGCGAAATATATTAAAGCATTATGTGATAATCTGTGAAAGGGTTAGATAATTTTATTGTGCATGCGCAAAACTGTTATATTATTTGCATTAAGTTTGATTAGATCTGCTGCATAAAAATCTCCCTCAGGGTGTGGAAAATTTGTTCTAACACCCCCCCATATTGCTTCAGGTGAGACTTTGGTCTGTGCAAGAATATCAATGCCGAAAGGGCTAGTAGTTGGAAGGTTTTTTTGGTTGCGTGAAAACTCTAAACCTGGGCTAGGACCCCTCAAGCCAAAACATGGTTATGTTTCTAGGACTGGGATCATTTTGAGGGAGATTTGATGTTGTGGCATCTAAAGAAAAACGAACTACAATATTGGCTCTATAAGAAGATACTTGAATTTGTGGTCCAAGAAGACATAAGCTCTAAATTGTCTACCAAAGATTGGGCGCAAAGGTATATATAAACGGAAGTCCACGAAACTTTATTTTCTTCCTTTGCAACTGAGTTACATGAGTGGTTGTCTCAATTTCTGAATTCCAAACCTGCACAAAGGATGACACGATCAATTAGTGGACCCTAAAGTTGATACAAAAATTAGAGAAAACCAGCAACAAGATCACCCACGCGGTATATCATTCGATTGATAGTGTTTTGGGAGGATTTGTGACTGAATTCACTATTGATCAATTTGTGTCATATTCTGAAGCTAAACAAAGGTTTTTTAAGGGCCCTAGAGTTAAGTTCCTGCACTCTCTGAAGTTGTGGATTAAAATGCTATTGTGTGAATAGGGTACTTTGTGCAGTCATATTGAGTGAATGTCCTGTAGAGGCCAAACTACCCGCAATGGAAGAACTTTCATAATAGATCTAGAAGAAAGTTTTGTTTATATCCCTCTCAAAGGTAAATCTAAAAGTGACGAAGAGTCTGAGATCAGTAGCTTTGGTGAATCTGCGCGCTCTGAAGAAGAAGAATTGCAAGATCAGGCTAGTCTTGGGTCGTTGGCCATAGTTCAGATCCCATCCACTCCACTCCCAAATTTATCTCACTCTAACAAGCCATCCACTCCACCTCCACATCCACCAAAAAACACTGAGATGGTGTCCTCCATGAAGTTACCTAATTTCCGTGGTATTGGGAATGAAGACACAGACCAATTCTGGTTTTCTACTGACGTTGTATGGACAACGTAGTAGGTTAATAATGAGGATGTTAAGAAATCATAGTTGGCCACTACTTTTCAAGACCGCACACTGCATTGGTACATAAGGTATGTGGCGACAAATCTTAATGCAACTATTGATAATCTGAAGGTCGCATTAAAAGAATATTCAAGAGGCCAAATTAATTTGTGCAATGTGTAACTGAGTTGAAGGAGATTTTCCAAGAATTGAACAAATCCATATGGGAATTGGATCAATGGCTGAAGCGTGCAACTAGAGATGGAAGATTTACTATTGATTGCACCCAACACAAAGAGTGGTTCATTTCCATGCTGCTACCACATCTGCACCAACCCCTAAGTCAAAAAAATATTGCCACATAGGTTGAAGTCGTAGAGATTGAAATGAAGCTAGAAGCTTCATCGGTACTAGTTGTGCTGATCGGGACCCACCAGAGCCAAAGCTAGTTCAAATTAATGCACTTAGAAATACAGATTCTGCACGAGGATAAGGGAAAGGAGGAATGCACAAATTTATGGTGTATACACTGTAAAGTTGTCGGGAATCACAAGGTTCAGTGCCATGTATTCAATGATTATCTATCATCTAGAAGACCAAGCCCACTAAAGAGAACGACTGGACCAAGTGGAACTCCTATGATATGGTGCATGATTTGTCAAAAAATGGGTATCCATATGAAAGACTTCTGCCCAAGGATTGGTAAATATATCCCTGAGCTAAGGAAAACTTTCTGCAAAATTTTCTCATTAGTGGGACATGACGAGAAACATTGTCGCAGCTTTTATTTGATGACTGACTGAGCTGACCTATATAGTATGCACACTGAACCAACCTCACCATAATCCACATCTAGGTGTGGTGGATTCCAAAGTAGAGGACGAGGAAGAGGAGGAGGAGCTTGTTGAGGAAGGGGGAAACTCATCTACTACAATTGTGGAGACACGGTTCATTATGCGCACGACTTTCCAAACCCAACACAAGAATATTGCAGGTACTATAGACAATCTTATCATGCTATTGAAGATTGCATTATTTTTATTTAAAAAATGAAGGAAAATAAAACACATAATCCCACTCAAAATATTTATATGGTAAGAGTTGAGTTGTGCGAAGAAGAACCAAGTGTGAATGTCATCACTAGGAGTGGTGCAGCCACTGATGAAGACAAAGGAATAAAGCCTGAGACTGATCTTTGGATTTGAAAAGCACCTGAAAATAAGGAAGGATTCAACTGATAATGAGAAAAACAAACATTTGTAGAAGCGAAAAAGGATTTTGTAGAAGTAGCTGCCTAAAAATTAAGCAAACCTATGGACGTGGGCATGGTAGATGAAGAGATAAAGCCCTTCCTATAGGCTTGTATCATTTTTTTTAGCAATAATAAGGCAGTAAAAAATGTCCAAGCATTGATAGACAACTGCATAGAAAAAGAACAGCCTTGGATGGATCAAAAGGTTGTTAAAAATATCTATAAGAATACAAGATTAAATGGACGAAGATGCGCTTGACTACTTAGATTGGTGCATATGAGATGGATCATGTCATTCTGGATCTAGGATTTGATGCAAATTTTTTACCAAAATAGATTTGGAAACACATGGGAGAACCAAAATTGGAGTGTTCTACTATCCGGCTACGCATGGAAAATCAACAAAATATTATCTCCTTAGGAAGGCTCTCACAGGTAGTAGTATATATCGAAGGAGTAAGGGTGCTCACAGACTTTGAAGTTATACAAATTGTAGATGATACCGACCCCTATCCTCCCCTGTTGGGGTTAGAATGGGCTATCTATATGGGTGGAATCATCAATATTAAGCACAGAAGTATGGTATTTGAGAATAATGGAACCAGGGTTGTGTTCCCCATCGATCCTACAAAAGGTGAAAGATCTACAGAGACAGTGTGTGCAAATGATGATGTCAATCATATCTATAAGTTGACTGCATGAGATGAGGATTGGATCATTAGGGGAATTTTGAGGTCTAAAATGGGCCTCCTAAGGAAATTATAAAATAATAGTGCAACTAATAAAAAAGATTTGATTACATCATCAATTTTTGGAGGGGAAAAAGAAAAAACTACTTTTTCAACTCATATTTTCGACTTATATCCCAAAGTTTTTTTCTCAAATTTCGAGTGGGAGTGCTCATTAGATAAAAAATTTAATTCCTCATCCAAGGAGTACCCATGTTACATATTTTTTATGAATCCTACTACACGAAAAATGAGAAATACATGAAAAATGTGATTGCAATCACATTTTTTCATGTATTTCTCATTTTTCGTATAGAAGGGTCCATCAAAAGTATGCAACATGGGTAATACTTGGACGAAGAATTAAATTTTTCATCCAATGAGTACTCTCGCTTGAAATTTGAGTAAAAATGTTTGGAGATAAGTTGAAAATACAAGTTGAAAAATTAGTTTTATTATTTTATTATTTTTTAATTTTTTTACCCTTTTACTTAAAAAATGGTGAATCATCCCCCATGGTTGACATCATCATCTTGAATCCTATTGGTTCTTATAAATTTTATTTTGGTTGTAAATTTTTCTTAGGAGGCCTATTTTATACCTTAAAATTCCCATAATGCAACCCGAAAGCCGATGGAAGAATCAATTGGGAGAGGATAGCTGCCGCATATGATGCGTCGATGAAGGACATCGTTAACTGTCGAAATTTTTCAGTTGAATACAATGAGGTCTTACCCAAGGAACATTACGATCCCTAAATCTGAAGGAAAATGCACAGTTTTTTGACCTACGATTGAGTCACTAGATGTAACTAAGCGTCTGAAGATTCGACAAGTCAAAAATGGCTTAGAGGAACAACCGAAACTCATAAAGATAGGGGATTACTAGGATGATGATATGGTGAGAAAGGTCACCGAACTATTGACCGAATATCAAGACCTGTTTCCTACAAAATTTTCTGAGATGAAGGGGATAATAGGAGATCTCGGGGTGATGAAGATTACCCTGAAACCAGATGCACGACCTATGAAGCAGCACTCGTATAGGCTGAATCCCAAATATAAGAAGAAAGTCAAAGAGGAATTGGAGAAAATGGTTGCTACATGAATCATAGAGTCAATGGAAGAATAATATTGGGTGAGATCCATGGTGGTGCAGGACAAGAAAACCAAAGGAGAAATAAGGATTTGTGTAGAGCAACGCAAATTGAATAATGCTTGTGTACATGACCCATTCCCAACCCCATTCTTTGACTAAATCCTAGATAATGTAGGTGGACAAGAAGCCTACTCATTTACGGATTGCTACTCAAGATTCCACCAGATAAGAATCTTGTTGGAATACAGAAGAAAAATAACCTTTATGACAGAATGGGCGTCCTTTCAGTATACAATCATGCCATTTGGTTTGAAGTATTCGCCAGCTATCTTCTCGTGCGTGGTAGTAGATGATTTCAAGGAATACATCCATAAGTTCTTATAAGTCTACTTTGATGACTGGACTGTATTTGGATTGTTGAAGAAGCATGTGTCGAGTTTGTGCCTGATGTTGGATAATTTTTGAAAGTATCATATCTCGCTCGATCTGAAAAAGTGTATATTTTGCGTCCCATCTGGGATCTTTCTAGGTCATATTGTTTGTCAGAAAGGATTGACAGCAGATCCCACAAATATCGTTGTTATTTTTAACCTGGAAGTTCCTGCAAATTTGAAACAACTGCGCTCAATTTTGGGGTATACAAGGTATTACCGAAAGTTCATTCAAGTATACGCACTGATCACTATGCCCATGGAGAAATTGTTAAAAAATGATGCCTCATTTTGTTGGGACAAATATTGCCAGAAGATCTTTGAATTTCTTAAGGAGAATATGCTCATTGTACCCATATTGGTCTTTCCAGACTGGACGAAGGATTTTCATGTATATGTCAATGCTTCCTGCATCACGCTGGGAGTTATATTGGCGCAGTCACGAGTCGGGGAGATTTACCACTATTGTATTTTGAAGTAGGAAGTTATCAAGCACGAAGTGTAATTACTCGACCACAAATAGGGAAGAATTGGCTATGGTCTATGTGCTACAGAAGTTCAACCACTACGTATTCGGAGGCCATTTTAAGATGTTTACAGACCACTCTGCTCTGAAGTACCTTGTCAACAAGCCTGTGTTGGGGGGGGGGGGAGATCTGGAGATGCTTGCTTTTATTTCAGGAGTATGACTTTGAAGTAATTGTGAAACTTGTGAGACTGAATGATGCGCCAGACCATTTGTCGCGCATTGAAAGTGGAGAAGAGCCAATTATCTTGGAATTTGGCTTACTAAACAAGCATCTATTCGGCATCAAAGTAGTCGATGATCACTTTACAGATATTATTCATTTCTTGACCAGTGGAAATTTGCCCATCAAATATACATTGCAAAAAAATAAAGAGCTGGTCACACACACAACGAAATTTACTTTGATTGCTGGCCAACTGTAAAAGCTAGGTGCCGATGAAGTTCTATGAAGGTATGTCTTGGAATTCAAGAGACGAGATATATTAGCTGAGGCTCATGGAGTGGTTGCAGGAGGTCACTATGCAGGGAAAGCAATTGCGAAGAATATTTTACGAGCTGGTTTATTGTGGCCCACGGTGCACAGTGACACATATGTATATTGTCGTGCTTGTGATGTATGCCAAACGATGGGGAAAATTTCATGCAGAGATGAGATGTCCTTGCACCCACAAATGACTTTGCAAGCTTTTGACAAATGGGCCATTGATTTTTTTGGATATATCAACCCTTCGGGAAAGAAGACAAGTGCATGCTACATCACCGATGTGACATACTATCTAACCAGATGGGTTGAGGCTAAGCCTATGAAGGATTTTAGTGTAGACACAACTGTGCACTTCATTTTTGACAACATATTGACTCGTTTTGGGTGGCATAAGATTTTGATGAGTGACCGAGGTACACACTTTATCAATGAAACTACTCAAGCTCTAACAAAATAATTCTAGATTCATCATCAGATTAGTACTCTGTATCACCCACAAGTGAATGGTGCAGTGGAAGCTTTTAATAATATATTGGAGACTGTGCTCACTAATATTTGCATTGATAATCAGAATTATTGGGATGTGTGCATACCTGCTGATCTGAAATGGATGGCTAACTTGTTATGCTATGCAAGCATCTCCCAGTCAGTTAAACAAATTAAGATCTTGCTTATACTTGATAGTGCAGAATTGAATACTTGAAGCAGGTGTATGTGTTTTAAACTGTTTTAAGGCTTTATGTGTGAGGAATTAAACATTTTTTTTTCTAATTAAAAGCATGTACAACAAGCATAAAGTGAAAAAAATTAATCATCAACACATAACAATAAATTTAATAAATGAGTTGACTCGTATGTCTTGGGCTACGTCTCCTTGATCCTTTGTCAATTGAGTTACCTCTTTGGGATTAAGATGGAAATTTTATTTTACAAGTTTCCACTTAAATCCAATGGTTTTTTGAACTATACCAATGGGTTTAGAATACTTTCATACCCCTAGAATAACTGATAACTCTCTGGAAATGGACCTAGGCTCCCTTTGACTTGACCTCTTCTGTCGGTGCCCTTAAGCTTCCCTAAGCTTCTCTGTGGCACAAACTCCCTTAGAAGTTATTTTATATCCCTAAAACCTTTTCTACTGTCTCCAACATATATCAGACATCCAAAATAGGCTATTCATTTTCTCAAATGAGCTATGGATCCCCAATCTAGGCCTTCCACACCTGGTGGCCCTGGGTACCTCGAAACTTCCCTGTGGATTATTTAGCTCTAGAAGTCTCCAAATGGCTCTAAAAATTGCTTCAATGGTTTCATAATGTCCAAAATAGTTAGAATATACTATTCACTAGATGAAAATTGGTCTCTGGCTGCTCTGGCTATGCCCCCAACACATGGTGGCACCCTGTGGCTCTGGGCTCATTGAAAACTTCTCTGTAGCATCTTGGCCTTAAAAATTCTCCAAAATATTCTTCAAACCCCATCATTGGATTCATAAGGTTCAAGATAGTCATAATAGACTATTATTTTGTTGAGAATGGTCTTTGGCTTCCCTAGCTAGGCCTCATTCTCATGTTGGCCCCTCGTGGCCCTTGGAACTTATCTCAAGAAAAATCACACTTAGAAGTCCTCATCTAGCTCTAAAAACCTCACCAATGGATTCATAATTCTCGAATCATCCAAAAATGACTATTTGTTTCGTGAGAATGGCTTCTGGCTGCCCTGGCTAGGCCTCATTCTCCTGGTGGCTCCTGGTGGCCCTTGGAAATTCTATAAAGAAAAATCATGCTCAGAAGTCCTCTGATGGCTATGCAACCCTCACCAATGGCTTCATAATGCTCCAATTATCTAATAATGACTCTCTATTCACTCATAATGGTCTCCCACTCATTTTCCTAGTTACACCTAGGAAAACTCCACTAAAAGTGGAGGACTCCAGTTAACTGGAGTTAAAATAGTCGCTTTCTGCCATAAATGGCACACTTGCCAAAAATTATGCCAAGATAACCATGGAAATAAAATTTTATGGTTGGAGTGGCCACATGCCAACTCCAAACTGCTTGTTAACGTAACTTCCGGCGGAACTATAACATGTAACTATGGTGGATAAGGTTTAAACCTGGGTTGAATGCTGTCGTAGTTATGGCTTAACCACGCGGATAGTTAGAAAACCGTTGCATGTGATAAGATTCTATTTAATGTTGGTGGATACTTTTTACATTAAGCTATAGGTTTTTAACGTTTTATGTTGGAGTTAAACGTTTACCATGTGAACAATATGTGGGACCACTGGCGGGTTGGGACGGTGGGCAATCCCCAACCCCCAATACATAATGCAACCAACGTTAAATATAAAACGAAGACCATAGTGGTTAAGAAATTCGTGTGGAATGCTATCTCACAGTAAAAACCTGTGAACCCAACCCAAAATTTTATGACACGGTTCAAGGGCCACGTGGTGGCCTCAATGCTAGCCACATGGCACCTTCTCATTGGCTCTCCAATCCTTGCAACGAATAAGATTGTGCCATATGTCCTCCTGCAATTGGCCCACAAGGAATATTCCATGGAATATTTTGAGGAATATTCCAAGAATATTCCCTAGAATATTCTTTTTTGCTGACTATACCTTTTCCCAGTTAACTCTGGTCAACTGTCAAAATTTGCAGTTTACTGGAATTTTCAAATCGCGATAAATTCTTCATACGGTGTCAATTTTTCGAACTGTTTGTGGTGCCGAAATCAAGAAGACGAGATATATTAGGTCACTCAGGTTTGGCACACCTTTTAACACTTTGAAATTTGAGCTATCACTTAGGTCCTGATCCAAATCTGATCACTCCTCCCCATTAGGAATCTTTAGGACCCCAAAAGACTTGATTACTTGTTCAATAGATGAGAGTACAACTCCCTAACTTTTCCAGCCTCCATCCAATTTTCCTTTCTTGGCTTAGTTCCTTTGAGCCCTAACTCGAAGGTAGTCAACACTTCCCCTCTTCGATACTCTTGTCCTCTTGTCAAGAATTGTATCTTCTTTGAGCTCATCCAAAATTCTGGCGAGAAATCTTCAGTAAAAGTTAGCTAAACATCACTTCCTTGATCATCAATCAAAGGTGGCTCATACAAATGTAAGTTTTCAATAGAAATACATGCATATGTACAAAGGAATGTATGTCTTACTAGGTAAAGAAGTCCAACCACTTCTTACTAAGCCACTTCCATGGCGATTTTTCCTGCTGAAAATCTTCTTCTTGTGAATCATCTGGACTCACATCAATGATGGAATCTTTGGTTCCATTTTCGGCAGTATTTTTATCCTCTTACTTAAAATGATTGGGATGATTGGTTGGATGCAGTGTGCAACATTGGGCAATAAGATGTCCCTTCTTCTGGCAATGTGTGCAAGTCTTTTGCATCTTTTGTTCAAGTTTCCTTCGCTTCTATAGTTTCCTGTATGCCTTCATTCTCTTCCAGCATTTTGAAACTTCATGGTTACACAGACAACAATAGGAACAAAAACTCTTTCTCCCCTTCATGCATGCAGATTTGTCATGCTTAATATAATCATAAACAACTTTCCTATGGGAAGAATTATACCTCAAATGTTGCTTTCCATGTCCATATGTTTTACCTTATTGAATCTTGAGGAGATGAACTTGAAGAGGTTCCAGCTTTCTTTTGAAGACCAACATCAATGTTCATGTCTTGATAGCTTTCAGAACTCTCTTTATCGCTATAAGCTGCATGTCTACAAAAATCTTGCTACAACATAGGCTTCACACAATGGCAGTCATCTTGAATACAAACTTGACATGTTTGTGGGTTTGAACTTGCAACAAAATTTCTTCTTGGAGTTGTCTCAAGTGCCCTCATGGTTGTAGATTTTTCGCTATAAGATTGAACATAGCCTAGAAAAAACTTCTTAGGTCTTTCCTCAACCATAATAGGCTCAATCATGCCTTGTGCATGCTTTCCTAAACCCTTTCCTTCATAGCCCATTTTTAACATCAATTTGGGCCCTATACCTCTATTATGTTTTTCAAATGAACCTACAGATCTATCTGAAGAGGAAATTGAAGAAAAAATTGAGTGATTTACCTCTGCTTCAAGCATGTGTTTGGTTAAGGCCTCTTGGGCATGATGGAGCTGCATCTCCATATCATGCATTCTTTGAAGAATTCCTTCTTTCTATTGCTTCATAGCAACCATTTTCTCACGAAGCCTAGTGTTTTCCCTTCCATCTTCATACAGACTTTGCACCATATCCTTCAAGATGTAGAAGTCCTGATTCATCTCTGTATCAAAGAGTCTTGTAAAGGAGGAGGATTTAGAGACCTCACTTTATGAAGTTGTCGCATTAAATAACTTCAGCAATAATTCACAAAGATTCAAAAACAATTGACAAATCTTTTTAACAATTTGGCTATAGATTCAAGCTCTTCCCTGTAGCTTGTATCTCTTCTTCAAGCAACCTCTTTTGTAAACAATACTTCTTGTGCTTCAAGGGTTGCCTTGAGGTACTTTGGGTAAGGAGGTTTCTTTCAGCCTTCTTTCTTCTTGTCCTCTTCTAGACTTAGCTAGAAGTAGCTCCCCTTCACCTCTAGGAAACTCAAACTTTTAAGCATCAATAAATTTGCAAATAGTTAAATTATTTGCACTGTTAAACACCTTTCAAGTCAAACAAGCAAGCAAGAAACCTAGTGCTCTGTCAAGCAAGCAACCTAGTGCTATGTCAAGCAAGAAACCTAGTGCTCTTATACCACCTGATCTGAAATGGGTGGCTGACTTGTTATGCTATGCAAGCGCCTCCCACTCAGTTAAAAAAATTAAGATCTTGCTTATACTTGATAGTGTGGAATTGAATACTTGAATCAGGTGTGTGTGTTTTAAACTGTTTTAAGGCTTTATGTGTGAGTAATTAAGCATTTTTTTTTCTAATTAAAATCATGTACAACAAGCATAAAATGCATCAAATTAATCGTCAATACATAACAGTAAATTTAATAAAGGAGTTCACCTGTATGTCTTGGGCTACATCTCCTTGAGCCTTTTTCAATTGACTTGGCTCTTTGGGATTAAGATGGAATTTTTATTTTACAAGTTTCTACTTAACTCCAATGGTTGTTTGAATCATACCAATGGTTTTAGAATACCATCATACCCATGGAATGACTTCTAAATCTCCGGAAATGGACCTAGGATCCCTTTGACTTGACCTCTTCTGTCGGTGCCCTTAAGCTTCCCTGAGATTATTTGTGGTACAAACTCCCTTAGAAGTCATTTTATGTCCCTAAAAAATTTTCTACTATCTCCAACATATATCAGACATCCAAAATAGGCTTTTAATTTTCTCAAAATGAGCTCTAGCTCCCCATTTTAGGCCTTCCACACCTGGTGGCCCTAGGTACCCTGAAACTTACCTGTGGCTTCTTCGGCTCTAGAAGTATACAAATGGCTCTAAAAATCCCTTAAATGGATTTATAATGTCCAAAATAGTCAGAATATACTATTCACTTGCTGAAATTGGTCTCTGGTTTCTCTGGCTATGCCCCCAACACTTGGTAGCACCCTGTGGCTCTCGACTCACTGAAAAATTCTTTGTAGCATCTAGGCCTTCAAAAGTCTCCAAAAGCTTCTAAAAGCCCCATCATTATATTTAGAAGGTATAATATAGTAAGAATAGATTATTATTTTGTTGAGAATGGTCTCTGGATTCCCTTGTTAGGCCTCATTCTCGTGCTGGCCCCTGATGGCCCTAGTGGTCGTTGGAACTTATCTGAAGCAAAATCATGCTCAGAAGTCCTTAGATGGTTTTGAAAACCTCACCAATGGATTTATAATTCTTGAATAATCCAAAAATTACTATTTGTTTCTTGAGAATGGCCTCTGGCTTCCCTGGATAGGCCTCATTCTCCTGGTGGCTCCTGGTGGCCCTTAGAACTTATCTGAAGAAAAATCATGCTCAGAAGTGATTTGATGGCTCTACAACCCTCACCAATGGCTCTAGAATGCTCCAATTAGCTGAAAATGACTCTCTTTTCACTCAGAATGGTCTAAAATTGAGTCTCCCACTCATTTTCCCTGTTACACCTAGGAAAACTCCACTAAAAGTGGAGGACTCCAGTTAACTGGAGTTAAAATAGCCACTTTCGTCCATATATGGCACATTTGGCAAAAATTCCGCCGAGATAACTATGGCAATAAAATTCTGTGGTTGTAGTGGCCACATGAAAACTAGAAACCGCTTGTTAGTGTAACTTCAGGCATAACTACAACATGTAACTGTGGTGGATAAGGTTTAAACCCAGGTTGAACATGTTGGAGTTATGGCTTAAACATGCGGATAGTTAGCAAACTGTTGCATGTGGTAAGGTTGTAGTTAATGCTGGCGGAGACTTGTTACATTAAACAATGGGTTTTTAATGTTTTATGTTGGAGTTAAACGTTTACCATGTGAACAATATGTGGGACCGCTGGTGGGTTTGGACCACCGACGGTCACCAACCCCCAATACAAAATGCAACCAATGTTAAATATAAATTGACTAATATAGTAGTTAAGAACTTTGTGTGGCGTGTTGGAACATAGGTGTGCTAGCTGGGGGAGGCCTCGCGGTCGAAACCTACGAACCCAACCAAAATTTTTATGACACAGTTCAAGTGCCATGTGGTGGCCTTAGGGCTGGCCATGTGGCACCTTCTCATTGGCCCTCCAATCCATGCAACGAATAATATTGCACCACATGTCCTCTTGTAATTGGCCCGCAAGGAATATTCTGGGGAATATTTTGAGGAATATTCAAGGAATATTCCCTGGAATATTATTTTTTGCTGATTGTACCTTTTCCTAGTCAACTCTGGTCAATTGTCAAAATTTGCAGTTTACAGGACTTTTCAAATTGCAATAAATTATTCATACGGTGTCGGTTTTTCAAACCGTTCATAGTGCCAGAATAAGGAAGAATAGATCTATCCAAGCACTTTGGTTTTGCACACTTTTTAACACTTTGAAATTTGAGCTATCACTTAGGTCCTGATCCAAATCTAATCACCTACGATTCTTTGGGCATACTGAACCACGTGCAAGAAGTTGACAAGGAAGACATTGTTCATAATGGTGTATGGGCAGGAAGCTATTATTCTGATGGAGTATATTGTCCCAAGTTTCCGCATTACAATGTTCACTAATATGGCTGAGTAGGATATTATGGAAGAACAATTGTCCTAGTTGGTCGCACTGAGAGAGGACTGATTCATTGCAGGATTCCATCTGCAGGTGCAAAAGGTGTGCGAAAAGGCTTTTCATGACAAGCACATTAGACAAAATGTCTTTAAAGAAGAGGATCTAGTTTTGTTATATGAAAACAAGTTTGCACGCCACCCTAGGAAGTTCAAAATGCATTGGTTCGGACCGTATATTGTCAAGGAAATTACAGACAAAGGTGCATTATGCTTGGCCACATTAAGTGGTGAAGACCTCCCTGGGTATGTCAATGGAAGTCGGTTGAAACCATACAAGGATAACCCTCTCCCTATGTGCACCAAATGACTATATGGATGGAAACATGGGTCTACACAAAAAGGATGGCATATGCACAGACAGGTGCGATGATCGCGCAGCCACTGCGTGAGGAGGTTGTATGGGTTGCAGAGGTGCCAAAATATAGCCATTGGAATAGTGATTATGGACAAGAAAACGTTCTTACCATTTGGAGGAATGGATAAACTAAATTTAATGAGGAGATTATGCGAAATTTGGAGCCATTTTCACATTTATGGGGCTAGATTAATTAGCAGAAGATTGTTTAGGACGTGGTTGTGCTATAAATATGAACAAAAGGGTCAGATTAGTTCCATTTTATTTCTATGCAATCTCTACTATTTTTTCTCTCTGATCTCTGAATATTTTTCAAAGTTTACATCTAGCCTTAATCCGATCTTTGAGGAGGAGTTGTGCCGCCAAGGTTTGGGTCATCTTATTCCACCCAACATGAGTACCACAAAGCCCATGCCTTCTACAACGTCAGCTAAAGAGAACCCTGCGAAGGGTGCTTAGACCCCTCCACCAATCCAATCTAATAAGGGACAGTCCTCGAGGTCTCAAAAGTTACCCCGCCGGAAGACCCCAATGGCACGCTCAACCGCTACAGAGCGATAGAAGAAACCTATGGCAGAGTTGCCTGAAACCATCATGGAAGAGAACATTCGGGAGATAGTTGATCCCTTTTTGCGGCTAATTGCATACATTGCACTACAAAAATCCTCAATCAAGGTCCCAAAGGATCTAGATAAGGTGCAGTTATACATCAATATGCCACTACTCCCAGAAAATGTGTTTGTCTAAGGCGACATATTCAAAAAGATCTCATTGCTAAAGATGGAGGACTGGGACTTGGTAGATCAGAAGAAATTCCTAGAGCTTGCACCCAACACGTACCTAGAGTAGATCCCTTATGACTGTGGGGTATTAAGAGTGGAACCAAAGTCTTGGGTGCTCGGCTTGTAGAAATCGGGGTTGCTCAACTGTAATATCCCAAAATGGGAATCACACAGCAAGCCTGCTGAAATAATTCACTCCTGAGAATTCAGTGTGCTAAAATGAGTTTGCAGCTCTAGATCCCTTAGATTAGCTCATCTAAGATCTAAATCCAAAATTAGAGAAAAATAAAATCAAACTAGGTGGGTTAAACAGATCTCCCACAACCTAATCTAGTTGAAAAACACCCAAAGAGAGGGGCTATAGCTATATGAAAGGACTGCTTCAGAAATAACATAGTTTATCAAATTACAAGCATGAGAACAACATGGAGGTTCATATTTCAGATATACATCAGCAAAACAAATATACAGTGCAGCTTATACAGTGTATAACAGAAATAGAAAGAATGTACAAGACAAAAGCCTCAAAATGAGCTGCTACAACAACATGAAATGGCAGAATAAGCTTGACAACGTTATTTTATGGGCTGAAGTAGTTGTATATTAAATTTCAGATCTAGAACAGATCCGTGTACAAAAATATAGATCTATATCAGATCTATACACTAGAAGACTTCCTCTACAGATTCCCCTTGGGGTTTTGATCAAAACATGAATGTACAGGACTAGATGTGAGATCTATAATTACAGGTCTGTAGCAATATTCAGGAATTCTGCAGTAAATAAATACATAAGTAAATCAGATCTAAAACAAACATGGATTGGGTGGCCAATCCATGGATCACCATAGTGAAAGGGAGAATCCTATCACCAGAGATCTCTCCTCCATAAAGCAGTCAAAACACCCTGCAACTGAATATTTGAAAATAAAGTAGTTATGGAAGGAAAACTGCACTGTAGGCTCTAGCACTGGTTTGGCTTGATGCCTAGATCTGAAATAGGAGCTCAAATGATCCAGAATCCTCTTGCTAGTGGGATAGACAGCTTCCCCACTGAAAAGAGCCTCTATATTTGCCTAGAACTGAGTAGATCTAGCCTCCACTTGTTGCAGCTTACAAAAACAATCAACCCCTCAACAAGATCTGAATTGTGGTTGGAAGATGAAGCTTGGCCAAATTCTAGATAGTGGACAAGATGCAACAAGACTCCTCCAAGAGCTGCTCTAGGAAGGAGGTGGGCTTCCCGACCGGGAACACCCAAGTTCTAAACAACACTATTCTCAGCTAAACAGCCAGAGAATGAGGGATGTCTAAATAGAAAATACCTTCAGAAATATCAAATCATCAACCACCTCCTTGGTGTCCTCCTCTTTCTTTTATAATGTGGAAATATTGTCAAACCCTAAACCATCTTAATGAATTAGCTTCATTCACATGAGTGACCTCCAACATGGACTGTGCTGTGCCTCTAGGAGATACATTGCACTTGGACAATGGTGTTGATTTGGTATTGTTGACCTAGTCAAATGATCCAGCCTCTTTCCCACTTAGGTGTGTTTATGAAAACAGCTCAGATTTAACTTTTTTCACATTGAGCATTGATTTATTTTGTTGTTTAGGAGTTTTATTGATCCTCCTTCACAATTTTATTCACGAGACGTAAAATTTATAGCAAAATTGCATATTCCCATTAACTTGGCTAATTGGGAATATTATAGTCCTCCCCTCCAAAATGTTTCTTGTCCTCAAGCAACTGATAGGGTGAGTGTTGCAACACTTCTCCTTCCCCATTGGTGACACCATCAAAGATCCAAATTTCTGCATAAGCTGAGTTCTCACCAATCCATCCTCCCATGAGTTGTCTCTCCAAAGTCATTGTGAGATGTACATGATCTATACCACAAAGATTCAAGATTTTTGCTGAAAAAAACATGGATGCATCCCTAATATCCCTAAAATATGTATCTGAGTATACAAAAAGAGCTTCCATCCCATGTGGTACTCACATGCCTCCTATTCTTCCTCCATACAAATTCAAAAATAGGACAAGTACATCATCCATGTATGGAAGCAAAATTAAAATCACATAAATAGAAATTTGAACAAGAGGAGGTGGGTCATAGTCCCACATATGGTACCAGCGTAGGGCATCTCCTACCTGCATCATATCAAGATGTGGTAAGTGGCATTCCCACCACTTAATTTTTGCCCATGTTACCTCACTATGGCTGAAAGTGTGAGATAAGTTTGGTGCCTTAGGGAGGCACCCATCATGATAGAGAATCTCCCTTTGTTCATCAAGGGAGTGGCCAAATTTAGAAATTTGAGTGGCCCACTGTTTGACATGAGATTTACATGATGTACCACTCCTCCTTGGAGCCATGGCCTGCATAAACATGGTGAAAGAATATGTATGATCAGAAAATAAAAATTGACTTACATAATTAGATTCCTCACCATCAATACCTCTCATACACATGGAGTTGTGCATGGATATTTCTCCTCTTCCCAAAGAAGAGAGAGATGGCTAAAATAACCCCTTTATGGAGTCATGTTTCTGCCCAAATTCCACATACTTCATGCATATTTCAAAATGATGATACAACTCTTCTTTCAAGCCCTTCCAATCAAAGCTTCTCATGATGATATTGTAGATCCTCATGGAGTACATATGGTTGAAACATAACTCTTTGTAAGCTCTTTGTAGTATCTCCTGCTTGAGATTGGAGGCTCTAGACAAGAAGACCCTACCATGATGATAGATGACCTATTCTTGGAATAAATAGCCCTCTTCATGCAGCTGGTCATCAAGTATCATACAAGTGTATAGATCCTTGGAATAATCCACTAGAAGTTGGAATTTCTAATACAGATCTAGAATGATCAACAGTGATAGCACAGATGATGCATCAACATAAATTTATGCCATGTTTCTGATCTCCTCCTTAACATTTCCTATGTCAAAGGTGTGTGTTGGAAGGTTGATCCTCCCATATTCCTCTTCCCACAGCACAGATCCAGATATGATATTGGGTGGTGATGATAAGGGAACAAGATCTCCCTTCTTCTTGAGCTTACCCAAGCCTCCCAACACTATAGCTCTATCCTCTAATGCTCTAATCCTTCTTGGATTCATGAGTGTAGCACCAAGATGTGATACACCTTTCACCAATCCTAAATCAGGTGGTCTTCCAGGTGGTTTCCCACAAGACAGTGATGCCTCATGGTTCATCCTCACATGCCTGTCAAATGGAATCAAAATCTCCTCACTTCCACAGTGTAAGTTCACTTCTGATTTCTGTGTGGAAGTCCCATGATCATGTGATGTCACTCTTAAAGATGCAAGAGTGCTTTGGATTGAAACATTTTCTCCCTTCTCTTCTTCATGCACTGGTGGATCATCTCTTTCTATGACAACATTGTGACACTTGCTTTGTTCTGTCCTATTGTCTACTAGCATACACACTTGCTGCTCATCCTCTTCATGTACAAGATCCTTGGGGCCTTCTTGCAAAGATGCAAGAGCCCTCTTAGTGGAAGCAATGGCTCCATCTCCATATCTCAACAGAAATAGATCTCCTCCTACTGTCACAGTGTTGGAGGAACCTTCCAGTTCTTCGTCTTTCTGCTCCTCATCAATGGAGTATGCCTGATATCTCCTTGAAAAGGAACACTCATGTCTTCTTCTTGAGAATAATTTTCTTGTTGAAGTAAGGCCTTTTCCCTTGGAAAATCATGTAGCAGATCTTTAACCCCTCCAACAATGTTCTGAAATGGAGTTATATTCATGGATCTTTCCATCTCATGCAAAGGTTCTGATTTCTCAGGCTTAGTTTTTTCACCCATAGAAATTCCAGATGGCACAGAATCAAATTTTTTCACTAACCTCCTAGTGAATTTTTCATAAGTAGAGATGTTTACATTTTTCAATGGAGAAGACTCAAATAACCACCAGGCATATGCTTTACCCTGGAGGTGCAGCGTTGCTACCTTCATGGCTTCTTCTTCTGAGACTTGATGTAACTGCAAATATGTGTCAAGCTGTCCTACCCAATATTGGGCTAAGCTCTTAGGTGATCCATCAAAAATAGGTAGAGAAAATCTACCAAAAGTGGGCTGCATGCACCCTCTTCTTCTACCATAGCTGAAGGATTTCCTTTCTTCCTTAAGCTAACAGAACTTTGGAAAATTGAGATGCTATTTGAATATCCTTGACTGAGATTCATACTCTTGGAGATATTCACCAAGAGTTTCCTCCTTTGGTGTTCCTCCTCCTCCTTCTTCCTTTGACAAGAAAGTGGGCATGTTACAGCATTGTAGATCAGGTTGTGTGGCCGAATTCTCACACACATCATAGGAAGTACTAGGGCTCCCTTGATATGAGAATATCCTTGAGGGATCTGCATGTATTTCCCTTCTCATTCTCCAGATTTCTTCTTTCAGCTCATACATAGCTTGAGAAAGAGTATTAGAAAACTCTTCCCTTCTAATCCTTCCAGATAAAGGGGTTTCACCCTTCTTCTCTTTGTCCTCTGTGTAATATTTATTTTGTCTTCTTCTTTGGTACCTCCCCTCCTTGATAGTGAGAGGTTCTTCTCCTTCTGGAGACATATTGGATCTGCAAGAAAATCATAGGCTCTGCCAAGAAATATGCTTTGATACCACTGTAATATCCCAAAATGGGAATCACACATCAAGCTTGCTGAAATAACACACTCCTAAGAATTCAGTGGACTGAAATGAGTTTGCAGCTTCTGTATCCCTTAGATCAGCTCATCTAAGATCTAAATCCAAAAGGAGAGCAAAAAAAAATCAAACTAGGTGGGTTAAACAGATCTCCCACAACCTAGTCTAGCTGAAAAACACCCAAAGAGAGGGGTTGCAACTATATGCAAGGACTGCTTCAGAAATAATGAAATTTATAGATTTACAAGCATGATACCAACATGGAGGTTTATATTTCAGCTATACATCAGCAAAATAGATCTACAATGCAGCTTATACAGTGTATAACAGAAATAGAAAGAATGTACAAGACAAAAGCCTCAAAATGAGCTGCTACAACAACATGAAATGGCAGAATAAGCTTGACAATATTATTTTATGGGCTGAAGCATCTGTATATTACATTTCAGAACTAGAACATATATATGTACAAAAATATAGATCTATATCAGATATGTATACTAGAAGAGTTCCTCTATAGATTCCCCTTGGGGTTTTGATCAAAACATGAATGTACAGGAGTAGATCTGAGATCTAGAATTACAGGTCTACAGCAATATTCAAGAATTCTGTAGTAAATAAATACATAAGTAAATCATATCTAAAACAAACATGGATTGGGTGGCCAATCCATGGATCACCACAGTGAAATGGAGAATCCTATCACCAGAGATCTCTCCTCCATAAAGTAGTCAAAACACCTTGCAACTGAATACTTGCAAATAATGCAGTTATGGAAGGAAAAATGCGTTGTAGGCTCTAGCACTAGTTTGGCTTGATGCCAAACATGAAATAGGAGCTCAAAAGATCCAGAATCCTCTTGCCAGGGGGATAGACAACTTCCCCACTGAAAAGAACCTCTAGATTTGCCTAGATCTGAGTAGATCTAGCCTCCACTTGCAGCAGCTTACAAAAAAAAAATCAAACCCTCAACAAGATATGAATTGTGGTTGGAACATGAAGCTTGGCCAAATGCCAGATAGTGGACAAGATGCAACAAGACTCCTCCAAGAGCTACTCTAGGAAGGAGGTGGGATTCCCAACCGGGAACACCCAAGTGCTAAACAACACTATTCTCAGCTAAAAAGCCAGAGAATGAGGGATGTCTAAACAGACAATACCTTCAGAAATATAAAATCATCAACCACCTCCTTGGTGTCCTCCTCTTTCTTTTATAATGTGGAAATCTTGTCAAACCCTAAACCATCTTGATGAATTAGCTTCATTCACATGAGTGGCCTCCAACATGGACTGCGCTGTGCCTCTAGGAGATACATTGCACTTGGACAACACTGTTGATTTGGTCCTGTTGAACCAGTCAAATGATCCAACCTCTTTCCCACTTAGTTGTGTTTATGAAAAAAACTCAGATTTAACTTTTTTCACATTGAGCATTGATTTATTTTTCTATTTAGGAGTTTTATTGATCCTCCTTCACAATTTTATTCATGAGACAGAAAAGTTAAAGAAAAATTGCATATTCCCATTAGCTTGGCTAATTGGGAATATTACATTAACCTCCTGCACATTCCGCACTTCAGGCACAACCCAATCAATGAAATATGCGTGCACCATCTGTTACACATCATTTTTTCACCATGACATTTGACTGTCAATATGGATCTATCACCATCCATACTCATGCTTCCTTAGAAGTCAAAAAAATTCATGTTCCTGAACCAAGTCTTGGAAACTAGAAAAAATCTATTTAAAACCATTAAAGGTTACCTGCGTGCTTTTTGTGGTTATTTCTCATGCATGCGTTGATACTTCTTTTATTATCTATGGATATCGCCGCTCTGTTCGCCAATTAAAAACTGCGCACTCACGTAAAAGCAAGTAAACAAAAAAAATTAACATCTAGAAGCCTAGTTGGGCTAATATTCTTCCAACTAAAAGCCTCTTGAGTCGTGCTAGTTTGAGCTTATCCCCTTGGATAAAGGAACCCTTATCCTTTTATTAGAGGATCTCATCCCTCTCTTGATGGATCTGAAACTTCCTCAATATCTCTTATAAATTGAGCTTAAGTTTCAGGTTTGAGGTTAGTTGGTAGATACTAGATTGTATAATGTACATTGAAGATTACATCTTGTACACAAGAGTTCATTGAACACAAATCTATGTTGATCATTCTAAAGAGGAGGCTTGTCAAACCAAGGAGCACGATCACACAGACATACAGGATAAATTTGTACAACATCAAGGCTAAGGTTGTAATATTTATCTTTTTGATTCTTGATAATACATATGGATCTCTTTTTCTCATTGTGCTTTTTTTAGACTCATTGAAACAATGTCAATTCTTAATCTCCTTGATCATTACTTGAATTGGTGTTTTTTATTATTATATATTGTAGGTGCTTTGATTATTTGCATGTTTGTGATTGCAGGTTCTTCTCAGCAATTAAGTATTTCTTTGGAGAAAAAGGCAAGGTCTACATCAAACATCTCGTTGAAAGGTAGGAGCATAACCTCCTCATTTCTAAGCTATAATAATATTAATGCTAATAGTTTAGAGAAACGGGTATTCAAATGGTTGTTTGTTTCTAGTTATTTTTTGGGATACCAGGGAGATCACTCTTGTCCGCAAGAGGGTTTTATCCAGAAAACAAATTGGCAATTCCGTTGGTGAAAAACTTAGTTTTCTCTTGATTTTGCCTCATTTGACATTCCAACTTTTCTAGTTTGAATTTTCTGAGTGTGGCTGGGTATATAACCTTTTAGATTCTATGAATTAGAAAGCCTTGAGTTTTTTTTTTCAAACATTTCTCTACCTTGCATTGTTTTCTGTGGTAAACAGAGCACAAACCTGTGCAAGTTTGTAGTTTAGCTTAGTGCGCGTGCACACTGGTTCGTATTGAAAACCTGCGCATTATTGAATCCTTAGTTAAATTGAGAGGGGGGGGTGAATCAGTTTAACACATACATAAGACTTTTAAATTTTTCATCAAATTATTTACAACTTAATTTTATAACCAACTTTAATATGTGAAAAGACTTAATATGTTGCAGCAAGTATTAAATTAATGTGACACCAAACTTATTATGAGAGCAGCAAACATTAATCAGATTGGGTAGATCATTTCAACACATAGGCAACACACATAGAGACAACAGATATAAGTGGAAACCCATAAAGGGATAAAACCACATCTTATTACTGTTGTGATGCAAAGGCAAGCTCCAACTCCCTCTCACCACTATTTTTCTGTAGGCACCAACCTACAGGAGGCTCCAACCTCAGTCAGCTACAACTAACAACTATCAAGCTTCAACTTGATAGGGAAGCTCCAACTTACTCAATTTATTGAAAGAACTATTTGTTGATTTACCTCAAATATCAGATTTGTTCTGTAGCATCTCTTTCTGCTCCTCTCTTCCTTATCTTCTCTGCCTCAATTTTCCATACTCTACATTCTCTATCTTCACTCTCTCTAACCTCTCTATGCATATCAAGATGATATTATTTATAGAGATTTCCTTATGATTGTTTGTTTTCCTCAAAGAATTTGAAATGGATAGCCATACCTCTTAGCCTTCTACCTTCTCATTTCTTTTCCAGCTCACTCAGAAAAATATAGTTGTATGCACTAATTTTAATATTACAGTGGGAATTTTGTATTCTTCCGGAGACTTGCCAATGCATCACAAACAATATAAACCAATAAAAAACTTATAAATTCAGTTACAATGAGGATTAAAAATCAAATTATTCAGTTTTGGATCACTGTCTTTGTCTTTTCTGTGACTGTGTTTGTCCCTTTCGGCTCTGTTTGATTTCCTGTTCACTGTCGCAGTGTAACTGCCATACATATGTAACTGCGCTTTTCATATATCGAAATCTAACTCTTGGCATGATAATGAATTGTTTTTAACATATAAAATACCCCTTTTGTAACGCAAATCAACTCACGGAGAACTTAAATCAAAACATTTTAATACTTTGAATTCCCTTTCGGGCCCATCCGCCAAGCTTGTTTTATTCTCCGATGCGATGAGTCACCTCCTGAATTCTTCCGATTGCGATTAATTGCAATCGCAACTTTTAGTTGTGAGTTTCGATGCTCCGATGCTCCGATGCGATCAATCTGATCCGATGATTCACTGTTCACTCCACTTTATTGTGCTAATGCGATTAATCGTAACTGAATACTCCTAATTGCAATTGATGCATTTGCGAAGGACCTGATGCGATCATTGCAATCACAGCTTTCAATATAGTGCTCTGATGTTTTGCTTCTTTCCGATGTGATGGCCTACTTTGTTGTCGAAACTTAGGCATGTATGAATCACAGTTTATAAGCCCATCGGGTCCGGAACTTCATCGAAATCGCAATATTTTGTTAACATGTTCCACTGCCAAATTTTCTCCGATGCAATTGGTGAGGGTCCCACAATATAAGACTTTGTTTGTATTAACTCAAACAATAGAGCGCTACATATAAATATATATATTCTTTGGAACTTTGCATATAAAGTGCAACATATGTACCGCGCTGCATATATATAAGCTTCCGTTTCCGCTTTAATGTATCCTCCAGCTTGGGTTATGATTCTCGAAATTTTATGTAGGGGTTACCACACTATATGTATAATATTATCCGTCAACATAGTATCAAGTCTTTTTCTCAGACTTAAACCCAGCACTAATGTATATATATATATTTATATAACCTCTCGGGCTCCGTAGTTCGTTTAATGTTTCCGCTCCCCGCATAGACTTATCCAGGTTATTTATTCGAACCTTAGTCTTAATGCTACAAATGGTTCCGGCTATTTTAATTACATACACCCGTGCTTATAGCATTCACTCAAGGTTTATATATATTAATGCAGCACATATATCATATGGTGGTTCACGGGTCCCACACTCTACTGTTCACCCTTGTCAGTTAAGCATATCCACATTATATAAATTTCTATGGGTCCGCACCCTTTGTATCATTTCAGTTGAATCATCAATCAAATTATAACTAAACCCAACGCGACATTTTAATACAAATCCATTCCATGGAGCCCACATGTGTTTGATAAACTCTGCACTTTTAGTACGTTCCAATTGACAGCACCCTTTGAACATATATATATGTAAAAGCCTAAGTCAATCCTCAACCATGGTTTTAACCATCGACATAACATAATGTATTAACTTGCATCAAATCTATAATCCACACATAACCCATTCTTATATGTGCACGCAACTTTAATATATATCCAATATTGCAATAGATATCGAACCTGATACATATTTTAACACATATACGTTCTTGGGGACCATCTCCATTAACACACCACTTGCATCCAATGGCTGACAGTTTATCGCATCGACTCCGATGATCCAACAGATGTCATACCATATCATGTTATTTATTGGTATGAGGGTTAACACTTCAAACTTGGACAAAAAAAGTTGTTTTACAAAACTGCCTGAGGACATGTGTCCTTCAATGACACATATCGCGTTCATTTTGGCAACACTGCTTACCACTTCAACTGACGCGCAAACCCACTGGTTTTGTGGCCCTCTGATTTTACTGTTCATGTTCGGGGTTCTACTTCAATTCATGGTTCCGCTTCAATAAAGAGTTTCACGTCTTCGTTATATACTTATACTTACAATCTCTATTTAAAATTTTATTTCTTATTTCTTCAGCTCTTGAATATATTAACTTTGTTTCAATGTTATGTTAATACAACGCTACCAACGCTACCATAAGGTTTATTCCCATTATACATAGAGCCTTGATTCCTTCCTTTCTGCACGATTCTGCATCTCCTGCAATCATTTCACTGTTGGTTTGATAACGGCTCTGCCTCTGCCTCTGCTGCTCGACTATTTCATATCTACCTTTGTACATATCCTGTCACTGTATTTCCTGTTACTGTACACATCCTGTCACTGTATTTCTGCTGCTTTGCCAAATGTGCACTCCTGTCACTATATTTTCCTTTGCTTCTACTGTTGTCCTTTGTCTGTCTCTGCCTTTGCTTCCTCCTTTGGTTCTGCCTCCTTTCTCTGTCTCTGTCCCTCTTTTTGCTGCCCTGTCTTCCTCCTTTGCCATCAATGACAACATTTCCAACACACACCACCTGGGAAATTTGAAAAAAATAATATTTTCTCTCTTTGAGTCAGATAACCAATTTCTTAAGGTTTAACCTAATTTATACCAACTCTCAGAGTTTTCCTGTGAACTCTTCCTAATAACCTTGGAGTGTTTTTTGATAAACCATCCTTTTTTCATATTCAGGTAGGGTTTGCCCTGGTTTAATGAATTTCTCTTTTGGGGAAAATAGATTCACTGCCTACATCACTGGTTTTCTATCATTTCCTTCTACAACCACCAGTAGCCTTGTCAACATTTATTGTTTTAGTGTTTTTTTCCTGCTCATTTGAAAAAGGAAAACTTCTAGATTACCGTAGTGTTATTTGTGTCAAAGTAGTCTTTTAAGCTTCTGCTAGTTAAAGAGAAAAAATAATCTAGTTTTCTTTCAACTAAAATAAATCATGAAAAGACACTCATAGGTATATTAGTTAGGATTTTTATTTAAGAGCTTTGATTTTTCGAAATTTTTATACTTTTTAGGGTTTTTATAGCTGATTTTTACTTTTGAAAATTGTTTGTTCATAAATTTGTATATTTTGGATTTGTAATCAATGAAAATTTTCATCACAAAGAGATATTGGTCATGCTTGGAAATGAAATTGTTTTCTTGATGAAAAAGAACTCATGGGATTTTTTAAGAAGTTTGTACTTTTATGAGTCCAAAAGTCCTTCTACTTTCTCTTAAATATAAATTCATCGAAATAAAGAATTGCATTTTCATATTGATGCATTTAGAGTATTTTTTGAGTTGGTCACAATATCATTAAGTCTCATCTCCATACCCCTATGCATAAACAACATCCAAATTAATACAACGCTTAATAAAATTGATCTAGATATTTTTTACACTTTTTAGGGCTCATTCCACTAATTTAGCTCAGGACTAGTGCTTTGGAATAGGTTGTAATTAAATTTCCAAAGCATATAAAACAAACAAGTAGAATCTTGCGGTAGGGATAAAATGAATTGTTGCAATTGTGCTCTGGGAAGCTCTTATTAAAAGATTCAAGCACGAGGTCATGTCTGACCCAGTGGAGTAATCGTACCTACTTCATTGGTGAAGATAGAAGATGTGTACGTAATAAAAATGGTAAACCTCATATTAACCATTTTCAAGGAGCCTGGGATCACTTGTTAGTAAACCTCGTATTTACCATGTTGAGGAGATTTCAAGGGGATTGAACTTCGATACTCTTCCCTTGCGTGTATATCATGCCATAGACTATTCCCCCAGGTTCAATTGTCTTAGCTGGTGACCTTAGTGGCCATAATATTTAGGATTTTTCCCAAGGTGACGGTGGAGGGAAGGTCCCACTGTACCTGGAGTAGACGTTGACTAGACTCACTTCGAATTTCCGGAGGGAACTCTTCACTTTTAGATGGCATAATGAAGTTACTTGCACTAGAATATTTCATTAAGGAAGTTGTTAGGGTAACTGTTTCAACCGCCAGTTTTCCACATTAATCTCTGCAACATTAGATTTCATCACCAACTAGTGATTTTATTGTGGAAACATCCTGTTTGTGTGTCGCTTTTTTCTTAGATTTTGTAGGCATGTGTTCATTTGTTTGATTTTTAGAGGCATTAGGTGTGATTCTTTTGAATTTTTTTTATTTCGTGTGTTAAAGAAATTAATCATTGTTGAATTACCAAGAAATTCACGTAGAATGTAGGGGAAACCGCCTGAATATACACCCAGTCAATTGGAAAAAATAAAAACTGAAAGGGTTCAATCATTTTGAACTGGGACTACTGAACAAGTAGAAAAATCCATCGTAATACATCCTGATTTTGAATTTAATCAACCTCAGATAACTGAAAAAGAACAAGATCAACCATAAATTTATGAAGTAATTAGAGTTGAATCTACTACTAATGAGTTGTCATATACACAACTCACTGATCTTGAAATATGTGAGCCTGAGCGTAATTCCACTTCATCTGAGTCACCTTTGGATCTTATAGGCCCAACTCCTAGTCGTCCTCATTCACCTCAAGTAAATATTCTCATCACTAAGAATATTCCTCCTGGACTTATTAGCATTGGAGAGGTATCTGACGTAGAATAAGAGATCACACTTCCCTCTCATCCAGAATATTTAGATTTGAGGTTTAGTGAACTGATCTACCCTTTCATTCCTTTTCGGCCAGATCATTGGTATCACCAATTTACCAAATTTATAGGTATCTCTGGTTATAGTCAGCGACTACACCGAATCCCATTCTACTCTTTACACAGAAATAGTAACATGGCTTCTGAAAACATGTATACTGAGTCATCTATGTTTTCTTCTTCACTAGAAAATTTCTTGTATGGCTATCCTTATGTTCCTGCTGGGTACCAGTCGCTTTTTGGCACTTTCTTAGGAGCATCTTCATTCTCTGAAACCTCTATTGTGTCAACTGGTCTATTTGAGTCTACCACCCAACCTTTGAAAACAGAACATGTCTATATTTTTTCTGGGAATGTCCCTCAAGTTAGATTAAAAGGTGGTTATATAGTGCCTGGGGGGCAGTAGCCTCTCCAAGGGAAGGAGCCTCTCTAAGGGCAAGATCCTCTCTAAGGGCAACAACCTCTTCAAGGGCATCAGTCTTTTTAGGGAGGAAACACTTTTACTGGAATCTATCCCATGGTTCTAGGGAAAAATATTCTTGGTAATTATCAAAATTATGTTCCAATGCCTCAAAATGGTTATGTTCAACCCTATGCATCACAACCTTCAATGGGAACTCCTTACGCAGGGATAAATACTATGTGGAACGCTTTTTTTACTTAACAATATTTGCAACCTACATTGCAAGTACCTTATAATCAACCTGCTCAACCTGTTGGACAATTTGGTTATCCCCAAGTCTAACAACCTGTTCAAGGTGAAATTCAAATTACCCCAAAGGTATTTGTGCCAATTAGTCAGCAAGTTGGTTCGAGTACTCCTAGTACTCCTATCCAATATGCTATGCAAAATTATGTTTAACAGCCAAGTACACCTATCCCAAGAATTTCTTAAATCCATATTGTTACGACCCTTCAGATGTCAACATCAATTGTTACGTAGGCTATTCATCAGACTACTACCCATAAAACTAGACCTACAGTCTAATCGATTCCTCAAACCTCTGTGGGAAAAACTAGTGCAACAACTATACAAACAAGTCAACCTTATACATGTCAATAATTTCAAGGACAACCCTTTATAGGTCAAGTTGTTCAAGCACAACCATTTACAAGACCAACTATTCAGGTAAAACCTTGGTAGGTCAACCTTTTGAAGGTCAATCTGTTCAAAGTCAGTCATTTCAAGGGAAATTACAATTTGGACAAGTGGGAAAAAATCAAACTTTCAGAGCCAAAAATACCCTAGTTATACATATCAAATACCATCTTAACCTCAACTCGGGATGGCTACCCCTGGATACCCTAGAGGTATACCAATTCCAACTGCTCAAGCTATCCCAGGTTGTCCTGGATATCCTCCTCTGGGTACTGGGATTGTCCCTTAAGGTTATCAATTTGCTCAGCAAGACCCTAACAAGCGGTTACCTTTCATTGAAACCTAATATTTACCATATTTTTCTCGGCTAACGAATGATCCAATTTATTATCTTCCATTTTGGCCAGTAATGCCTACTAATTTTCCCAGTGACATTCCAAAATTTGAAGGAAAATCAGGAGAAGACCCCTCGAATCATGTGATGAATTATCATATGTGGTGTGCATCCAATTCTTTGATCAATTATTTGATTCGTTTAAGTCTTTTTCAAAGAACTTTGAATGGCTTAGCTACAAAGTGGAACATTGAGTTACCATGAGGCTCTTTGAACAATTTCAATTCTTTAGAAATAACTTTACTTACTCATTTTCAGTTTCCAGTCTATTATGATATTGACACAGAACTTTTGACTTCACTTAAACAAAGTATGTCTACGTACATTTTAGATCACATCCACAAATGATGACGTATACACCGCTTATTCAAAGTTTTCATTCTGGATCAAATTCTGGTTGAATGGTTCATCAAATCATTACTTCCTAAGATTATTGAAGATGTAGCTAAAGGAGACACTGTAACAGAAGAGCAGATCATCACTCAAGCCCAATATTTGGGCCTTGTTTACACACAGTCTAGTACTTTGTATGAAAAAATTCCTAATTTACCTCACCCAGGTCAACTTACTACAAGTCCTTTTGGTTCTCATGTCGTAGGAAGTGTAATCGGTATAGTTAATACATCAAAGAGTAAGAATAAATCATCTAAATCTACTAGTCCAATCATAAATCTACCTGATTCACCTGAAGGAGACTCTTCCCTAAAAACTTATTCTGAAATTCATGTGTTAGAATCACCTACCACTAAAGCTAAATCATCTGGAAATAAGAAGAAATTGAAGGGTAAAAATAAACAAAACAATTCTCCAAAAGAGAAAGAAGAAAAAACCGAACCATTAGATGAAAAATGGAAACCTCGTTATCCTTGTCTTATCTGTGACGAGGATCACTACACCAAAGAGTGCCCACATCGAGCCAAGGTATCCAAATTTTTCAAAGGTTCGCCCACCTTTTCCATCACAAGGAAACAAAATGATCGGATCTTTTTCCAATTCATCGACGAATATCCTGATGATTTCCCAGGTCATGGTTGCAACACGATCCCAAGACTATCGATCTAAGAGTCCTGCAACCAGAAAGGAAACTGAATCATCTAGTCAACCTCTAGTATCAACTCCTCCTATTTCTGAACCATTACACATAAAGAAACCTAATCCTGATTTGGTAATTAAACCACCTACCAAAGGTGTACTTCAAAAATTGACTCTCAATCCACATGCGAGATCCGCTCCAAATTATAATATTGTTGAAGATTTGGCCATATCCCCTTTAGCAATGTCGGCCCTCGAGGTGCTGCAATCTTGTCTAGCTCAGAGGAAGTTACTATTATCAACTATTGGAGCGATTGATCCTTGGGATTCTAATATCATTGTCTTTGATCTCGAGAACTTTGTACCTAGACTCCCACACCAACTGGATTTTCAAATTCCTATTTTAGTCAAATATAGGTTAGTTTTTCGCACAGTAATTGACAAGGGAGAATATATGTGCATTATGTCCTTAGCCTGTTGGAAAAATCTTGGTTCTCCGCCAATCAATCAGTCACTCATGATTCTTAAAGAATTTGATGGAGGAGGTTTTCTTCCATTTGGAATACTCTAGGATCTACCTATAGAGGTATAAGGAAAAACTGTAATGTTTGAGGTGGAAGTTGTTGATGCCCCTCTGGACTACAACCTTCTATTAGGTCGAATTTGGTCTTATGCTACGACCATTGTGGTTTCATCAGTCTTTCAAATGATCATGTTTCCTCATAATGGAAAGATTGTTAAAATTGATGAGTTGTCTTACTTTTCTTCTAATCCTACCTCTACGGATAATATCAAACATGTTGGAAAGATTTTTATCCCTTATGACGATGTTGGGGTAGGAATAGTTAAATATTCCACTCTTACGAGAATTTTTGCTACACCTCCTCCTAATGTACCTCAAACTATTTCCAATATCAATATGATTACATCAAGCACAATTCCATTTGTTGACACATGGAATGTACCTTTAGAATCTAAAATGGACTATTATGGTGACGAGATGCATTTAAGTCCATATGAATCAGCATATGTAAAGGTACAATTGATTTCTTACATTTCATCAACTAATACTAATCAAATGAATATGGTTAGTGAAGAGTTTTCTTCTTTATCAAGCTCAACCATGACATCTTTTTCTGATCCTTTTCAACAAATGTTTTAAACTGATGAAAATATTAGGGAAATATTTTCATTGGATGAATTACCATGGGACGATATTCATCATCAATCTTCTCTTTTACCTGACCTTGATAGATTCGAAAATGAATTTTCATCCATATTTTTGATTTACTATATCAAGGAACCTTAAAATACTATGTCCATTCTGCATTGAGATTCTGAGCCAAATTTAGGAAACATATCAATGAAGCCAGGAATAACTGAAAAATATTCATGTAGGTGCTTCTTGCTCAATTGAAGAGATCAATATGTACAAAGCCTTATTTCAGGAATTGTGAGACATTTTTGCATGGTCTTTTGAAGAAATTCCATGTATTGATCCTAATATTGTGATTCACTAAATTAATACATACTCGGATGCTAAACTTATTGGATAGAGATTATGTCCAATACATCCATGAAAAGATGCTGCTATTAAAGATGAAGTTGAAAAAAATACTTCGAGAAGGATCTATCTATCCTATTCCTTTAACAGATTGGGTAGCTAATATAGTTCCAGTCACCAAGAAACAAGGGACTATCAGAGTGTTATCACAAAATTGCACTTGATTGGCTATTGATTAGAAAAATATATGTAACTGTTTCAAACCAAATTTTCACTGAAGCTTAGCCTCTTCAGTTTGAGAGGGCTCTCTCAAAGGGGTTTATGATATTAGATAATGATAGGACTAGATGGCTAACTCTATTTGAAAAGTAAATTGATTTTTTTGTATGTAGGTTGAAAAGAATGCAGGCTTGCAACCATTGGGCTTATGGAGTCAATAAATCAGTAGATCCAGTGACAAGGTTTCTTAGCATGGAAGCTGGGGTAGATAAGAGTCTTTAACAAAGGCAAATCATATATAGAATATAGGGCAACACAATCATTTCATCAATAAAGGAAGTCTGAGCATACACATATGAATTCTGAGTAATAAAGATGAAATTTACTGCAAGTAGTACACATAAATATATAGATCAAAAAAACATTAAGAACTCTACGAGAATCTCATTTCTTTCAAGAACAAGTCCTCTGTATTACTTATATAAGTCAAATTACATAAAGCAGCAGTATGGTGCAAAAAATATCCAACCCTTTACAACTTCGATAATTTGTCTTTAAATAGACATTCTTATAGCAAGGATGATCTACCTCTTGGCTAGATTCATCGAACTCTTCCTATGACACCTCATATAATAGTAAAACATGTCTTTTAATAAGAAAATGACAACTACACCCTAAAAATGACTTTTCCTAATAGGACTCAAACTCCTATTTATTACATCGGTCTACCTTATTTTTAAAATAGTTACATATTAGTGACAACTAAGAATCACATGTTCGAATAGGTTATGACATAGCTCATCATTACTTGACATATTAAAAACCCTCCTAATTATGTGGAACAAAACCCTATTTTTCAGGAGTACAAGACATTATCTTCAACGAAAGCTTTAGTTGATGAGCTGTCTCCATTACATTTTATTCAAGTCATAAATGTTTGTTGGTAAGGTCCCTTGACATGTTGGATGTGTCCACCTGTCCAAAACTGCTTTTAAACTGCTCAGAAACTTTCAAAAACAACTCGCTATGAAAATAGGGCTATTTCGTAGCGAGCTTTCGTAGCGTCCAAAAAATGGCTTTTGCACTCAAATTTTCTTCTTCTTTGTTGTTCCATGGTGTCCATCATGACATGATACCTCATCACCATTAAAATCCCTCCTTGAAAACTGAAAAAAGTGTTTTTGGAAACAAATAAGCTGCTACAGAAATTTTTGTAGCGTTTTCCTGGCTTTAAGCCTAGGAAACGCTATGAAACTGTGAGAAAATACAGAAATTCCAGATTTTAACACTGTCCAAAAAAATTGACGTCCAGCTACAAAAACTTGGTCTTCAACATGCCATAATCCTTCTAAAGCATAATAAAACTCAACTTAATATTCTTGAGGTGTTTCCTCTTCATTAATGATGAGTTGAGCTATAGGCTCCTCAACCACAGTCATCTTTAAGCTCTTCTTCTCCAGCTCCTCATGGATCAATTCTAACTTCTCTTGGAGGTATTTGACTTGGTCCTTTAGTTTTTTGTTCCTAGATTTCAAGTGCAGGTTCATTTTTCTGATATGCTTCACCTCTCCTCTCAATGATTGAGTCCATTTGATCAACCACTGTATGTTATCTAAGGTCTTTGACACACTATTAACCTGCTCTTCCCAAAATTCTTTATTTTTCTCAAAATGCACCTTCTGAAAATTATGTTTCCTTGCCTCTTTCTTCAAGGCTGCTATTTTATGATTTTATAACTTCAAATTCTCCTTAAGGACCTCAATCTCTGTTTTTTCAATGATTTTCTCCTTTCCTTTTTTTTGCTTGATGACTAGATCTTCTTTTGCAGGTGATGAGAGGTCAATGATGCTTGGTGGTGGCTGGATAGATTCAATTACCTTCTAAGATTCTTTACTTCTTTCCAAGAAATTTTTGGCATGTATTTTCATTGGTTTCCAAGCCTGAAACATGAATCCGACATCTTCACCCTCAAACTCTAACTTCTTAGCTAATTTGGCATTCTTGAGCTTCTTTCCTTCCTCATCTATATCTTCATCTTGGACTAGGGGGGTTTCCTCAATATCCATAGCATGCAGAATGTATTCTAAGTTACCCTTAGCCACTGTTTGGCTTCATGTAACTCTCTTGCTGCCATGTTTTCTCAATGTTGGCTTTTGTTTTGCATACGTAACAACAAGTGTATCAAATTTATGCAATGGTTCTGTTTCCATGATTACTGGTTCACTTTGCTCTGCCATTAAAGGTTCACTTTTCTTTGCCACTGAAGGTGATGGTATACCTCTAGGTTTAGGAGTTATTTTAGGAGTGATGGCATCTACTTCAAAACTAGGGACAAACAGAAAATATGACCAGCCTCTGCCTAATCTCTTTAACTCCTCTAAAACCAACAACTTGATTAAACCATGATGAAAAAGTGAGGTTTCATTTCCTTCATATTTAGCTTGAACTTTGTCTAACATTTTAGCTAAGATTCTGTATAAGTAAAATGGTAAATCATGAGACCTCTTACAAACAAAATGTAGCAGAAGCCTGAAATGGTATGAGTAAACCATGTAGTACCTCCCTTCACAAGTGAAGTATTTTTGAATGATTAGCAGTAGCTTTGAGAAGTTTTCTTTCATATAGCTCCTTGGGATGGCTTTTGTGAGATCAATCTCACCATGCTCTGGCTTGATAAATTCCTTACATTCCTGCATGGTGAACTTGAAACCTTTGAAGCATTGTTCTCCTCCTCTAGGAATACCTGTCGCTGCTGCAATGGTTTCTGGAGTTACTGTTAGGTTCAACATTCCCACCTTTGAAGTTGTCCCATTGAAACTGATGGAAAACTCCTTAGAAACATGCACATGGCATCCTTGCATTCTTTGGAAAAACTGAAAACACCCTGTTCTTGTGAAATCTTCTAAGGCATTTGGGACTTCATTTAGAAAATTCATGTCTGATGGCTCATATCTGAGACAGTGGCCTCCTTTGTTGGTCTTCCTCTTTGCAGCCATTGTGCTTTTATACCTTCTCTATCTCGCTTGATCAATGACACCTGCAATTGCTTGAAAATGATAGCAACCAGCTTGGCTTGGTGAAACATCTCTCCAGAGCTCAATAGCATGTAAAGATGAAGCAAGGAATGACAAAGACTCAATTTGGAAAGATTTTAAAGTTTCGATGACAACTCGAGACTTCATCATGACTCATACATGCTAAAAATAGAAGTGATGACCTCAGACATGACCATTGTACTTTGATTTAAACCTAACTGACTTGTATGACACTCACCCTAACAATTCTGATCATTAACTGACACCTAGCACCTGATTTGAAAATACAGACAAAAATACCTCATTTTGTTGGGAAAAATACTAAGAGGGGGGGGGGGGGGGGGGGTGAAACAGTGTTTGGAGATTATTGATAATTTTAAATTTTTCTTTATTGAATCCCATTCGTGGCTTTGATGAACCCAACTCGCGTATACACGCGCATATACCAAAAGAAACTTGTGTATACTGATATAATTTTATTGTTAGAAAAACTTTTCAGAAACAATCTTTAACTCAACTTATCAATGATGCATCTGTTAGGTAAGCAGTAAATATGTGTAGTAAAAGCAAAATAAATCATCACACAAGAGAAACACACATGAACACCAATATTTAAGGTGGAAATCCAATTCAGGAGAAAACCACCACTGTTGTCATCTCTATCTTCAATATTTATTATATGGAAAAATTCTTACAATATTGTACTGATGCAGACTCATATCAGTATGCAAGCATCTACTTGCAAAAGGCTGCAACCTTCTCTCATTTTCCAACTGCAACTGGAAGGGAGCTATGACTCCCTGATCTTGTTTACCAACCACTACTAGAAGGGAGCTTTAACCCCTTGATTAGAATACTAGCTTTTAATGGCAGGAAGCTTATACTTCCCTTGGAATAACTGTAGATCAGATTTCATCAATTTTCATACTGGATCACACAGCTTCAACACAACCGTTCATAAATATCAACAACAATAAACCTTACCCAATACATCAACCCAAATAGTGATATCACTGTAATTAGAACACTGTAATAACCAGATTTCAGAATCAGTATGCAGAATCAAATTCAACCTTGAACATTCATTATCTCAAAAATAATATGCTACTTTGCTTCACTAAACCCATGTGTATACGCGCTTTCCTTAACACCAACCTGTGTATAGATATGTGAGTACTGTTTTTTAGAATATGGTCAATCTTAGATCCAGATCTGAGGAATTCAGTCAGATATCTTTTCAGAATTGCAGAACCCTTGATCAATTAGTCATTATAAAACATATTTACTCACTCATTGATTAGAGTTGTACATATTCAACTTAGCAGCATATATAGCAATCAAGAAACCTATATCTACATGAAGACTTCATCAACAGACAACAGAAAAATAGCAGCAATAACAGAGAACCTCTACAATAAGCTTCAAAAAACCCTAACTTCCATACACGACTTTTCTGAAACAAAGCCGTGTATATACGCGCTTTTACTGATAACCCTTAAACATGCACACTTTTTCATTATGATCTTCTTCTCCTTATATAGATTTAGCCTTTACCAATACCATGAGTCAAAACCATGCAACTACCAATGATATTCTTGGATGAAATCAAATATACGACATGGCGCTCAATCTTGTGGGCTAATACCATGGTAATGCCCCCTAGTATTATCTTTTTAGAGCGCAAAAGGTATACACGACTTGGATCTTTATTATCCGCATGTATACACAACTTGGCCTGAACAAACCTGTGTATAGAATCTTCAATATGAATATTACAAAAAAATTCTGCTGGACATTGCACATTTCTTCTAATGGAATCTTGAGTTTCTACTGAAGACATATACTCCATCTTTTACCAGAGAGTTGCCATCAAGGACAACATATTAAGACATAGGAACCATATTTCAAACAATCTCCCCCTTTGGACTTGATGGCAACCATGATGGTGTTTGATCACCACAACAGATAGATACATAACCATTATTCAAACACCCAAAATCCTCTCCCCCTTTGACATCAAGAGCAAAGGGCACTATTTTTACCATGCTCCCCTTGAGTGCATGATAAATCTTAAGACATTTTTCAATGAATTACATGACTCTATAACTCAACCAAGTATGACCTTTCCTATCACCAAGGACTCATACTTACATCAATGATCCAACCAAGTGGAATTACATATTTCACTCAACTACCCAACCAAGTGGGTTTACAAAGTAGAAAAATTCCTTACATGACTGAATAGAAAAATTTACATCATGAGTGTAAACATTCCCTTTTCATCAAATTACAGAAATGACATGTCATAAACAAGACCAAAATATATCAAGAGAGAGATCATATATCAGAAACCAATCAGAATGCCAAAAATGCATCCTTTTTAGCAAGACAGGTGATCCCCCTAAGATGATGCATCCTGAACACCTTCAACAACCAATTCATCAAAACATCTTCATCAGAGAATGATGTAGAAATATGAGAACCACAACTGTTCTAAGCGCTGACCCAAATAATTTATGTCAGCAAAACCCATACATGGTTTTATGCATAGAAACTCACGTATATACGTGATTCGTCTTATTGAAACCAACGTATCAAATTTAAACTTATGAAATTAAGAAGATTTGATTAGAGAGGCAGAGACAACTCCTAGCTTCTGTCTGACATATTCGAATGCTTCCCTAGGAAGAGGTTTAGTAAATATATCAACAACTTGTTCTTTGGAGGGAAAATACTCCAATTTAACCTTTTTTTCAAGCAATTGTTCACGTAGGAAGTGATAATTGATAGGAATGTGCTTAGTATTGGAATGCATAACATGATTATTTGAGATACTAATAGCACTTGCATTATCACATAGAATGGAGATGGGAGGTGAACATTTGATTTGAATGTCTTGTAGAGTCTGCATCATCCAAAGAAGTCGTGTGCAACAAGATGCGACAACCACATATTATGCTTCTGCTGTAGATAGGGAAATAGGACTTTGTTTCTTGCTGAACCAAGATACTAATTGGAGCCCCATATAGAATGCACAACAACTAGTGCCTTTTCGATCATCAACATTTCCAGCCCAATATGCATCTCTGTAAGCATGAAGAGTAAGATCAACATTCTTTAGATACCATAGACCAAAGCCTTGGGTTCCTTGTAGATATTTGAATATTATTTTTACAGCCTGAAGATGAGACTCTTTTGGATTAGCTTGGAATCATCCAACAATCCCGACTGCATGCATGATGTATGGTTTTGTCCCAGTTAGATACAATATACTTTCAATCATGGGTCTATATACTAGTTGATTCACCGTGGGAGAATCATCATGAGAATTGAGGTTACATCCAGTTACCATTGGCATACTCATAGGTTTGCAGTCTTCCATCCCATACTTCTTCAAAATTTTCGTAAGATATTTTTCTTGTGATAAAAATATTCCATATGTTGCTTGTTGCACTTGTAAGTCAGGAAAGAATGTTAGTTCCCCAAGTAAAGACATTTCAAATTATTGCTGCATAACAGAAGCAAATTTCTGACTCATGGACTCTTCATTACTTCCAAAAATGATGTCATCAACATATACAACTACAATCAACTGTTTATCATTCTCTAGATTTGTGTATAAGTTACTATCAGCAGATCCCTTTGTAAAACCTTGTTGATGAAGATATTTGTCAAGGCGATAGTACCATGCCCGAGGAGCTTGTTTGAGATGATATAAAGCTTTTTTAAGTTTGAAAAAATGTTTTTCATCATTTCCCAGAATGAATCCTTCTGGTTGTTCTATATAAACTTCTTCTTCTAGATCCCCATTGGGAAAGGCAAATTTAACATCCATTTGATAAACTTTGATTTGTTGAAAACTTGAAAAAGCAAGAAAGATTCTTATGGATTCAAGTCTAGCTACAGGAGCAAATGTTTCTTCAAAGTCGATACCTTCTTGTTGAGCATACCCTTTACAAAAAATTATAGCTTTGTTTCTAATAACATCTCCATTTTCATTTAATTTGTTTTTGAATATCCATTTTATTCCAATCACATTTTTATCATGAGGCCTTGGAACCAATTCCCAAGTATTATTATTTTCAAACTGATCAAGTTCTTCATTCATGGCATGAATCCAACATTCATCTTTGTTAGATTGATTGAAATTATGTGGTTCAATAGTGAATAGAAATGTCGGATAGCTTGGAGATCCTACAAGAGTTATTTTTGTTTGGACACCTGATCCCTTTTCTCCCAAAATTTGAGATTCTGGATGATTATTTTGAACAAATATGGATGGAGCCTTTTCAGATAGATCTTCTTCTGGTGCTTCATTGGGTTCACCTTCTATATTGTTGATATTTGATGCAGGAAGATATACATAATCATCATCTTCATTTGTTGTTGGTATTTCCCTTTTAGGAACTAAGAGAGGCTCATCAATTACAACATCAATACATTCAACAATATTCCTATGTCTTTTATTGTAACATTTATATGATTTACTTCTAGAAGAGTAACCAAGAAATATTCCTTCATCTGCTCTAGGTTCAATCTTACCAAGTTTTTCATCATTTTTCTTGATAAAACATTTGCTTTCGAAAACTCTAAAATGCTTTACGGTGGGAAGATTGCCATACCATAGCTCATAAGGAGTTTTATCACTATTTACCTGAACATGAGCCTTGTTCAAAATATTTACCGCGGTATGTGCCGATTCTCCCCAAAAGGTATCGGGAGTTACAGATTCATCAAGTATAGCCTAAGCCATTTGTTGAACTTTTCTATTCATCCTTTCTGCCATGCCAATTTGTTGTGGGGTTCCAGCTATAGAAAACTGTCTTTTTATGCCATGATGTTCACATAAATCAAATAATTTGTCTGATATATATTCTCCTCCTCAGTCAGATCTAAGACATTTGATTAATTGATCTAATTCATTTTCAACCAGACCTTTGAAGATGTTAAATTTTTCAAATGCTTCATCTTTATGTTTCAGTAAACCGATCCAACACATTCTAGAGAAGTCATCAATAAATAAAATATAGTATTGTTCTCCACAAGGTGAATTTTTCCTTATAGGACCACATAGATCAGTATGTATAAGTTCAAGAGGCTTACTTGCTGATCCTTCTTTAGCATTGAATTGCACCCTGGTTTTCTTACCAAATTGACATGATTTTCATATGGTACTTTCAGGCATTAGGAGAATATTGAGGTCTAAAATGGGCCTTCTAAGAAAAATGTACAACCAAAATAAACTTTATTAGAACCAATAGGATTCAAGAAGATGATGTCAACCATGGGGGATGATTCACCATTTTTGGAGTAAATAAGTAAAAATATTAAAAAATAATAAAATAATAAAACTACTTTTTCAACTCATATTTTCAACTTATCTCCCTAAGGGTTTACTAAAATTTTGAGCAGGAGTACTCGTTAGATGCACAATTTAATTCCCCATCTAAGGAGTACTCATGTTGCATACTTTTGATGGACCACGCTACACGAAAAATGAGAAATACATGACAAAACGTTATTGCAACCACATTTTTCATGTATTTCTCATTTTTCGTGTAGCAGGGTCCATCAAAAGTATGAAAAATGGGTACTTGTTGGATGGGGAATTAAATTTTTCATCCAACGAGTATTCCTGATTGAAATTTGAGTAAAACCTTAGGGAGATAAGTTCAAAATACGAGTTGAAAAAAATATTTATTTTTTTATTTTTTCCCTCTAAAATTTGATGATGTAATCATATCTTATTTTATTATTTCCACTATTATTTTATAATTTCCTTAGGAGGCCCATTTTAGACCTCAAAATTCCCCTAATGTAGAGTGATGATGGGAAGATCACAAACTTCTTTGAGTCTGCTAGATTTGCTTATTTGAGAGAAGCTAAAATGTCCCAACCTTCTGTGCCATAACCAATTTTATGAAGATTTACCCAAGTAGCATTGTTCTTGGCCACCTTTCAATACATACAGATTTCTTGGTGTTCTAGTTCCTTTTATTACTGTTTTTCCTGTGTCAAGTTCATGTACTACACATTCTTTTGAACTAAAGACAACTTCATTTCCTTGATAACACATTTGACTCACACTTAACAGTTTGTGCTTTAATCCATCCACATAGATAACATTGTTAGCTTTCACCTTTCCTTTTAGAAAAACATAACCTTTTCCTTTAATGAAAGCAGGAGAGTCATTTCCAAAAGTAACATTATTTTCTTTCTCTAGAGAATTGTCTGAAAGGAGTTTATTTCTATCGCCTGTCATGTGTTTTGAGCATCCGCTATCAATGTACCATTGATTTTATTCCCCTTTTGCAAATAAAGCTATGCCACAAATTTCAAATTGTAAGTCCTTCTTTCTCCAAACCTTGGAAATTTAGGTGTATGCTCTTTTGGCTAAATTTTTCTCCTACATTCAGATTCTTCATGACCAAATTTATTGCAATAAGCACATTTAATTTCATTTTGAAGAGGATAAAAGTTGTTATAAGTATTCTTCTTTATTCCAGTCTCATTTCTTTGATTTCTTGCTTCTCTGGTCATGATGGTTTTGTACACAACACATTGAGCAGCCCTGTGACCAAAATTATGACATGAGAAACAATGTCCATTAAAGAAGAAATTTCTGCGATCATGAAACCTTCTATTTATGTTTACCTGCTGATTGATATTTCTGTTATTGTTCTTCCTTGTATTAAAGTGATCATGCTTTACCTGTGTAGTTTTTATTCATTTGCTGAGAGACAAAATGTTGTAGGCTGGCTTTAGCTACATTTAGCTAGCTTGGCGTTGAAGACTGAGATGATTCTCCAATGTATCCAAGACCTGTCTTTATAATATGAGAGCATTGTATCTTGATAATTTCATATAAGGATTCAAATCATTTAGTAAATCTAATATTTAAAGTTTTTACTTTCTCAATTTCCTTTCTTAGACTTACTATTTCACATTATAATTTCTCATTGTGCTTCTCCTTTTCTATAAGCTAATTTTTTAGAGTATCTATAGCAATCTTGTTTTCTTCCAAACATATTTTGAGATGATTTATTTCTTCAAGAAAGTCATTTTATTCTAAAGCATCCATAAAAGTATCACTAGAGTCCTTTTCAAAAGCCATGAGTAGTCTAATATTTTGATTAGATTCTCCTTCTTCACTATTTCATAGACCATCACTAGCTTCATGAGTATAATAGATTTTTTTTATTGATGAACCGTTTCTTATTTCCTTTAGACACTTCCTTTCCCTTTTTGTGACTATCTTTATGGGGACATATTTTAGCAGCATAATGACCAACTCTTCCACAAGAAAAACATTTAAAGGGAAGCTTACCTCTGAACCTTCCAGTGCCAAGTTGTAGCTTCTTTACAAATTTATCTCATTGATTCAGATTTATGCAGGAACGCAATAAAATATAGAAATATACATAAACATAGAGATGCAAAAGAAACAATACTTCATTTTATTTATATCAAAGAACTGAAATATTCTTACAGACATAATGGAAATAAAAATAGCTAGGGTGCTAGTAGCGTATCTTTGAGAAGAGATGTGGCGGCTACAGACCTCTAAATTGTGTTACAATGAGGCTTGAGGGACTTTTTATTATTGAGAAAAAATGGAGAACTCTCAACTTCCAAAAACCTAACCCTAGGAGATGAAGCGCCAAAAATATGGGCCCCATTTGGGTAAATTGGTGTTTCAACTTCCCAGGCACGTAACTTTGGCATGCGATCTTCGTTTGACGCATATCATACCTCGTTAGACATATCTATCCGAGGAGTACAAATTTCAATGTAGAAATTATATAAATTATGTGTTATATGTCCAATATTCTCCTGATCTCACACTATTTTAACTTCATGCAAAATATAGAATCTATTCCACCATTGATCATTTGTGGAAATTAAATCGAGATTGCAATGCACACATGAAACAATAAAAATTCACACACATTAACACAGTTGTTTAACGGGAAAGCCTAAAGCTGAAAACCCCAACTATCTATATATAATATATGTCATAGATATCATGTAACAATCCTCATACAAAGCTGATCATATCAAGCTCTCAGTACAATACAATCGCTACACATAAATCCATGCACCAATCTTGCAAATCCATGCACTGATATTTGCCACCTGCTAGCCTGCATCTAATGCACAATACCTGTTGAAGAATGGCTATGAATGAACTCGAATTCACCAAGATTTCACTGCGCAATCCTCATTGGCATCTCCACTGAGTGTTGGATGCAATCAATGCATCACTATAGTCACAACTGATAGTCACACTTGCTCTTTCACCTATCTCTCCACTGGTCTCCACTGAAACTACCATGCACTGTAGTTAATTGATGTATTCTTCAGTTGATTAATGAGTTATTTAGTGAATTAATTAACTAATTAATTCACACCACTCTCACTAGTGTATCAATCAGTTAGACTAGATACAACTAGCTCAACTGAGTCTAACTAAGTTAAACTAAATACAACTCCACCAAACTCTGTCACATGAGTTCTAACTACAGTCCTCCATGCAATAGCTCCAGTAAACCCTCAGGAATAGCGTAATTCCTTCTGTTAGCTGTTGTGCCACATTTTTGCACTTAACTGAAGTGCTCCAAGAGAATAAGATAATGTTTAGAGTCCAAATATTATTAAGAGGTAATAATATTCGACATATCTATTTTTAGATTGGAAATATAAAAATAGATTCTGCCCAATATGTCTAAAAATAGAAGTCCATATATTTTTCCAACTTGACCAACCATCCACAAATAGCATCCTGCAACTCATAGAATATGATCGACATGTCTAAAAATATACTTTGCACCAAAAATAGTCTGCGGGCCCACTTAGTGAAGGCGACTCTTTTCACTAAGCTCATCATCTTGTTGAACCTCAACACTCCCTCTCAACAAGATAGGGATTATCTGCCACCCCGATCCTGTCTCTATGGTATTCGAATTTTCTCCTGGTGAGTGCCTTCGTCAGAATATCTACATCCTGATCCTCCGTAGGAATGTAAGAAAAGCAACATGATCTTCCGCTGCACACAATCTCTGATATGATGGTACCATATGTCAATATGTTTAGATCTATAATGAAGTACTGGATTAACCAAGAGTTTAATGAAACTCTGATTATCAAAATATATCATAGTAGGATCTAAGTGAGAACTGAAAAACCTGACCAGGATCTTCCTCATCCATATAGCCTCGCATGCAGCCAAACTTTTTGCCATGTACTCAGCCTCCGTTGAACTGAGTGCCATGGATCTTTGTTTCCTACTGTACCAAGAAACTGTTGTAGATCCGATACTGAAAATCCCTCCAGATGTGCTCTTTCAATCTGTTGGGCTTCCTACCCAATCTGCGTCCGTGAAGCCATGCAGCTTCAACTCATCCGACTATCTGTACCACAATCTATATCCAGATGTGCCCTTGAGATACCTCAGGACATGCTTGCCTACCTTCCAAAAGAGCTTGGTAGGCTTCACCATCACTTGTGAAAGTTGATTCACAACATAAAATATGTTTGGTCGTGTATTGACCAAATACATCCGTGAACCAACCAACTGTCGATAAACATTGGCATCCACTACCTCTGCCTATGTAGCATCCTCTTTCCTCCAACCACCAGGAAGAGGAGTCTCGATAGGCTTGCAGCCTTGCATGTGAAACTTCTCTAGTATCTCCCAGGCATACTTTCCTTGAGACACAAATAGTCCACCCTTCCGTTGCCAAATTTCCAATCCCAGGAAATAATGAAGGAGGCCCAAGTCCTTCATCTCAAACTCCTTTGCAAGATCTGCCTTGCTTGAGTCTATCAACAATTCATCACCTGTTAGTATTAAATCATCTACATAAAGAACAATGATCAAAAAATTACTCTCCACCACAATTTGGTATAGGTTAGGATCCGCCTCACTCTTAGAGAAACCAAGTCCGGTGAAATAACTGTCTATCTGTGTGTACCAAGCACGAGGTGCTTGTTTTAGCCCATACAATGCTCTTTTGAGCCTGCACACATGTGACTCGCTGCTGAAGATTTCGAATCCTTCAGGCTGCTCGATGTACACCTCCTCCTCAATGATTCTGTTGAGGAACGCAGTATTCACATCCATCTGATGAATGTGCCAACCCAGCTGCGCTGAGAGAGCAGGGATGGTCCGTATGGAATAATACCTTGCGATAGGTGCAAAGGTTTCTTCATAGTCGATCCCCTCGACCTGTGAGAAGGCTCGGGCAACAAATATTTCCTTGTACTTCTCGATGCTCCCATCAGCAGCTTGCTTCACTTTGTAGATCCATCTCGAACCTACCACTGATTTCCCTTCCTGCCTTGGGATAATCTCTGATGCAATGTTTCTGACAATCGAATCATACTCTTCCACCATGGCATCTACCCATGCGGGATCCTCCACAGCTTTCTCGAAAGAGGATGGCTCCGTCACGATACACTTGCTCATCAGAGCCATGTATCTAGTAAATTGGTCAAGTGAATGTCTCTGTCTGTGCTGTGATTTAGGAGCTCCTACATTATGTGCTGCATCAAGATTAAGTCGCTCAGCTTCTATAGTGTGCTTCCACCATCTAATGTTTGGCACTGCATGAGTGGTTTCTTCCACTCCATGAACCTCCTCTTGTGGCTGATCCACATCTTGAGGCTCATATTTAGGAACAAGTAGCTCCTCATCTACATGCAAGTGTAGCTCCCTCTCAAGAGACAACTTCATGGCCTTCTCCTCATGAAATTTGATATCTCGTCGCACAACAGTCATCCAACTGTCTGGAAAATACACACGATAATTGTGGGGTGTTTCTGTTTACCCTAAAAATATCCCAACCTCTGCGGTCAGCTCCAGCTTCTTCCTGGCATCCTTCGTCACATGAATGTAAACAGGTGAGCCAAAAATCTTCAAATGAGAAATATCAGGCTTCTTACCAGAAAACGCCTCTTCGGGTGTACTCATGCCAAGTATTGTATGAGGACAATGGTTTTGCACATAAAATGCAGTGTTACATGCCTCAGCCCATAAGTGTATGGGAAGGCCCTAATCATGCAACATCGCCCGTGCAACACCCATGATCGTTCTGTTCTTTCTCTCCACGACCCCATTCTGCTGTGGGTTATGAGGCACTATGAGTTCTCTTTGAATTCCTTCTGCGCTGCAGAAGTATTTTAATTCACCAGAGATGTATTCACCACCATTATCGCTCCTTAGAGCTTTCACCTGCTTCCACGACTCTTTCTCAACCAGTGCCTTGAACTCACAGAAAATTGAGTATGTCTCGCTCTTCTTCTGCATGAAGAAGATCCAGCACTTACGAGAAAAGTCATCAACAAATATCACATAATACCTATGATTTTATTTTGAAGCAACTGAGAAAGGTCCACACACGTCTGTGTGAATTCTCTCAAGGATCGTCGTGGTGCAACTATCCTTCTCATGAAAAGTGGTCTTCACAAATTTTCCAAAAGTACATCCCTTGCACTGATCTGACTTAGCAAGTGTACCTTTGGGAAGCCCAGTAGAAATCTACTGCAAAATTTTCAAAGCGCCATGGTGAAGATGGCCCAATCTCCTGTGCCACAATTCGCCCTCATCCTGGCTCACCACTCCTTCTGCTTTGCCTACCATTGCTGCACAGCCATCTACCTGCAATTGATAAAGATTCTTAACTTGAATTCCTATCCTCCTGGTTTGACCAATTGTTTTACTGCGCAGGAAGGCTTTTCCCTTACTAAAAACAACATCATAACCCTTGTCTTCCAACATTGCCACAGAGATCAGATTCTTCTTCAATCTTGGAATATGCATGAAATCCTTAAAGATGAAAGGTTTACCAGACTCCCTCTCAAAGGAAATGGTCCCGATACTAGTTGCACTATATCTACCATCATCGCCCATCTCGATGTGCACTCCAAGATCCTTTTCATCCAGATCACTAAAAAAATCTTTGTCTCTGGTCATATGGAAAGACGCACCACTGTCAAGAAACCACACCGATCCCATCACACTTGAAACCAAGCATGCGATCAAAGAAAAATCCAGCTCAAACTGCGAGGCTAAGGCCTCTCCAAATTCATCTAGCAAACTCTCGCTATTTTTCTTCGTGGGAGTCAATTAGTGGCTAAATGTCCGTGTTGGTGACAAGAAATCACTTCACCTGGACAAGTCCCGGCTTCTTGCCTTCGCACCGGCTTGAGAAGGATTTTTCTTCCCTTCCCTTTCCTTGCTTTGAAGCCAAAGCGCCGCCAAAGCGCAATTTTTCATCTTCATTCTTCGATGAAGATCCATCCTTTGGTACCCCGCCTATCTCCTCCTACACAAGATCCGACCAAAGTCGGTCCCATCCCGGAAGTTTCTCTTGTCCATCGATTGCAGTCCTCGTAGCTATGCCAACTCTTCTAAGTCTAAGGAGAGCCAAGCTCACCAAGTATTCTTCATCAACAGTAACCCCCACACTTCCCAGCTCATCCTTGCAGTGGACAAACTTCATGAGGTATTTTGGTATACTGTTTCCTTTCTCCATTTTTATTTTTCTAAGCTTGTCTTTGATGTAGGGGCATTAGATTCTAGCCGGGAATGTGAAATCTTGTTCACATGTTGTGGCTAGCTGAGTTAAAAACTCATTCATTTATGGGTAAAAGCCAATGTTTAATGAGAGGATTGAATTCCTCAAACAAATTCATATTATTATTTTCTGTAATAAATTAGGAGAATATTTAGAGATAAGTAGTTTTAATAGATGCTAAATTGTTGAGCATATCTAGCAGTAGTTGATAGATTCTAGGAGGATATTGGGCAAGTAATATTTTCTCTCAATTTAGGAAATTCGATCCTAATTGAGGAGGTCTCTGTTTTGTAATGAAACTATAAATTTTAAACTATGTATCTGAGAAATTCGGAGTTGGCCGTGAGGAATTATTGTGAGGATTGGAATTAATAAAGATTGCAAAGTTCTGAATTATTGTTTCATACTGGCAATCCTCGAAGGTCTTTATCTTCGGAATTTTATTGGTTTTGGTATTTTTGTATAAGAGATTTAGGTTAATCGAACTTCTGTGGTTGCTATTTAAAAGAGAAGAATTTGATTCCTTTCAGAATTGTCGATTTATATGGTTCAGTCTTGAATTAATTACAACGCAGTCTCTGTATGAATTCTTGTGTTTAAAAATTGTTTATTATTCCAAGTCATAACTGTTTGAGTAATACGCTCTTATTTGGGTGAAGAAATTCTATTTATATATGATATCAATTCTGATATTAATAAGAGTTTTTATAAGAGTTATTGGGGTTCGATTTGCAAGAATCGATATTGATTCTGGTGTTAAATTTACCAAACAAAGAACTGATGATGTATGAAGGACGCACTGAGTCAAATCTCTGATTTGTGAAAGTGTATTGAAATATCTATTTGCTGGAATGATATTGTTGAATCACAGTCTTAACGCAGAGAGAAATTTTTTATTTTAAGGTCGGAATTCAGAGTTAACACAATTAAATATCAGTTTTGAAGAAGTGACTTCGAAGCATGGAAGCCTATAGCGTTTTGAAATAACGCGATCAGTGTTGTGACAGATCTATAGGTTAACACTGCTGGTTGAATTTATGTAGTGTTTCAACATAATGGAGATTGATTCCAAGCCTTGACGCAGAGGAACTCATGCTAGAGTAGAGCGATGAAGTTCTGGGTTGAATTAAACTCAAATTCTGTTGAAAACCAATGTTCAAAGCAAATAAGAAACTAGAAGTTTTGAAAAGTGGTTTTGAATGGTAAACCACTAGTATCGCGCGCCTTTGGAGCTGAGGAGCAGTTTTGTAAAAACTCACGCGATCCAATTGTTTGTAAACACGTCATCAGTTCAAAACTACCCATATCGCGTAGCATTGGAATGTTAAATCTCTGTGATGAAAACAACGTGATATGCATTTGATCCATTTGATCTAGAAGGCAGAAGATCCAAGGTTGATTGCTAGTCAAGCTGCACGAGTTTTAATATCAAGTATGGATAGTTGTTTTGGCGTTGGTAAATGTTTTATTAACATATAAGAGTTGAAATTGAATTGCGTGGGACCCATAAAAACTCAATGTCATACAAAGTCTTGTTCATTGAGTTAATTTTGGTTAAACGTAGAAGTTTGAAGTTGGTACTTGTATAAAGCTCGAGGGTTTGATATATATTTCAAAGGGTTGAAATATAATTATTTTAATACTATGGTGAAAATTTTAACCATTGCCAAAGTGTTAAGCTTTTAAAGGAATTTGAGTTTGGCTTTAATGGGAGGAGCGAATATTGTATAGATGACTTTTTAAAGTTATTGCAATTTCATTTAATCAAATTTTCGAAAATTTGATGAATGAAAATGAGAACGAAGAATTGAATCAGACTCCTCTGGAATTAGAAACCATTGTAAGTAAATTTGAAAGGCTCTCCTTAACGCCAGCACCATCACTGCCATCATTAGTGGTATCAGAGCCGACTTCAAAGCATTTACCAGAGATTGAGCATACTTCCTAGAGTCAGAAGAAGAAATCCAGCATGGCTGTCCAAATTGGTAGAGGTGCTGCTAGTAGAAGAAGAGGTAGGCCAGTTGCTAATGCAGAGGTACTGGAGACTATGTAGCAAATCCAAGCCAGATTGGAAGAAATTGAAGTAGGACAACCAAGGGATCCTGAAGATGTCAGTGAACCTGAAGATGAAGAAGAAGAAGGAGGAAATGTTGAGCTTACTCCTGAGATGAGATTCTTTAAGATAGTTTTAGGATCTACATCCAAGCCTAGACTTGAAGTATCAGCTTTTGCAGGAGGATTGAATCCAGAAGAGTTGATATACTGGATCAGTGAGATGAATAAATGCTTTGATTATGAAGATATGGCTGAAGACAGGAGAGTCAAATTTGCAGTCAAAAGATTAAAGAGACATGCAGCACTTTGGTGGGATGGAGTGCAAGCAGAGAGAAGGAGATCTGGAAAACAACCAATCAAAAGTTGGAGCAGAATGGTGGCAAAACTAAAAGGTAAATTCTTGCCTAGTGATTATCAGCTTACATTGTTTAGACAAATGCAGAATCTTAGACAAATAATAATGACTATGAAAGAGTACACAAAATAATTCTACAAAGTGAGCATAAGAGCTGGAAAGATTCAGGGCACAACAGAGAATATTTCCAGGTATGTGAATGGTCTCAGATTGGAGATCCAAGATGAAATCAGTATTTTGTCTCCTAAGACAGTAGAAGAGGCTTATCAAATGGCCTTGAAAGCTGAAGAGAAACTGCTGAGAAATCAGTCTGCCAAAGGAAGAGGTACTTTCTGAGGAAAGGGAAGTCAAGGTGGTAGAGGGAGATCTACAGCACCAAAGGATGGAGCTAGCAGCAACTCACCTCAACATGCACACATAGATGGTGATGCAAGTGGTAGAAGAAATTCCCACAGAGGAAGAGGAGGTAGAAGCAGAGGAAGAGAAGTAAGATGTTACCGATGTAAAAAATTGGGACATAGAGCCTTTGAGTGCCCAGAGAAAGAGAATGTGGGTACTATTCAGAGAAGTGAAATTGTTTCTCAGACTAAAGAAGCAACAAAGTTGCCTGAAGCAGAAAGAGAAATTGTGCCAAAGAAGGGAGAATCTTTGGTTGTTAATAAAGTTTTGCTGAAGCAAACAAAGGAAGTTGCTGAACCAGCACAGAGGAAAACTTTGTTCAGAAGGGTCTGCAAAGTTCAAGGGAAATGCTATCAATTAGTCATTGATAGTGGCAACACAGACAATATGGTTTCTACAAAGGTGATAGAGAAGTTGAAATTGAAGACAAGGGAACATCCAACACCCTACAAGGTGTCATGGCTTCAGAATGGCCATCAGCTGATTGTGAAAGAACAGTGTGATATAGATTTGCAGATGGGCAGCTACGAAGATAAGGTAATGTGTGATGTGATGCCTATGGATGTGTGTCATATAATGCTGGGTAGACCTTGGCAGTATGACAGAGGAGCAGTGCATGATGGTAAGCGAAACACTTACAAGTTTTTCAAGGATGGTATGTATCAAACATTGTTGCCAATGGAAGAAGGAGAAGCATCAAGCAAAAAAGTCTGATCCAAAGGCTTTATTGCTGAGTGGTAAAGAATACTTGCAGTATATTGAAGAAGAAGAGGTAAATTTTGCTTTAGTTTGAAAACCTAAAGTAGTACTTACTTCTACAAAAATTTATGATTTTCCAATTGAAATTCAAGAAATGTTGGACAATTATTGTGATATAATTGTGGATGATTTGCCTAATGAATTACCACCTGTAAGAAAAACCATCCATCAGATAGATTTTATTCTAGGATCAAATCTACCAAACAAATCAGCTTATAGAATGACTCCAACAGAAAATGAAGAAATCAGAAAGCAAGTGCAGGAATTGGTTGACAAAGGTTTGGTTCGAGAAGGTTTGAGTCCTTGTGTAGTACCTACAGTGTTGAGCCCAAAGAAAGATGGAGGCTGGAGAATGTGCAATGATTAAAGAGCAATCAACAATATAAAAATCGGGTATATATTTCCTTTGCCCAGAATTAAAGATTTAATGGACTGTTTGAGTGGAGCAAGATATTTTTCAAAACTTGATTTGAAAAGTTGGTATCATCAGATTAGGATAAGGGAAGGTGATGAATGGAAAACAACCTTTAAGACAAATGAGGGATTGTATGAGTGGATGGTAATGCCTTTTGTCTTATCAAATGCACCCAGTACTTTTATGAGGCTCATGAATGAAGTGTTAAGAGAATTTATTGGTAAATTTGCAATAGTATATCTGGATGACATACTAATTTACAACAAAACAAAAAACATTTAAGGCACCTTAACTATGTCTTGAAGAAATTACATCAAGAGAAGTTGTTGATAAATCTAAAGAAGTGTTCATTCATGAAGGAAGAACTGGTGTATCTGGGCTTTGTTGTTTCTGCTGAAGAATTAAAGATGGATCCAGAAAAGGTCAGAGCAATTGTGGAGTGGCCTTCACCAAAAAGTGTCTTTGAGGTAAGAAGTTTCCATGGACTTGCTAGTTTTTACAAAAAATTCATAAGGAATTTTAGCAAGATTAATGCACCTATCATTGAAACTATAAATAAAGACAAACAACCATTCAGGTGGATTGCTGAAGCTAAAAAGAATTTTCAGTTTTTAAAACAGAAAATAACAAAGAAACCTGTTTTAGTGTTGCCTGATTTTAATAAACCATTTCAAGTAAAGTGTGATGCCAGTGGAGAAGCTATTGGAGCTGTCTTAAGTCAAGAAGATAGGCCTGTAGCATATTTCAGTGAGAAGCTAAATGACACAAGGAGAAAATACTCTTCTTATGACAAAGAGTTTTATGCAATAGTACAATCATTGAAAAAGTGGAGACATTATTTAATGTCTAAGGAATTTGTACTATATTCAGATAATCATGCTTTACAATACATTATGCAGCAGCCTAAATTAAGTCAAAAACATGCTAAATTGGTTGAATACCTTCAAAGTTTCAACTTTGATTTGAAGCACATAAGTGGTCAAGAAAACAAGGTTGTTGATGCCTTGAGTAGGAAGAACATTCTTGTCCAAGAAAGTCAAATTGAAGTGGTAGGTTTTGATTTTCTTAAGGAACTCTATAAAACAGATTTGGATTTCAAGGAAGCATTTGACACATGTTTGAATCCTGTTTTGATAGATAGAAGTCATTGGTTGGATTATTTCTTGCAAGAGGGTTTATTATTCAGAAGAAATCAATTGTGTATACCAAATTGTTCCATGAGAGAAAATATCCTCAGAGAGAAGCATAGTGGTGGACTTGCTGGACATTTTGGTACTGATAAAACTTATGAGCAGCTGAGTCATTTTTATTATTGTCCAAAAATGAGATTTGAAGTGGAAAGGTATGTGAAGAATTGTAAAATTTGTCAGTATGCTAAGGGAAGAAGCCGGAATGTAGGCTTGTACATTCCATTGCCTATTCCAGATGGACCTTGGGATATGGTAAGTATGGATTTTGTTTTAGGACTGCCTAAGACATAGAAAGGGAATGATACAACTTTTTTTGTTGTTGATAAATTTTCAAAGGTGGCACATTTTATTCCATGTTATAAAACCAGTGATGCTACTCATGTTGCTAATTTGTTTTTCAAAGAAATTGTTAGATTACATGGGTTGCCTAAAAGCATTGTTTCTAATAGAGATATCAGGTTTTTTGGTCATTTTTGGAGGACATTGTGGAAGAAACTAGGTACTAATCTGAGTTTCAGCTTAGCTTATCATCCTTAGACTGATGGGCAGACTGAGGTAGTAAACAGAATTTTAGGTAATATTTTGAGAAGTCTTGCAGGGGAACATCCTAAGCAATGGGATCATATCTTACCACAGGCAGAATATGCATACAATGATTCACCAAACAGAAGTACAGGACAAAGTCCATTCCATATTGTTTATGGGATGCACCCAAGAGGAGTTTCTGAATTGAGAAACTTTGGAAAAGCAGAAATGAGAAGTGCTGAAGGTGAAGAATTTTCTTCAGAGATTCAAGCAATTCACGAGCAAGTGAAGCAGCAGTTACAAGACAACAGTATCAAGTACAAGAGCAGAGCATATTTGAGCAGAAGAGAAGTTCAATTTGAAGTTGGTGATTTAGTTTTGGCTCACTTAAGGAAAGACAGATTTCCAAAAAGAGAGTATAACAAATTGAAGTTTAAAAAGATAGGACCATGCATAATCCTAAGAAAAATTTCTACTAATGCCTATGAAATTGAATTACCATCTGATATTGGAATATCTCCAATATTTAATGTTGCGGATTTGTACAGGTATGAAGATGGTGGCACAGATGAAAGACCAGAAGACAAAGAGTAGATTGACTGGGTAAAACAGTTACCTACAACACAGCCATTACAGCCAGAGATGATCTTAGACAAAAAGGTGTTTAAGAGAACCAGAGGACAAGAGTATTTCCAGTACTTGATTAAATGGAAGAATCAACCAATTGAAGATGCTACATGGATGACAGAAGCTATATTGCAAAAACTGGGCAGTTCTGTGAAGGAGCCCATGGACAGGAACCCATGAAGAATTTTGTCCTAGCGAGTCTGATGCAAGGGCATTATATTCTAGCCAGCAATGTGAAAGCTTGTTCACATGTTGTGGCTAGCTGAGTTAAAATTCATTTACTGATGGGTGAAAGTCAATGTTTAATGAGAGGATTGAATTCCTCAAACAAATTAATATTATTATTTTCTATAATAAATTAGGAGAATATTTAGAGATAAGTAGTTTTAATAGATGCTAAATTGTTGAGCATATCTAGCAATAGTTGATAGATTCTAGGAGAATATTGGGTAAGTAAGATTTTCTCTCAATTTAGGAAATTCAATCCTAATTGAGGAGGTCTCTATTTTGTAATAAAACTATAAATTGTAAACTCTGTATCTGAGAAGTTCGGAGTTGGCCGAGAGGAATTATTGTGAGGATTGGAATTAATAAAGATTGCAAAGTTATGAATTATTGTTTCATACTGGCAACCCCCGAAGGTCTTTATCTTTGAAATTTTATTGGTTTTGATATTTTTGTATAAGAGATTGAGGTTAATCAAACTTCTGTGGTCGCTATTTAAAAGAAAAGAGTTTGATTCCTTTCAGAATTGTTGATTTATATGGTTCAGTCTTGAATTAATTGCAACACAGTCTCTGTATGAATTCTTGTGTTTACAAATTGTTTGTTATCCCAAGTCATGTATGTTTGAGTAATACGCTCTTATTTGGGTGAAGAATTTCTACTTATATCAGATATTAATTCTGATATTGATAAGAGTTTGTATACGAGTTATTGGGGTTCAATTTGCAAGAATTTATACCGATTCTGGTCTTAAAATTTCCAAACAAAGAATTGATGATGTATGAAGGACACAGTGAGTTAAATCTCTGATTTGTGAAAGTGTATTGAAACATTTGTTTGCTGGAACGATACTGTTGAATCACAGTCTTAACGCAGAGAAAGAAATTTTTTCTTCTAAGGGTAGAATTCAGAGTTAAAACAATTAAATATCAGTTTTGAAGAAGTGACTTTGAAGCATGGAAGCCTATAGCATTTTGAAATAACGCGATCAGTGTTGTGACATATCTGTAGGTTAAAACTGCTGGTTGAATTTATGTAGTGTTTCAACATAATGGAGTTCGATTCCAAGCCTTGACGCAGAGGAACTCATGCTAGAGTAGAGCGATGAAGTTTTGGGTTGAATTAAACTCAAATTCTGTTGAAAACTAGCGTTCAAAGAAAATCAGAAACTAGAAGTTTTGAAAAGCGGTTTTGAATGGTAAACCACATGTATCGCGCACCTCTGGAGCTAAGGAGTGGTTTTGTAAAAACTCACACAATCAAATTTTTTTTAAACACGTCATCAGTTCAAAACTGCCCATATTGCGTGGCGTTGGAATGTTAAATCTCTGTGATGAAAGCAACGCGATATGCATTTGATCCGTTCGATCTGGAAGGCAGAAGATCCAAGGTTGATCGCTAGTCAAGCTACACGAGTTTTAATATCATGTATGAACAATAATTTTGGCGTTGGTAAATGTTTTATTAACATATAAGAGTTGAAATTGAATTGCGTGGGACCCATAAAAACTCAACGTCATACAAAGTCTTGTTCATTGAGTTAATTTTGGTTAAACGTACAAGTTTGAAGTTGGTATTTGTATAAAGCTCGAGGGTTTGATATATATTTCAAAGGGTTGAAATATAATTATTTTAATACTATGGTGAAAAGTTTAACCATTGCCAAAGTGTTAAGCTTTTAAAGGAATTTGAGTTTGGCTTTAATGGGAGGAGCTAATATTGTATAGATGACTTTTTAAAGTTATTACAATTTCATTTAATCAAAATTTTCAAAATATGATGAATGAAAATTAGAACAAAGAATTGAATCAGACTCCTCTGGAATTAGAAACCATTGTGAGTAAATTTGAAAGGCTCTCCTTAACGCCAGCACCATCAACACCATCAGTCTTTAAGCGCCAACTTCCTCTGGTCGCTTCTGATTTGGAGCAAGTCTGTCAAAGCCTTCCACATTAAGAATGGAGTGGCTTTACCATGAAGGATGGACACAATGTGGTCCTTCACATCTTCCAACAGAATTATTCGACACTTTGATGTCTTATTTTGCTATGCATCAAGTGCGGCTGCATCGCTAGAAGTAGGCTTCGGAATATCAGCATCTATGAACTCCTTCAACCCATTATCATCCAGAACTGCCTTCATCCTATCCTTCCATGAAATGCAATTCAAGCTGCCATCAAGGGCATACTCCAAACGCAATCTGTTGAAAGACATTTCAATGAATGCTCAACTTCGACACCAAGAAAACACTGCAGCAAATTTGAATTCCACCAGCACAAAACTCAACCACTTCAATAATTGCAATCTCCTCCAATGATTAATACATCTCTGATACCATGTAGAAATTATATAAATTATGTGTTATATGTCCAATATTCTCCTGATCTCACACTATTTTAACTTCATGCAAAATACAGAATCTATTCCACCATTGATCATTTGCAGAAATTAAATCAAGATTGCAATGCACACATGAAACAATAAAAATTCACACACATTAACACAATTGTTTAATGGGAAAGCCTGAAGCTGAAAACCCCAACTATCTGTATATAATATATGTCATAGAGATCATGTAACAATCCTCATACAAAGCTGATCATATCAAGCTCTCAGTACAATACAATCGCTACACATTAATCAAGCCCGATCTTGCAAATCCATGCACCGATCTTTGCCACCTGCTAGCCTGCCTATACTGCGCAATCCCTGCTGAAGAATGGCTCTGAATAAACTCGAATTTCCCCAGCCTTGCTCACGCAATCCTCATTGGCATCTCCACTAAGTGTTGGATGCAATCAATGCATCACTATAGTCACAACTGATAGTCACACTTGCTCTTTCACCTATCTCTCCACTGGTCTCCACTGAAACTGCCATGCAATGTAGTTAACTGATGTATTCTTCAGTTGATTAATGAGTTATTATTTAGTGAATTAATTAACTAATTAATTCACACCACTCTCACTAGTGTATCAATCAGTTAGACTAGATACAACTAGCTCAACTGAGTCTAACCGAGTTAAACTAAATACAACTCCACCAAACTCTGTCACATGAGTTCTAACTGAAGTCCTCATGCATTAGCTCCACTAAACCCTCAAGAATAGCGCAATTCCTTCTTTCAGCTATTGTGCCACATCTGTGCACTTAACTGAAGTGCTCCAAGAGAATAAGATAATGTTTAGAGTCCAAATATTATTAAGAGCTAATAATATTCGACATATCTATTTTTAGACTGGCAATCTAAAAATAGATTCCGGCCAATATGTCTAAAAATAGAAGTCCATCTATTTTTCCAACTTGACCAACCATCCACAAATAGCATCCTGCAACTCATAGAATATGATCGACATGTCTAAAAATAGACATAGTCTAAAAATAAACTTTGCGCCAAAAATAGCCTGCGGGCCCACTTAGTGAAGGTGACTCTTTTCACCAAGCTCATAATCTTATTCAATCTCAACATTTAGTGTGAGAGACATCAGTCCATGGACCCTTGTTGCTCCTGGTTTTACCAAAAACAGTCGTTTAGGGCCTCAAAACGGCTCCGAAAGTTCAGGACCAGAAAAACTGCAAAAAATAGTATGTTGTGCTCCAACTTAAAAATTGAAAGAACTAATGGTGGGGGTTCAATTGGAATATTTGGGTGGCCACCAATATCCACCTAGAACATTAAGGCCCAAAAATGGCTCCGGGAGTGCAGGACCCGAAAACCTGCTAAAAATAGTAAGTTGTGTTGAACGTGAAAAGCTGCAAGAATTGATGGTGCACGTCCAAATGAAATAGGTGGGTGGCCACCGATATCCACCTGGATCATTCCTCCCTCCTTAGAAATCAATGGTCCCCATTGTGTTGAGATCCTCCATGAGATGAGGCAAATTTTGTTGAATTGGTATTAGGTTTATTGAAGATGTCATGGACTTGCGGGCAGACATGCTGGATGCGTTTAGTAAATTTGGTTTCTTTATCAGCCTCAGAAAGTACATGTGTGCATTCTGTATGTGTAGTTGCAGGAGGTATGGCAACATCAGGCAGGGGTGCTTTGGGGGTTAGATTAATGGAGTGCTTGTCTTGACAGTGTAGAGAAAGCTCTGTGAGTGAGGAGAAAATGTCCTTGTATTCTTCCATGACTTTGTCCATCTACTGCAGCTGTGCAGGGGAGCCTAGTTTCAAGGTTGTGGCCATAATATTCTTCTTTCCCTGTGAGCGAGTTGTAAGGAAAATAAATTTCCTGGTTTGGGAAACAATCTTACTGTGTTGTTTTGCAGTAGTCAAAGAGATGACAGGAGGCGGTACTACCTCCAGTATCCTGTACAAGTTATTTCCGAAAGTAATAATAATAGCACAAGGCCTAGACTCATACACAGAATGTCACCTCCACAAGTATGGTTGGCCCAATTATACATCATCTACATCAAGAGGAGCAACATACGTGAATGGCTTGATGTTGTATGGAAGGCGACACTATTGGCAGATGCGAATATCTCTCCCTAGGTGAAGCCACCCGATGGTATATGGTTGTGGGTGTGCTATGGTCGATAGGCCAAGCCTCTTCACAACCTCTACTGAAATGAGGTTCTTTTGGCTTCCACTATCGACAAGGAGTTGCAGTGGAGAACCCTTCACCCACATCTACGAATGGAAGAGGCGCTCCCCCTCCTTTGGATCCTCAGAATCCTCCCTCTATATCTTGGTGGTGGAAACAATGGCATTGGGATATACATCAATGATTTTCTTCTCTTTTTCATTGCCATTGTCTAGTTCTGACTCAGGATCATAAAATTCATCTGATTCGGGTGCCTTTAGTTTGGCCACCAACAAATTTTTGGCCCAACACTCATTTGTACTATGAGTGGGGCTGTTATGAAAATCATACCACTTCCCCATGTCCTTTGGATTTGTGGTGTTGTTATGAGTAACCCTGCTTTTGCCTTTCCCCTTGTTCTGTGGTTCAGGGGCACCTTTCCCTGGCTTCGGATTCGCAGATCCAAAGTCTCGCTTCTTCTGCTTAAATTTCTGCTACACCTTGGTGGCATAACAATATGTCGTGCCAAGTGATGTAATGTCGAGGAAATCCATTCCTCTTGAATGTGTTTGTGGAGGCAGCTGTGGTACTTGAGCACCAAATGTCTCTCTGAATCTTTAATACTCAAATTTGTGTGCAGGGTATGGAACAAATTCGTCAGTTCGTGCACATCTTGATCCCTTTGTTGCCGCAACGTGGTCCATTGGATGTATTTGTCCTCATAGCCCCATGGGGTAATATTGTTCCTTGATGTTGTCTTGGAACAAATTTTAAGTGGGTGTGGCCGAGAACAGAGAGGGTTCCCCTTCGTCCTCTTACTCACAGTAGGTTTCCCACTAGTCTTTGACATGGGGAGTGGCTTTGAGGAGTGCAAAAATAATCTTTTCTCGGTCGGAGAAATCATGGACCGAGAAATACCCTTCCAACAAATTTAACCATCTATCTACGACATTTGCATCTATCTGGCCTTCAAATACATGAATGTCAAAGTTTACTTGTACCTTGAAGGGAGTGGCGCCTGCAAAGTGGTTGTTGGATGCAGATGCACCATAGGTGGGTAGTCGTTGAAGGATCTGAGCAAAGTTATCCATCATTGCGTTCCTTTTTTTCTCAAGGGCCTCCTCGAGAAATATTTTGATAGGATATCCTACTCCCTCGTCTTTATTTTCTTCCGCCATGGGAGGTCGTCAGGGTTTTCAAAGCTGATCTTGCAAGGGTTCAACCAGATCGAGCCCTAACTCTTTATACCCTCACTGCGTTGGGGACATGCAAAGAAAAACAAAGAAAGAGAAAACCGCTTTGATACCACTGATCCGGATTTATGTAGGAACACAATAATACACAGAAATATACATAAACATAGAGATGTAGTGGAAGCAATACTTCATTTTATTTATATCAAAGAACTGAAATATGCTTACAGACATAATGGAAATAAAAATAGCTAGGGTTCTAGTACCGTATCTCTGAGAAGAGATGTGGCAGCTATAGACCTCTGAACTGTGTTACAATGAGGCTTGAGGGCCTATTTATTATTGAGAAACAATGGAGAACTCTAAACGTCCAAAAACCTAACTCTAGGAGATGAAGCACCAAAACTATGATCCCCGTTTGGGTAAATTGGTGTTTCAACTTCTCGGGGATGTAACTTCAGCATACGATCTCCAATTGATGCGTATCATACCTCATTAGAAATATATATATGAGGAGTATGAATTTTAGTGTGAGAAACATTGGTCCATGGACCCATATTTCTCTCGGTTTTTCCAAAAACCGTCATTTAGGGACTCAAAACGACTCTGGGAGTTCAGGACCCAAAAAATTGCTAAAAATAGTAAGTTGTGCTGCAACTTAAAAATTGAAAGAACTGATGGTGGAGTTTCAATTGGAATAGGTGGGTGGCCACCAATATCGAACTGGATCATTAAGGCCCCAAAACGGCTCCAAGAGTGCAGGACCTGAAAACCTGCTAAAAATAGTAAGTTGTGTTGAATGTGAAAAGCTACAAGAATTGATGGTGCGGGTCCAAATGGAATAGGTGGGTGGCCACCGATATCCACCTGGATCATTCCTCCCTCCTTAGGAATAAATGGTTCCCATCGCATTGAGATCCTCCATGAGATGAGGCAAATTTTGTTGAACTAGGTATTAGATTTGTTGAAGATGTCATGGACTTGGTAGACATGCTGGATGCGTTTAGTAAATTTGGTTTATTTATCAGCCTCAGACAGTACATGTGTGCATTTTGTATGTGTAGTTGCAGGAGGTATGGCAACATCAGGCGATGGTGCGTTGGGGGTCAGATCAATGGAGTGCTTATCCTGATAGTGTAGAGAAACCTTTGTGAGTGAGGAGAAAATATCCTTGTATTCCTCCATGACTTTGTCCATATGCTGTAGCCGTGCACGGGAGCCCTATTTTGAGGTTGTGGCCATAATATTCTTCTTTCCCTGTGAGCAAGTTGTAAGGAAAATAAATTTCATGGTTTGGGAAACAATATTACTGCATTGTTTTTCACTAGTCAAAGAGAGGACAGGAGGTGGTACTACCTCCGGTATCCTGTACAAGTTATTTCCCAAATTAATAATAACAACATGAGGCCTAGACTCATACACAACATGTAACCTCCACAAGTATGGTTGGCCCAATAATACATCAGCTACATCAGGAGGAGAAACATCACATAATAACTCATCCATGAATGGCCTGTTGATGTACGAAAGTTGACACTGTTGGCGGATGTGGATATCTCTCCCTGGGTGAAGCCACCCGATGGTATATGGATGCGGGTGTGCTATGGTCAGTAGGCTAAACCTCTTCACGACCTCTGCTGAAATGAGGTTCTTCTAGCTTTCGCTATCGACAAGGAATTGCAGTGGAGAACCCTTCACCCACATCTGCGATTGGAAGAGGCGCTCCCCCTCCTCTAGATCTTGGTGGTGGCAACAATGGCAGTGGGATCCACATCAATGATTTTCTTCCCTTTTCCATTGTTGTTTTCTAGTTCTGAATCAGGATTAGAAAATTCTTCTAATTCGAGTGCCTTTAGTTTGGCCACTAACGACTTTTTGGCCAGATACTCATTTGTGCTATGAGTGGGGCTATTATAAAATTCACACCACTTCCCCTTGTCCTTCTTTAGATTTGTGGTGTTGTTCTGAGTCACCCCGCTTTGGTATTTTCCTTTGTTCTACGATTCAGGGGCACCTTTCCCTGGCTTTGGATTCGTAGATCCAAAGTCTCGATTCTTCTGCTTAAATTTTCGCTCGATCTTGGTGGCATAACGATATGTCATTCCAAGCGATGTAATGTCGAGGAACTCCATTTCCTCCTAAATGTGTTTGTGCAGACAACCATGGTACTTGAGCACCAATTGTCTCTATGAATCTTTAATACCTAACTTTGTGTGTAGGGCATAGAAAAAATTCGTCAGTTCGTGCACATATTGATCCCTTTGTCGCCACAGTGTGGTCCATTGGATGTATTTGTCCTCATATGTAATATCCCAAAAGGGAAACATGCAACAATATTAAACAATATTTCTTAGAAATAACGTAGTTTAGCAAAGTAAGAGAAGGAGGCCAATATGGAGGCTCAAAAATGACATTTAAATCAACAAATCAGATTTACATAGTGGCCCATAAGATTTAAAATAGAAATAGAAGACTTACATGAAGAAATCCTCAAAAATTGAGGTGCTGCAACCATATATTATGACTGAACAAGATGGACATCATTATTTTTATTGGCTGAAAACAATGGTAGATTACACTTAAGATCTAGAGAAAATTTGTGTACAAAAATTTAGATATATATCAGATATGTACACTAGATAGGCTCCTCTGCAAATTCCCCTTAGGGTTTTCAACAGAAAGTGAAGTACATGGAGTAGATCTGAGATCGTATGTGGCAAATATGCAAAATGATTAAAAAATTCTGAAGAAAATACAATAGTATTAAGATCAGATCTGAATATGACATGGAATAGATCTGAAATCCATGGATCTCCATAGTGAAGGGCATATCCCCAACACTAGAAATCTCTCCTCCAAAGTGTGCCAAAACACCCTGCAACTGTACACTTGCAAATAACACAGTATTGGAATGAAAAATGAGCTGTAGGCTCTAGAACATGTTTGGCCTCAAGCCAAGATCTGAAAAATTTTCTCTAATCATCCAATACTCTCTTGCCAATGGGATAGAAGGCTTTCCCACTAAAAATAGGCACTATAATGGCCTAGATATGAGTAGATCTAGCCTCCACTTGTTGCAGCTTACAAAGAAAACCAAACCCTCAACATGATCTGCATTTTAGTTGGAAGGAGAGCTTGGCCAAATTCCTGATAGTGGATAAGAAATGCAAGACTCCTCTAAGAGGCCTCTCAAGGAAGGAGGTGGGATTCCCAATCAAGAACACCCAGTGCTAAACAACACTATTCTATGATAAACAGGAAAGAGAATAAGAAATGTCTAAACAAACAAAATATTCAGAAATAATATGTTCATCAACAACCTTCTCATGCTTTCCTCCTCTTCCTTTTATAAGATTGAGAGCTTGCAAAACCATAAACCATCTCAATGAAATAACTCTTTTCACATGAGCCACCTCTAACTAAAATTGTATTGTGGCTCAATGAGGATCACTCCTTCTAGACATCGTTGTTGATTTGGTCATGGTTGACCCAATCAAAACATTCAGCCCCTTTTACACCTAAGGGTGATTATTTAGTTATCACAGATTTAGCCTTGTTCACATGTGGCATTTATTTATTTTATGTTTTAGGAGTTTTTATTGTCGTCCTCCACACATTTATTTATGCAATAGAAAAATGAAATAAAATTGAATATTCCCATTAGCTTGGGCTAATTGGAAATATTACATTCCTCCCCTCCAAAATGTTGCTTGTCCTCAAGCAACTAATAAGGTAAGTGTTGCAACTCTTATCCTCCTCCATTGGTGACACAAACATGTGATAAGCTTCCATCATAAGCTAAGTGTTCACCAATCCAACCCTCCATGGATTGTTCCTCCAAAGTTCTTATGAGATTTAAGTAATCCATCCCATATGGAGTCAATAACTCAAATGAAACAAACATGGCTGAACCAATGCTCTCACTATAACATGTAGCATAAGGTGCATGGAGAACCTCTTTCCCATGTGGTACATACATGCCTCCCATCCTCCCTCCATACATACCCATAAAAAGTACAAGTATATCATCATTGTATGGAAGAAAAAATACATATATACAAACAAAAATTTGAGCATGTGGAGGTGGGTCATAGTCCCACATATGGTACTAGCGCAATGCATCTCCTGCTTGCACCAGATCAAGGTATGGTAAGTGGTTTTCCCACCACTTACTTGCTATCCATGTCATATCACTATGGTTGAAAGTGTGAGATATGTTTGGTGCCTTGGGAAAGCATCCATCATGATAGAAAATATCCCTTTGCAAATAAAGGGAGTGGCCAAATTTTTAAATTTGTGTGGCCCAAATTTTGCCATAATATTTACATGATGTATGACTCCTTCTTGGAGCCATGGCCTACATAAACATGGTGAAAGAATATGTACAACCAGAAAATAAAAAATGCTTTACATGATTAGATTCTTCACCAACAATACTCCTCATACAAATGGAGTGGTGCATGGATCTTTCTCCTCTTTCAAAAGAAGTAAGAGATGGCTGAAATAACCCCTTCATGGAGTCATGTTTCTGCCCCAACTCCACATATCTTGTGAATTCTTGAAAATTCTGATGTAGTTCTTCTTTCAAGCCTTTCCAGTCAAATCTTCTCATGATGATGTTGTAGATCTTCATGGAATACATGTGGTTGAAACATAACTCATTGTAGGCACTTTGTAGCAACTTATTCTTGAGCTTGGAAGCTCTAGACAAGAAGATCCTACCATGATGATAGATGACCCCTTCATGGAATAGATAGCCCTCTTCTTGCAGTTGGTCATCAAGTATCATACAAGTGTGAAGATCTTTGGAATAATCCACCAACAGTTGGGATTTCCAATATAGATCTACACTCCCCAACAATGAAAGCGTTGGTAATGTATCAAAAGAAATGTTTGTCATGTTGCTGCTCTCCTCCTTGAAATATCTCATGCCAAAGGTGTGTGTTGGAAGGCCATTCCTTCCATTCTTCTCCTCCCACAGCGCATATCTAGAAATGAGAGTGGGTGATGATGATAAGGGAAGAAGATCTTCCTCATTCTTAGGCTTACTCAAGTCTCCCAGCACTGTAGCTTTGTCTTCAAGTGCCCCAATCCTTCCTGGATCTAAGTTTGGAGCATCATGTTGTGAGGTATTCCCCACAAAATCTGAATCAGGTGGCCTCCCAAGTGGTTTGCCACTAGATAAGAGTGTCCCATGCATAAATCTCATGAACATAATGGATGGGACTGTAAGGTCCTTACTTCCACTGCGCAAATCCATCTCTATTTTCTGTGTGGAAGTATTATTTGAGGGGTAAGTATGCATGCCTTTGATCATTTGACATTCACCACTCTTCTTTTCCACCCATCCCATTTTCAAAGCCTCCCAATCAGTGGTGACTTTCCCCAATGTAATCAACCATTGAACACCAAAAATCACATTGGTGTCCGGTATGTCAACCACAAAGAAGTGATCAACCAAAGTGTAGGTACCCATGGTCACTGAAAGTGATTGGACATAATGCATACATTGAATTATTCTATCTGCTGGGACCAAAACAGAGAATCCCTTGAAAGTATCGGTGGGTATTTCCCTCCTTTGCACAAGATGAGCATCAATGAAATTGTGAGTTGCCCCACTATCAATCAATACAGAAACCCTCTGATTCAAGGTTGAACCTTGAACTCTTAAGGTCAAGTACTTAGATACTCCCCTCAAAGATGCAAGAGTCCCTCCGATAGGAGCAAAGGCTCCATTCCCATCTCCTGATGGTGTTGGATCTCCTCCATAAGTGTCAGCGTTGTGACTCCTCCTTGGTTCATCTTCTTCTTCCTCCTAAATATCTGAGAAGACCTCTATGTAATGTGCTTTTCTAGCTGAACATCTATGTCCAGGTGCCCATGATTCTTGGCAAGTGAAGCATAGCTTATTATTCCTTAGATCTCTTCGAACTTCATCATCAAGAGGCTTCTTGTATGAGCTCTCCTTTGAAGGAACAACTTTCTCTTCCCTTCCTTTAGAAGGAAAAGAGGGTTTGTGCTGAAAGTTTGCCTTTGCTTTTGGCAAGGCATCTTGAAGATCTTTAGCCCTATCAATGGCATCATGCAAGGTAGTGGGCTTGGTATATTTTACCAACCCATGAAGAGGTTCATCTAGACCATCGATGAACATGTACACCCTTCTTGATATAGACAAATCAGGAACCATAACAGATAATCTCAAAAATTCAGAAATATAAGACTCTGTATTGCCTGATTGCTTCAACTTTGCAAGGCTCATGAATGGTGCCTCTGGATCTCTTCTGTCAAACCTTTCAACCACCCTCTTATTGAAATCAGAATAAGAAGTCACATTGGCATGACCCAATGTACACAAGCCATGGAACCACCAATAATGTGCTTCAACTTCAAAGTGCAGCGCTGCAATCTTGATAGCTTCCATCTCTCGGACCTTGTTCAATTGAAAGTAGATGTCCAGTTTTTCTACCCATGCTTTGGTAGAACAATTGGATGACCCATCAAAATTGGGTAAAAAGAATCTTCCCATAGAGTGATGTCGATCATGATTTTGAATGAATCCACCATCTCTATGTTGATGCCTTCATCTTCTTTTGTCTTTTAGGTGACAGAACTCTTGAAAACTCAAGTGATCTTTGAATCTATGATTTTGAGACTCATATTCTTCAAAATAGTCTTCAAGGAATGATTGCTCTTGAAGCCCTTCATTTCCCACTGCCAAAAAAGTAGGCATGGTAGACCGTTGGGAAACCTGTGGCTGTTACACTAGTTGATCATTCCAGTGGTGAGACATGCTAGAGCTCTCTCCAAGATGAAATATCTTAGGAGATTATTTTATTCTGTCCAATCTCATCTCTTTAATCTCTATAGCAAGATCTTGAATGTCTCTCAAAAGGATCTTTGCAAAGTCCTTTCCTTCTTCATCACTTCCAAATTTAGGGGCTTTACCCTTATCTTTATCATCATTTGTGTAATCAAATTTCTTTTGTCTTCTTTTTAGATACCTCTTCTCTATGTCAGTAAAAGTCTCTTCTTCTTCTGAAGACATATTGGCTTCTTACAAGCTATGTCAACGTCATTGCTCCAATACCACTATAATATCCCAAAAGGGAAACATGCAACAATATTAAACAATAGTGCTCAGAAATAACGCAGTTTAGGAAAGTAAGAGTAGGAGGCCAATATGGAGGCTCAAAAATGACATTTACATCAGCAAATAAAATTTAAATAGTGGACCATAAGATGTAAAACAAAAATAAAATACTTTTACATGAATAAATCCTCAAAAATTGAGGTGCTGTAACCATATATTATGACTGAAAAAGCTGGAAAACTTTATTTTTATTAGTTGAAAACAATATTAGATTACACTTCAGATCTAGAGTAGATCTGTGTACAAAAAGTTAGATCTATATCAGATTTGTACACTAGATAAGCTCCTCTTCAAATGCTCCTTGGGGTTTTTAGTAGAAAGTGAAGTACATGGAGTAGATATGAGATCTTATGCAGTAGATCTGCAGAATGATTCAGAAATTCTGAATAAAATACAACAATATTCATATAAGATCTGAATATGACATGGAATATATTTTAAATCCATGGACCTCCATATTGAAGGGCATATCCCCAACACTAGAAATATCTCCTCCAAAGTGTGCCAAAACACCCTGCAACTGTACACTTGCAAATAACGCAATATTGGAATGAAAAATGCGCTGTAGGCTCTAGAACATGTTTGGCCTCAAGCCAAGATCTAAAAAATGTGCTCCAATCATCCAATACTCTCTTTCCAATGGGATAGAAGGCTTTCCCACTGAAAAGAGGCATTAGAATGGCCTATATTTGAGTAGATCTAGCCTCCACTTGCTGCAGCTTACAAAGACAACCAAACCCTCAACATGATCTGCGTTGTAGTTGGAAGAAGAGCTTGGCCAAATTCTTGATAGTGGAAAAGAAATTCAATACTCCTCCAAGAGGCCTCTTAAGGAAGGAGGTGGGATTCCTGATCAGGAACATCCAGTGCTAAACAACACTATTCTCTGCTAAACAACCAAGAAAATAAGAAATGTCTAAACAGAAAAAAAATTTAGAAATTAAATTTTTTCATCAACAACTTTCTCATTCTGTCCTCCTTTTCCTTTTATAAGATTGAGAGCTTGCAAAACCCTAAACCATCTCAATGAAATAGCTATTTTCACATGAGCCACCTCCAACTAATATTGTGTTGTGCCTCAATGAGGATCACTCCTTCTAGACATCGTTGTTGATTTGGTCATGGTTGACCCAATAAAAACATTCAGCCCCTTTTACACCTAAGGGTGCTCATTTGGTTAGCCCAGATTTAGCCTTTTTCACATGTGGCATTGATTTATTTGTTGTTTTAGGAATTTTTATTTTCCTCCTCCACACATTTATTCATGCAATATAAAAATGAAACAAAATTGAATATTCCCATTAGCTTGGGCTAATTTGGAATATTACATCATAGCTCCCCATAGGGTAATATTGTTCCTTGATGCCATCTCGGAACAAATTCCAAGTGTGTGTGGCCAAGAACAGAGAGGGTTCCCCTTCGTCCTCTTTCTCATAGTAGGTTTCCCACTAGTATTTGACATGGGGAGTGGCTTTGAGGAGTGCAAAAATAATCTTTTCTCGGTCGGAGAAATCATGGACCGAGAAATACCCTTCTAAAAAATTTAACCATATATATACGACGTCTGCATCCATTTGGACTTCAAATACAGGAATATGAAAGTTTACCTGTACCTTGAAGGGAGTGGTGCCTCCAAAGTGGCTGTTGGATGCAGATGCACCGTAGGTGGGCAGTCATTGAAGGATCTGAGTAAATTTATCCATCATTGCGTTCCTTTGTTTCTCGAGGGCCTCCTCGAGAAATATTTTGATAGGATCTCCTACTCCCTCATCTTTCTTTTCTTCCACCATGGGAGGTCATCGAGGATTGCGAGGCTAATCTTGCAAGGGTTCAACCAGGTCGAGCCCTAACTCCTTATACCCTGACCGCATTGGGGACATGCAAAGAAAAACAAAGAAAGAGAAGACCGCTCTGATACCAATGATCCCGATTTATGCAGGAAAACAATAAAATATAGAAATAGACATAAACACAGAGATGCAACAGAAATAATACTTCATTTTATTTATATCAAAGAACTGAAATATGCTTACAGACATAATGGAAATAAAAATAGCTAGGGTGCTGGTAGCATATCTCTGAGAAGAGATGTGGCGGATACAGACCTCTGAACTGAGTTAAAATGAGGCTCAAGGTCCTATTTATTATTGAGAAATAATGGAGAACTCTAAACATCCAAAAACCTAACCCTAGGAGATGAAGCACCAAAACTATGGGCCCTGTTTGGGTAAATTGGTGTTTCAACTTCCCGGGGATGTAACTTCGGCATACGATCTCCGTTTGATGCATATCATACCTCATTAGAAATATCTATCCGAGGATTAAAACTTCCAATGTGTGCAACATCGGTCCATGGACACATATTGCTCCCAGTTTTCCCAAAAACCATCATTTAGGGCCTCAAAACAGCTTCGGAAGTTCAGGACCCAAAAATCTGCGAAAAATAGTAAGTTGTGCTGCAACTTAAAAATTAAAAGAAATGATGGTGGGGGTTCAAGTGGAATAGGTGTGTGGCCACCAATATCCACCTGGATCATTAAGGCCCCAAAACGGCTCTGAGAGTAGACCCGAAAACCTGCTAAAAACAGTAAGTTGTGTTGAACGTGAAAGCTACAAGAATTGATGGTGCGGGTCTAAATGGAATAGGTGGGTGGCCACTGATATCCACCTGGATCACTCATATTCTTCTGAAACATACCCTGATCCTTCTTTTTCTTCTACCTTCTTTCCTTTTGCAGCAGCCCTAAAGACAACTTCTTTGACTTTAGATGGACCTCCTTTTCTCATTTCACAAGCAGTCAGAATCCCATGAAGTTGAACAACAGTAAGAGTTTGTAGATCCAGCTTATATTCAATAGAAGACACTTTTGATTCAAATTTGGGAGTTAGAGATCTTAAAACATTTTCTACCAGAGTAGTGTCAGATATAGTTTCACCCAAATTTCTCATACGATTTACAATATCATCTAGACGTAAAAAGAAACTGGCAATGCTTTCTTCATTGTGCATTTTGAGTTTTTCAAATTGAATTCTGAGAGTTTGGAGTTTAGCACTTTTTACCTTGGCATCACCTTCATAGCTTAGAATGATTTTGTCCCATATCTCCTTTTTTGTATTCAACTACATGACTTTGAAAAATTCTGGTTCAGTCAAACTTCCCAAAAATTCATTGACTGCCCTTGCATTGGTTTCATAGTTCTTTCTTGTTGCTGCATCTGTTGGAACGGAAGTTGGATATTGATAACCTCCTTTAACTATAGCCCATACAGCTACTCCAATAGACTAAAGATAGGATCTTGTCCTTGTCTTCCAAAAGATTAAGTTCTTTCCATTGAAGAGAGGATGCCTGATAGATGTGGTCCCATCTTGATTTCTAATCTTGGCTAATATTCCTTTTAGTGATTAAGCTTCTTCAGAAGGACCTGCTCTGATACCAATTTTTGGGAAAAATACTGAGAGGGGGGGGGGGGTGAATTAGTATTTAGAGATTACTGATAATTTTAACCTTTTTCTTTACTGAATTCCATACACGGCTTTGATGAACCCAACTCGCGTATACATGTGCATATACCAAAATAAACTTGCGTATACTGATATAATTTTATTGTTAGAATTTTTTTTAAGAAACAATATTTCACTCAGCTTATCAGTCATGCATCTGTTAGTTAAGTAGTAAATATGTGCAGTAACAGCAGAATAAATCATCACACAAGAGAAACACACATGAACACCAAGATTTAAGGTGGAAACCCAATTCAAGAGGAAACCACTATTGTTGTCACCTCTGTCTTCAATATTTATTATGTGGAAAACTTCTTACAATATTGTACTGATGTAGACTCATATCAATATGAAGGCATCTACCTGCAAAAGGCTACAACCTTCTCTCGTTTTCCAGCTGCAACTGTAAGGGAGCTACAACCCCGTGATCTCATTTACCAGCCACTACTGGAAGGGAGCTTCAACCCCCTAATCAGAATACTAGCTTCCACTGTCAGGAAGCTTCTACTTCCCTCAGAATCACTATAGACCACATTTCATCAATTTTCATACTAGATCACACAGCTTCAACGCAACCCTTCATAAAGATCAACAACAATAAAATTTACCCAATACATCAACCCAAATAGTGAGATCACTGTAATTAGAACACTGTAATAACCATATTTCAGAATCAATATGCAGAATAAAATTCAACCCTGAACATTCATTATCTCAAAAAGCATACGCTAATTTACTTCACTGAACCCGCATGTATACGTGCTTTCCTTAACACCAACCTGTGTATAGATCTGTGAGTACCGTTTTTCAGAATATGGTCAGTCTCAGATCCATATTTGAGGCATTTAGTCAGATATATTTTTAGAATTACAGAACCCTTGATCAATCCATCATTATAAAACATATTTACTCACTCATTGATCAGAGTTATACATAATCAACTTAGCAACATATACAACAATCAAGCAACCCAGATCTACATGAAGACTTCATTGATAGTCAATAGAAAAATAGCAGCAATAACAGAAAACCTCTGTCATAAGCTTTAGAAAAACCTAACTTCCATACGTGACTTTTCTGAAACAAAGACGCATATATACATGCTTTTACTAGATGAACTAGCATATAGATATGTAAATATTAATTTTGAAGAATGTTTAAGATCTATAGAACTTACCCATAATTCTTCACTCCACTTCAGCAAACATGTGCCAGGTCTGAAAACTAATCATCTCTTCAATGGATCATGCAAGAACATAGTCATTTCAGGTCTAGAGATCTTGATCCATCAATTTATCCAAGGGTGCATCATAAATTCAGATTTCTCAATAAAATAGAGTTCATCCTATGTAGATATACTTCAGAGAGAAGTATTTAGTGATAGCCCTTACACATGCACACTTTTGCATTATGATCTTCCTCTCCCTATATAGATTTAGCCTTTACTAATACCCTGAGTCAAAACCACACAGCTGCTGATGGTATTCTTGGACGAAATCAAATAGACGACATGGCACTCAATCCTATGGGCTAATATCATGGTAATTCCCCTTGGTATTATCTTTTTGGACAGAAAAATGCATACACGACTTTGATCATTCTTATCCAGATGTATATGTGACTTGGCCTGAAGAAACCTGCGTATAGAATATTCAATATGAATATTACCAAATCTTCTGCTGGACATTACACATTTCTTCTGATGGACTCTTTAGTTTCTATTGAAGACATATACTCCATATTTTACCAAAGATTTTCCATCAAGGAAAACATATTAAGACATAGGAATCATATTTCCAACACTTTTTGTAGCATGCTTAGTGTATTTCCTGGTAGTTTCGCTACGAAAGTATCAGCAGTTTCATAGCGAAAACTGCGCTTTTACTGTGCAATTTGCTACGAAAACGGGAAATCTTGGCTAAAGTTACCTTTTCGGATTTATAACCTTGGGAAATGGAATATTTCAAGAAATAATTACTGATGTGACATGAAAAGACTTGAATGGGGGCGGGTTTGGGCCTTAGGATAGGCTAATAAGAAAAAATTAAAATTTTTCCTTTACCAACTAATGACAAATGAACTCTATGACCATACCTTTGACAAATGAACCCATAAGTCTATGTCAAATGATGTTTCACTTTTTATGAGTGATAACATAGAGTATGTGTCAATTATAGGGATATTAGTAAGGATTTTCCCATAGACAATTATCCTACGCCTTACATCGACCAAATTTTTTACGGTTGTGCTGGAAATGAAATATTATCATTTATGGATGGATTTTATGGTTACAATCAAATAAATATACTCCTTACCAATCAGACCAAGACAAAATTTATATGTCCATGGGCAACATTTACATATTGTAAATTACCTTTTGGACTGAAAATTGTTGGCGCAACTTTACAAAGAGCTATGTATTACGCATTTCACGATATCAAACGCATTGTGCAACCCTACTTGGATGACTTACCTGCTCATTCTTTACGCAGAGAAGATCATCCTACACATTTACGTGCCATGTTTATGCAATGTAGGCATTACAACATTTGTTTGAATTCACACAAATTTGTATTTTGTGTACAATCAGGACACTTACTTGGTTTCACTGTTTCAAAAGAAGGCATTCGTGTCGACTTGTTGAAGGTTGAGGCCATTGTGAATCTACCTCCTCCTTCGACTCTTCACCAACTCCAGAGTTTGCAAGGGAAAGTAAACTTTCTACATTGTTTTATCTAGAACTACGGAGTTAACTAAAGGTTTCACTCAGTTATTAAAACAACATGTTCCATTGATTTGGGACGAGCTTGCCGATAAATCTTTTGATGCACTCAAACACGCATTGACTCGTGTACCATTGTTGCATCCACTTGATTATCACCGAGATTACTTTTTGAATTTAGCTAGATCTGATTCCACAATTGGAATGGTTTTTGTTTAAGAGGATAACTCCAACAATGAACATGTGATTTATTAACTAAGTCGTAATCTCACCTCGATAGAGATCAAGTATTCACATGTGGAGAAATTGGCCTTGGTAGCCGTTCAAGTTGTCCAAGGATTCCGTTGTTACATATTGTTTAAAAAAAACCATAGTGATATCTAATTGCAACACTATGATATTCATTTTGATGAAAAAATTGCTCAGGGGAAATACTATAAATGGATAGTTATCCTACAAGATTTTGATTTGCGTTCGAGAAATCCAAGTCTCAGAAATCACTCATTTTTGCAGAACTTATTTATGACTTTCCATATATTGAATTAGAAATAGTTGCAGATGACTATCTTCCCGATGAATCTCTGCTTATAATCAGTACATTATATCTTTGGTATGGAGATATCATTATATATATTCTAACCCAAATCTTTTGGCCAAACCTTTCACGATCTGATTGATGTAGAATTCGATACCAATATCAATAGTACAATATTGTTGGCGATACTCTTTATCGCCGTGGTGCTAATTCTATTTTTTGATATTATGTAACTCACGAAGAAGTTGAAAGGGTATTAAATGACTACCATTTTGGAGCATGTGGTGGTCATATGTCTGGGTTTTCCACAGACCAAAAGATATTGCACACTGGATATTTCTGGCTGTAACTATTCAAAGATTTAATCCTTGCAGTTAGAAAATGCCACAATTGCCAAATTTCTGATTGAAATATGTGTGCACCTCCAGCTCCTCTTCACCCAATCATAGTTATCGATCCATTTGCAAAATGGGGCATCGATTTCATTACATGTAACCCTCACTTGACTGGGGGGCATGGGTATATAATTCTCGCTATAGATTACTTTACTAAATGGGCCGAGGTGATGCCTATATTCACAACTGATGGAAAAACTGCATCTATTTTCATATTCAATCACATGATTGCTAGGTTTGGTGTCCCTCAAGCTATTGTTACAGACCATGGTAGCCACTTTCGAAACATTATGATGACCATAATTTCCACTCAAATTGGCCTACACCATGATAATTCTACACCATATTACCCATAGGTCAATGGCCAAGTTTAGGTTGTTAACAAGGTTTTAACCAACATGATTAAACATATTGTAGGAAGTCATAAAACGAATTGGCATACCATGTTTTTTTTTCTACATTGTGGGCATACCGTACCTCTGCTAGAAAATCCACAAGATTTACTCCTTTTCAACTTGTTTATGGTTTAGAAGTTGTTTTACCCATTGATTTTGAAATCCCATCACTCAAACTAGCCATTGAGTTATTACGAGCTACCTCTGAGGAGGAAAAACACTTCTTACACCTAGCACAATTAGATGATACTCCCACCCCGCTACATTAACTTTCAAATATTATAAAAAATGTTTTACGGCTTAGTATGATCAAAGCATTAATCCAGCTCGTATCTATTTGGAAGGTGACCTAGTTTTAGTATACGATCAAGCTCATGATAACTAGGCGCTGGTAAATTCAAACCTGTAATATTCCCAATTAGCAATGGCTAATTGGAATATTACATTTTTGGTCAATTTTTCTTTAAGTAGTTAGCTTATGAATAAACGTGAGTAAAGGGACCACGACTCACTCTAAAATAAGATGCACATGGTAATTAAAGGGGCCGAATTGGACACACAACAAAGAGGGACAATACCGTGGTATCGTGGGTGGAGGCGGCCTCCGGTTTTAAGAGCAGCCAACGCTATATAAAAGAGGTAGCCTCCTCATTTTAAATCATCATGGAGAATTTATGTATTTGAATCTGGTCATTGCGACTGTTAAGCACACTGGCTGTTTATCCTGTCTGCAGTGCTGTTTAGTGCATTGAGTGTCTTCGTTCAGAGATCTCGCCCTCATCCCCAGGGGACTTCGAGTGCCTGCTCGGGTGAGGTAGTCTCGTCAGTATCTGTGTAGGAAGATCGATCTACTGCATTTGTGGAGGAGTAGTGTGTTTATTAACTGCATAGCACCTATGGAGGATCAACGCGTTTATTGGTTGCGCAGAAGGACGCAGTCCATATTTGGGAAGCTTTGGCTATATTCTTGGAGAATCGTGGACAGGAGATTAAGCATAGGAATAGCAGCGTGTCTACTGGGGGAAATTTTGGATCATCGAGTGATTGTATTATTACAGATCCCAGACAACAGAGGCGTGATTAATTGGAGGAAAGCACAGATCTGTAAGGAGGTATGTCTGGTTAGCGACACAACCGTTTTTCATCAGCTGTAACGCAGATCTGAGACACAGCCGTCCCATGCAACGCAGATCGGAAACACAACAACGTTCTGAGAATAGATCTTAACTTGCCTTGTGCAAGTTCAAAAGCTATTGCTTTGATCACTTATTTTATTCCTCTATATTTATCAGATTAATAAAATGGCTCAGCATTCCCGTGGTATTTCTTGAGTATCTCTTCATAACTTGGATACACATTATTGTATGTCTGCATGTCTATTATTTCTTCCCCTTGCATTGATATTTCTGTACCACTTGTTGTGTTTTCTCCCACACTCTTAGACAGAGTCTGGAAAGGGCCAAATAGCCTCTAGATCTCATCCTCTTTCAGTGGTGAAAAATCTGGTAAATTCCCTCCCAGTCCATCTTTGGTTAGAGTTTGTTGTGTTTTAAAAATATCCCTAAAAAGGAATATTACAGTGGTATCAGAGCATAGATCTAGCTCAGCCTGTGGAGCTAGTAGTCTATGTCATCAGAAGAAAAACCCTACATCTTCCACAGAGGTAGGAAGTACAGAGATATTAAGCGTAGGTTGAAGAACACATACAGAGAAGGAGACTGCATTCAGGTGGTTGATACAGAACAGGAGGAGCCTGCGGTAGAAGAAGAGCAGAGAGGGTCAATGGCGGATGATAGTGATGTGAAACAGTTTGGGGAAGTACTCCTCAAATCAGTGCAGGATTTGGCAAGACAGATAGAAGTGATGGGCCAGAGATTCACGGCTGTGGAGGCTAGACAACGTGAATTCCCAAATGGTTTCCATGTTGATGAGGGGTTGGAAACATCCCACCATTTGCGGGAGAAGGTTGCCGATCCACACCCAACATCACATGCCCTTGTTCATGCCACTATGCCCAATTTTCTGAGTACAGATATGGGGTCAGGAGCACAAGAAGAACCAGACTGCATAAGTGAGTATTTTGCTGAGTACCAGGCAGCTGGGCAAGAGTTCAGGGATGCCATTTTATTTAAAGACTTTGTTCAGATCAAGCGGGACAACAGACCTCGCGACCATCATAAAGGGCACAAACATTATCATGATGGAGATACCCAGTGTACAGCAAGCCGATTCCATTTGGCTACGTTTGATGGTTCATTAAACAGTTCAACAAAGTCTTGGGTAGAGAAGCTGGATGTATATTTCCAGCTCAACCAGATGGCAGAAACAAAGGCCATCAAGGTGGCCACCCTGCATTTGGAGGGTGAGGCTCAGGATTGGTGGTTCTATGCAAGGGTGATGCTTGGGCATTCCTCCGTGACTACCTATGAAAAGTTCACTCGGAGACTGATTGAGAGGTTCGACCAGAAGGAACCAGAGGAGCACTTTGTTGAACTAACAAGGCTCAAATAGACCGGGAGTCCTGAGAAGTATATTGTAGATTTCTTGAGGATTTCAGTGATGGTGCCAGATCTATCCGTAGCACGGATGATCTATATGTTTGTGGAAGGGTTAACAGATCCACTTCGAGGTCTAGTCAGATCTAGTAGACCAGCCACACTCCAGGATGCCATTGGCAGGACTAGGGATTTGCAGGATGCCTTACCTTGGACCAAGACATCTTACCCCCAGAAACCGGCTTTCCAGTCAAAGGGGAAGGATGTGAGGATTCCGCCTCCAAAAGGGAATTAGGGGAGGGTACATCTTGATGATGATGACCGGAGGGAGTTGAAGAAGAAGAGGTTGTGCTTTACCTGTTAGGAACCATGGGCACCAAATCACAGATGTGTTGTTGGCAAAGGACATTTTATTGAGGTCTTATCTGAGAGTAGCGGGGAAGAGGATGAGTATGAGGATGGAGAGGCAGGAGATAGTCAGATGGAGCAATATCATTTTCCACCCCCACCTTCAGGGGCAGGAGGTGTAGTTTTTTCACCCACAGGGGGGATCCTTGCAGCATTACGAGGAGTACCCAAGTATCTGACACTATGGGTCCGAGGGACAGTACGTGGACAACGAGTTTCAATCCTAGTAGACAGTGGGGCAACCCACAACTGCATCAATGCACAAATTGTTCAGAGGAGAGGCATATCGACCGAGAGCTTTGATGGATTTTCAGTATTGGTCCTAGGGGATCAAAAAATGCAGTGTGCTAGGTATGTTCCAGAGCTGGTTGTGAAGATGGGGACCTACACAGTGACCCACCACTTTTTTGTGGTTAAAATACCAGAAACCAATGTGGTATTGGGTGTACAGTGGCTGATTACTTTGGGGAAAGTCACCACAGATTGGGAGGCCTTGGAGATGGAAGGGGATGACAAGAAGACCGGGAAGCATGAGAAGATATGTGAGATGCACACTTACCCACCTCATACTGTTTCAGCTCATCGGATGGAGGCAAACTTCCGGAAGGGAGACATAGAGTGGGTAGTTAAGTTGCTGGCATCAGTGGCAGAGGCTACCAGGAAGACAATTCATCCGGATATACAGGCCATCCTCGACAGGTATGAGACGGTATTTAGAGAAATACTATTGGGACAGCCACCAGATCGGGGGTTTAAGCAAACTATTGAGCTAGAACAGGGAATCCAGGCTGTTATTACCACACCCTCTAGGCACCCCAAGGCCTATCGGGATGAGATTGAGCAGGTCATCCATGAGTTGTTAGCTCTTGGACATATTCGGCCTAGCACCAGTCCTTTTGCTTCTTCGGTGGTGTTGGTGAAGAAGAAGGATGGCACATTGAGAATGTGCATTGATTATAGGGCCCTAAATAAGAAGACCTTGAAGAACAGTTACCCCATACTGCGGGTTGACGAGCTGATGGATGAGCTAAGAGGAACCCAGTTCTTCTCAAAGATCGATTTGAGATTCGAGTACCACCAGATTTGCATGAGGGAACTGGACATTCCCAAGACCGCTTTCAGGTGCCATTACAGCCACTTTGAGTTTTTGGCCATGCCTTGTGGGCTAACCAATGCCCCAACCACTTTCCAGTCATGCATGAACCATATCTTCCGCAGTTATCTAAGGAAGTTTGTGTTAGTCTTTTTTGATGATATATTGATATATAGGAGGACTTGGTAAGAGCATCTCCAACAATTGAGGCAGTACTGCATATCTTGGAGGAGAAACAGTTCTATGCTAAGCTCTCCAAGTGTGAGTTTTGGATGACAGAGATGTTGTATTTGGGACACATCATAGGAGTGGACGGAGTAAGGCTCCATGAGGAGAAGATCAGGGCCATCAGAGACTGGCCAAAGCCAAGAAACATGATGGAGCTTCAAGGATTTATTGGCATCTACACCTATTATAGGAATTTTTCAATAGTTTCACTCAGCTTGCGGTACCCCTTACAGATCTGACAAAGAAGGGGGCATTTAGTTGGTTGGATACAACGCAGCGGGCTTTCGACAAGCTCAAGGAGGTTATGAGCCGCTGTTCAGTGCTTGCATTGCAATATTTTACACAGCCTTTTGTTTTGGAGTGTGATGCGTCAGGAGAGGGGATCGGCGCAGTCTTGATGCAAGGAGGCCACCCTATAGCCTTCGAGAGCAGAAAGCTCCTTCCTCATGAGCAGTTGTATCCTATATACGACAAGGAGATGTTGGCCATTATGCATGCATTGGCCAAATTCCGGCAGTACTTAGTGGGCAATAGGTTCCGGGTAAGGACTGATCACAACAGCCTCAGGTTCTTTTTGGAGCAGAAACAAATACAGGAGAGGCAACAGAAGTGGATCAGCAAGATCCAGGCTTATGAATTTGACATTGAATATGTCAAAGGGAAGAATAATGTGGTAGCTGATGCAATTTCACGTAGGCCAGCCACGTTGTATCTAATGAGCTTGGATACAGATTGGAAGGCTCGACTCTTGGTGGAGTACTCCAAGGATAGATTTTCCTGTGAGGTTCTGGATGGTCACGTGACAGATGATAAATATAGGGTGATAGATGAAATCATCTACTACAAATATAGGATCTTCTTGACGGAGGGCTCCTAGCTCAAGGAGAAGATACTTCATGCATCTCATGACTCACCATTATTGGGACATCAAGGGTTTAACAAAACCTATCGGGCCATCAGAGAGAGGTTCTCATGGAAAGGCCTCAAGGAGGACGTGCTTCGGCATATCAGGGAATGCAAATTTTGCTAGAAAAACAATGGGGAGATGAACCATCCCGCAGGCTTGTTGCAGCCTCTTCCCATTTCGGAGGGAAATTGGGAGAGCATTTCGATGGATTTCATCATAGGGTTTCCCATGGTGCAGGGCAAAGACTGCATATACGTCGTCATTTATTGGCTGAAAAAGTACACACACTTTTTTCCATATCCGCACACTATACAACAGCACAAGTGGCAGAGTTGTTATTTAAAGATATTTTCAGGTAGCATGGTATTCCCAAGACCATCATCAATGATAGGGACAGTTGCTTTATGGGCGGATTCTGGCAGGAGATTTTTCGGCTGGTAGGAATGGATCTGACACCAGGCACCAGCTATCACCCATAGAAAGATGGGAAAATTGAAATAGATAACAAGTGGCTGGAGGGCTACTTGCGTAACTATGTTAGTGGGCAGTAGAGAGCGTGGCTGAATTGGCTGCATCTAGGGGAGTATTGTTACAATAACACTCATCATATGTCCATCGGTATGACACCATTCTATGCTTTGTATGGGTACCATTCTTTATCTTTTTTTGATATGATGTTGGGTGCTAGCAAGGCTCCTAGAGCCAAAGATTGGATCTACGAGATTCAAGACATTCTCCGTGCTCTCTAGGATAACATGACTACAGTGCAGAACCAGCAGAAGCGGTATGCCGACAAGGGTTGGATGGTAAGATATTTTTAGGTAGGAGACTTGGTCTACTTACGGTTATAGCCATACCGACAGTCATCACTGAAACATAAGGGAGATAAGAAGCTCAAGCCTCGTTTTTATGGACCATACAGGGTGATACACAGAGTTGGACAGGTTGCGTATGAGTTGGAGCTGCCCCAAGGCAGCAAGTTTCATAACATTTTCCACGTGTCATGTCTGAAGAAGGCATTAGGGTAGCAGGTGACAGTGACAGAGGAGCTACCACCTACAGATGATGAAGGGAATTTGGTATTACAACCCAAGGCAATTGTTGATACCAGGGAAAGGTAGCTGTGGAACAGAACAATCCGAGAGTTCCTGGTGAGGTGGAAGAACTTGTCGGATGAGGATGCAACTTGGGAGAATGAGAAAATATTGCAGCATCCATTACTACAGTTGCTTGGGGACAAGAAACATTCTATCGGGGGAGATTGTAATATTCCCAATTAGCAATGGCTAATTGGAATATTCGATTTTTGGTCAATTTTGCTTTAAGTAGTTAGCTTATGAATAAACATGAGTAAAGGGACCACGACTCACTCTAAAATAAGACGCACATGGTAATTAAAGGGGATGAATTGGGCACGCATCAAAGAGGGACATTACCATGGTATCGTGGGTGGAGGCGGCCTCCAGTTTTGAGAGCGGCCAACGCTATATAAAAGAGATAGCCTCCTCATTTTGGATCATCATGGAGAATTTATGTATTTGAATTTGGTCATTGCGAATATTGAGCACGCTGGTTGTTTAGCCTGTCTGCAGCACTGTTTAGTGCATTGAGTGTCTCCATTCAGAGATCTTGCCCTCAACCCCAAGGGACTTCGAGTGCCTGCTCGGGTGAGGTAGTCCCGTCAGTATCTGTGTAGGAAGATTGATCCATTGTATTTGTGGAGGAGCAGCGTGTTTATTAACTGCGTAGCACCTGTGGAGGATCACCGTGTTTATTGGCTGTGTAGAGGTTGCAGTCCGTATTTGGGAAGCTCTGGGTGTATTCTTGAAGAATTGTTGACAGAAGATTAAGCGCAAGAATAGCAGCGTGTCTATTGGGGGAACTTTTGGATCAGCGGGTGATTGTATTATTGCATATCCCAAACAGCAGAGGCGTGATTAATTAGAGGAAAGCACAAATCCGCAAGGAGGTATTTATGGGCAGTGGCACAGCCGTTTTTCATCAGCTGGAACGTAGATCTGAGACACAGCCGTCCCATGCAACGCAGATCGGAAACACATCAGCGTTCTGAGAATAGATCTTAACTTGCCTTGTGTAAGTTTAGGAGCTATTGCTTTGATCACTTATTGTATTCCTCTATATTTATCAGATTAATAAAATGGCTCAGCATTCTTGTGGTATTTCTTGAGTATCTGTTCATACCTTGGATACACATTATTGTATGTTTGCATGTCTGTTATTTCTTCCCCTTGCATTGAGATTTCTGTACCACTTGTTGTATTTTCTCCTACACTCTTAGACAGAGTTTGGAAAGGGCCAGATAGCCTCCATATCTCATCCTCTTTCAGAGGTGAAAAATTTGGTAAGTTCCCTCCCAGTCCATCTCTAGTTAGAGTTTGTTGTGTTTTAAAAATATCCCCAAAAAGGAATATTATAGAACTAATGTGGCATGGTCCTTATATTGTTAAACATGTGCTTGAAAAAAGGGCCTATGAATTAGTTGATTATGATGGCATCTCTTTAGATAAGCCCAGAAATTGTCTTTATCTCAAGAGATATTAAGCATGATTTTTCGTGTGAATATCTTCTTTGTACATTAGTTACATTTTAGAACAGTGTGCCTTATATTATTTATTTTTCTTGACAAGTTTTCGCTACTTTTGCTACTTATCTTGATTACTCTTGATATTGCAGATGTCGATGTTCCTTCAGAATTACATTATATTTGCTAACGACACCTCTTGTAGTACACCAAACATATCTTCCGCTGCTTGGGTTATATATTCACCCATTGATGAGTTAGTTTCTATTCATGTTATTTTTCTCGGTTAAACAATGAACAATATTGCATAATATAGCGTAGTCATTGAACTCTTACCTGATTCCATTTCATTTGACATTCGACGTTTGATTGTTAGGTTAGATTTGAAACTCATTGTATTACATTTGAACAGTCTTTATGCTATCAGAAATCCATCTTTGTTAAGAATTTTTTTAAGGGTTCATCTCTTGGAAAGACAGTTTGATTACATTGAATCTCAACACATTTCAAGAAATTTAAACACATTGGTTGATGCATTGGATAATCAAGTTTTAAATAGAAATCTGTAGCATTGAAAGTAAAACAAAACAATATTCAATCCATATTGAACAAGATATTTAGATATTGAAATTAGTAATATCATTAGGTCAAAATAATTGTGTGTAAATAAATATTACATTGTTTGTGATCATAGATTTCAAACACCTTATGATATAAATATATTGATAAAAAAATGAAAATGCCAATCTAGATGGACCAACAACTATCCATGATGATGATCATGGTATCATAGTATAATGCATGCCACTCTGTGCAGATATCGTCTGAATGGATATGGAAACCCTCGTCACATGCCTCTGGTACCTGAGAGGAAAATCATCCATCCCTTTATTTGGGATTTCAATTGTAAAACTCTCCAGGTTGTGTTCTAACTCTACAAGGGACTCTACTACATCAGTCAGTGGTGGAGCTGCCACTATAAGTTGTCGTTCTCGTCTATAAAAACGACAAAACACTACTAGTCATGTTGGGCCAACATCTACATTTTAATGTTTTTATTAGTATTGGACGATAAAAAATAAAATAAAAGTTAGATAAAATAAAAACTCAAAATGAGACCTTTTACCTGATGTATCCCATTGTGTTCCCAGTGGGAGTGATGTGTCGGGTCACACCTAAAATCAACCTCTACATAAGGAAAATCCTCAATCATGAATATTTGGCTCCTGAGCCACACAAAACACTAAGGATTATATCGAACCATAGGACCACCATCGCCACCATGGCGAGCCATCAATGAAACCCATCACAACATGTGTGGTTCCCTCGGTACCATTGGAACCACTAATGGTTGTTGAGGTACCACGAGTGGCATCCTATCCAAAGTGAAAGATATAATAATGACACCATAACCAAAGTTATTCAACTTCCCATTCTTTACTCTCGTGAGTTGGCATCTCATGTTGACCAAAACTCCTTCACACTAGTTGAAAATTTTTCCCCCAGAACACTCAACAACAATCTGTATTTGTGCTTTGGTAGCCACATATGGAGAAAAGCTACCACACAATCGAGTAACTATAAAAGCAATGATGTTATGGTCTAGTCGTTCGATGGTTTTTGTGTCGATACGACCATCCTTTAGATGTGAATCCTTTGTGCAATACTGCACCATATAAGAACCAATAGGCAGTCCCCCTGGTCATGTCTCGAATAAGGAAATGTCTCTTCCTCTTCTGGGTAAGTCAGTTAGGAAATGAATATCCTCTGTCTCGATCACAAGCTTGTCATCCTTGATGATGAAACATTGTTCCTGGACATCCAAGGCATTGGCTAGCCAGGTCATGCGTTCCACTTATGCTTTCATTCCTTGTATTGCCTAGAATTTATATAAACCACAATTCTTCATTACACAAAGAATTTCTAGGCTATCCATAGCTTCATTATCATGAAATTCATGCTCTCTTTCTCTCCACTCAAGCATGATTGGTTTCCTGCAAACAATCATTTAGGAATATTAGAAAACCTGTGCGAGAATTTGGAGCAATTTTTATGGATAGAAATATAGTTTTGAAAACACCATGGAGCTTGCATGGTTTTTGTTCATACACAATGCGTTTTTATGCACGATTTATGTATAAGGTGCACGGTTTCTATCACAAAAACCTGCGCACCCCCAAGGGAAAATTCTAAAACCTTTTTTCCACCAAAAAAATGACCTAAAAACTTAAATTTAAAATATAAATGGATGAAAAGAAAGAAAATGAAGAGATGAAATACCTGGAACTAACAGTTTACGAAATAGTTTGTTGGTTCTCCCGATATCCGCTCCAGAAAGTTTATGGTAAAAACTCCTTTTCACTGCTCTAGAAATGAAAAGGAAAAAATTATTTGTTCTGACCACTTTTTATAGGTTTTCATGAATAAAATAATATATATTTTTTATTTTTCCCTTTCAAAGTTAAATTTTGAATGCTTTTACCATGATTGAGAGCAGATGATTATAATTTTTTGATTTTTTTTGCAGGGAACAGGTTGTGTCCAAAACGAATAATTTTGATAATGAGTAAAATTTTATCACTTTTTTGGGCTCTCAAAAAATACGATAAAGTGAAACCATGAAGTCCTATTTTAAGCCCCTTTCAGACTCTTTAAACATGAAATTATCGCTGAGCATTTGACTATTCAAAATCTTTAAAATAAATGAACAATCATCTATTCATTATAAGTTTACCCCTTTTCTGGATTGAAATAGGCTAATTACAAAAAAGGTATACGTTGACTAAACATTGTCAATAGAGTTCTCTCCTACATTATTTTATCCTTTTTTGGGTTTGAGAGACTAAACTTACGAAAAAAAACACTATGAAGTTTACTTATGTTTTTCTTCTTACTCCTTAAAATTGAAAAACACCAAGTTAATCATATGCTAGTCTCGTTAAAATGAAACAATGCAGGACCTATCGATTAAAATAGAACCGAACCACTCCTTCTTAGGGTTCGTTAAAAATATTGAGATGGACTTATTCGTAGCATGAGCTTACAGGACAAGAAAATTTTATCCTCCTCAAGCTTGACAAAAATAAAGAGGTACTCTCCAGTAATGGTGGGGGGGAATTTTAGAAAAAGAATCCATCTTTTATACTTGTTTTTAAAAGAAACATGTCACTCTCGAACACGACACTTTGTCACACTCATGTCTAGGTTGGGTAATCCTTTTTTCCTATAGTTAATCAAACCTCATTGAAAGTCTTCATCCAGTTTTGGGTATTATCTTTAAGTCAAATGTTGCTTATTCATTACCGTGTTGTTATGTGTTCAAGAGAAAGTACAACTTCAAATTCACTATTCATTGCAAACATTTGTCTCCATTCGCGTTGACCATCCCTGAGTTAATCCTTGCAAAAAAAATTCTTCAAAACTTGACATAATGGTTTCGTGTTGTAGGCCCTCCTATAACAGATCACTTTCTATTGACATCAACCCATTATCTAGAAAGTTTATTTAGAAATCTGATCAACACCTTGGAATCTGCATGCTCTAATGGCAGGTTTCTTGCCTTCGACAATAAGTTTTCATCATTAGCCTTGAATCGAATTACTGTATGAGTGTTCGACTGTTAATTATTCATTCACACTTCATAGATTATGCTAAAGTACTTAGATATCCATTTTAATGACGAGTGGCTTCTCTCACACTTGTTAACGGTTTTGATCATTGACCAATAATCAAGTGGTTTCTACCATGTTTGACTTCGAAACAATAAATCACATGGATAGATTCGTACTATTTAAAGGAGCGGAAATCAAGACCCTGGATCTAGTTTCAACCATATAGGTTGTGAGGAGTTATCTATTCATGATACAGTAGACTTATTCATAACATATGGTTGCGCCCATACTATGTCTACTTTTTATGTAATGCTAAAGTCACATATGTACTAGAACAATTAGTTACTTTTTCTATGAGTATGGGAATGCCTACATTAGTGATTATTATATATATTTGCATTGAATGTTTCTTACAGGTTTTCAATTTGTGTCTCCAATCCAATCCTTGGAATGATAAAGCACTTCACTCTCTCGAAAAACTTTCTCAGAGTTCACACTTTAGGCGGGAATCTGTTACATGTCATTTTTTCACCATGACATTTGACTGTCAAGATGTATCTATCACCATCCATACTCATGCTTCCTTAGAAGTCAAAAACATTCATGTTCCTGAACCAAGTCTTGGAAACTGGAAAAAGGCTCTTTAAAACCCTTAAAAGGTTACATGTGCTCTTTTTGTGGTTATTTACCACGCATGCGCTAATACTTGTTCTATAGTCGCGGTGATCACCGCTCTGTTCACCAATAAAAATTGTGCACCCCTGTAAAAGGAAGTAAGCGCGAAGAAGTAACTTCTAGCAGCCTAGTTGGGCAAATATTCTTCCAACTAAAAGCCTCTTGAGTTGTGCCAGTTCAAGCTATATCCCTACACTCATGGAGCTTATCTCCTTGGATAAAGGAACCCTAATCTCTTCATTAAAGGATCTCATCCCTCTCTTGATGGATATGAAACTTCCTCAATCTCTCTTATAAATTGAGCTGAAGTTTCAGGTTTGAGGGTAGTTGGTAGATACGAGATTGTATAGTGTACATTGAATATTATGTCTTGTACACAAGATTTCATTTAAGACAAATCTATGTTGATAATTCTAGCGAGGAAGGATTTTCAAACCAAGGAGCATGATTTTGAATGCTTATAGGAGAAATTTGTACAACATCAAGGCTCAGGTTGTAAGATTGATATTTTTAATTCTTGATAATACACATAGATCTCTTTTTTCTCATTATGTTTTTTTAGACTCATTGAAACAATTTCAATTCTTAATCTCCTTGATCATTAAGTTGAACTGGTGTTTTTTACTATTATATACTACAGGTGCTTTGATTCTTTGCATGTTTGTGATTGCAGGTTCTTCTCATCATTGAATAATTTGTTTAGAGAAAAAGGAATGGTCTATATAAAACATCTCATTGAAAGATAGGAGCATAACCTCCTCAGTTCTAAGTTATATTAATGGGAATGCTAATAGTTTAGAGAAAGAGGTATTCAAATGGTTGTTTATTTCTAGTTATTTTTTGGGATACTAGGGAGATCACTCTTGTCCGCAAGAGGGATTTATCCAGAAAACACCAGTTGATCGCCCTCATCCATGATGACTGCCTTTGGCTAGGAGGGTCAATTCTGAATGATTTCGTGCTAATACATTGGATCACCATGTAATATTCCCAATTTTCCATCAGATAATTGGAATATTAGAGTTCTTAATTTCCATAATTAATTAAGTAAATAAGAGGGTGGAGGGACCCACAAACCCCATAGATGAATAAAATCCACTTTTGATGTGTGTATGTGGATAATTTAAAGCTAGATATACATTAATGGAGCATCTTCTTAAATGAAGGAAGAGTGGAGATCATGGATTATTAATGTAAAATCATGGAGATCTTGGAGGAGGTCAATTGAGATCATGGTGCATTTAAAGTAAGATCATAAAGCACTTATGATGAGATAGTGGAGGAAGTGGTGCATCTAATGCACACATGATGGAGAGAGTGGGAATTATTTGCAGACATGATGAAGATCATGGAGAGACAACACAATCTTCATGGAGGCTAGTGGCCACATGTACAATGTAGTTTTGAGGTGGGCTAGGGCTATGGAAGGCTCACAATCTATATAATGAAGATGAAGGCTCAATAGAAGGTAGGATTTAGATTACTATTTTTGATATAGATTTGTCATTTGACATTTCTATGCCTGCTTATGTTGTTTAGCTAAGTCTGCAGTGTTGTTTAGCACACGGGTGTTTCCGAGTGGAAATACCACCCTTACCCACAGTGGACTTTGAGTGCCTACTATGTGAAGGTTTCTATTGAGCTCCATTCATCATCAGGCATTGGTGCCACATTCAGCTACACTCATATGCACTTATAGCTATAGGAACAATGGAATTCTTGTTCAAGGGTTTGAGATGTGGTGGTTGTTTCTAGCACTTCAGCTAGGAAACCAGTGGAGGATTCATCCTTTCCCCTTGTTCTTCAATTTCATCCTTTCAGGAGAAACATATCTATATCTGGCATTCAGGTCATTTTATTTTACCTCCATGCAGTAGAAACACCCTCAAGGATTACGCAGTCCAGTCCTGTAGATCCGAAGGAGGAAGGAAGTTTCCAATATTTCATCTGGAAATCCTGTGAGGGACCATCTCCTCACATCACATTCATTGTTTCCACCATTGTTGAGCTGATTTGCAATATTTAGCAGCAGGATAGAGATCCTCCCTCTTTGAAAATGCAGTTTTTTTCAGGTAGTTGCATAGCAGCAACTGCATTCGGTGGAGAAGATTGGAGTAGCTAGATCTTGAGCTTTCAGCTCAAGGATCTAGTGAAGGGATCAAACCTTCAAACATAGATATGATTTTATGTCATATTGCAGCCATCTATTCTTTAGATCTTGCTTCAAATATACATAGGGTGATTTTATTAGATTGATAGATTTGGAAAATCCTTTTTGTGTTATCTTGGGTATCCATCATAGAGTCCCGATCTAAAGTTTTAGCATTATCGGAGCTCCAGAACTACTAGATATACATTGCTACATTTTCCACCAGTTGCAATCCCAATATTTAAAGTAGGGACAATGCAGTTTTCCTTCCATTAGTCCAAAAGTTACACAGTCCCTCTTGTGGGATCATTTCAGGGTCATTCTAGGCCATCTCTTTGGCTTGAGTGTCTCATATTTTGAGCACTGTTGTACTAGTTTATCCACCTCCTATATAATAAAATGGCTCAACTATTTTGTACATTTTGGTGGTGTATTTAGATTAATTGTTTACTTTTATACAGTTCGTCTATTATTTTTTAGTATTACTGAATTCTCCCTTTTGGGATATTACAGTGGTATCATAGCATGATCTTTGGCTCAGATTGTGGGCACTTTATATTTTGCATCAAAAGAAGGAGCATATAGTAGAGATCTATCATGAAGGAGGATTGCAGTTTTTCCACTCTTCTCTTTAGATCCATGAAATATATCTCCAAGGAGGTAAAAAAAATGAAGAGAGAAAGGAAAAAGGAGGTTCCAAGAAGATTTCAAGAAGAGGAAGGTCCAAGAACTTCCTATCAGCAGAAGAAGCAACCGAATAAGAAAAGAGCTTCACATCATTATACTAGATCCAATTTCTTTGATAAGAGAGGGGAATGGTGTGAATATGAAGGAGAATTGGGGTATGACACCCTAAGTAAATATCTATCCGAGTAAAAAGCACAACCTAGATCTCTTAAGGAGAATCCAACTCTCCAATAGTTTTTTCAACTAAAAGAAGAGAGGAGATCTTGCAACAATAATAGAAGGATGCATACATTCTTCTTGCCTACATTTGAGGGATCTTCCACAAGCACATTGAGGGCTTGAAGGGAAGAGTTGGCTAAATTCTTTCTGCAATATCCTGTAGCATAAAGAGAGCCCGTGGAGATTGCAGCACTACACTTAGAAGGTGAAGTAGGAGATTGGTGGTTCAGTCACTTGTCACACATGAAAATGTCTGCTTATGAATATTTCATTCAAATACTGAAGAATAATTTTGGTAGAAAGAAACTAGAGACATCTCACATAGAGAAATATTCCATCATTGAGGAGATAGTACATGAAGAGCCCAAGGAAGATTTCCTCATTATCACTCAGGAGGAGGAGCCTCTACCACCACCACCAACTGCATATGTACTTACATCAGGAGGAGGATCACTTGAATATTTGCAATATGGTATTGAGCTCTTGACATTAGGAGCCCCATGCATGATTCATGAGATGCATGAGAAGGAGGCACATACCAGTGTTGGTATAGTTGAAGAGATGCAACCATGATCATTCCTAGTAGTTGGAGATAAAATTACACCGGTTGGAGGAACTCTTGTAGATGTGCAAGATTTTCCCAAGATTCAAATTATCCAAGGTTTGCACATAATTTCATATCATATTATTTCAATACCTCATATTGATATTTGTGAGACCATGCCATTAGGGCAAGTGCATAACCAAGTATTAGAGCACCTTGTTGATTTGGATCAACAAATTATCACTGCATAAAGGACCCTTGATTTGATCAAGGAGAAGATTTATTTCTATCCTAGTTTGTCATGGTTGAGCTACACCAAACACTTTGTGTTGAAGTGCGGAGTTGCAGAATATGGGAGGAGCACAGTCATATTCAGTACAGTGCCAGACTATGAGTTTAGCATTGTATGTGGTCACGAGACAACACATGTCTCACCATGTAGATCTACAACATTGTCACTAAGAAAAAATTATGAGATGAGAGCCCCATTATTCTTGGAGCATTCATAAGGTAGCTTCACTCATGAAGCACTGGAGGGACATATGATAAATGGTAGACATCTTGTGAAGGATAGCACTTTACATTGTCAAGATGATTTTTTCTTGATGAGCTCTTCACAGCTCAAAGAGGATATTATACCTACAACATGTATGGAGCCTTATGAGTTCCAATGGGCCATTGATGAGAGGATCTCATGGAGAGACCTCAATGGAGGTGCACTTCAACATTTCATGGAGTGCAAAGCTATTCAGATGGAGGATGTTGGTATTCTACCTTGGGAGGATACCAAGATTGAACTTGGCATGATTCATCATCCACATTGGGATGAATGGATCCGGATTAGGAGCAGGAATTGCCTACCTTCTTGCAGATCTATGATACCAAGTAGCAAGAATCATGGTTGCACTGGTTGCTCTTGGGTGAGTATGGATACTACCCAACATCTCATATTTGCGTGATCCATGCCATGTATATCATTGATGACATGCAATAGCAGGAGGCATGGATGCACTGGTTATTGATGAGAGAGTTTGGACACCTCATGATGTATCTTATGTCCATATATTTTCTCTTGTTTGGGATATGTCTCATGTATTTACATGTATTTATGTTTGGGATTTATCTTATGTTCATGTATGTACTTGGGTTTGGAACATGGCATGACTCTCACAAGATGTGGCATAAGGGATCTTATTTGTATTTTTCTGATGAGACATTCCACATGTTCATTATTATGTTGTTAATCCATGACTTGCATCATGATGATGTAAGGAGGCAACAAGAATCCTTGTTGATTTGGTTACTATTGGGAGAGTATGGGTTGATTTCTTCCCATACATTGCATAACATTGATGGAGGATGGAAACATGAGGCCTTACTATGTTAGATTCTATTGAATGATTATGGTCATTGTACTTGGTATAATGATGATGTGATGGAGCAGCAAGATGCATTACTGTGGTGGATTCTCTTGAGAGAATATGTCCACTAAATTTGGTACAATGATGATGTGGTGTGGCAGAAAGAGGCATTTTCGCGGTGGCTTATTTTGAGAGAGTATGGCTCTCATATTTATATTGATGTTGATTTGGCATGGCAACAAGAAGCATTGTTGCGGTGGCTTCTATTGAGAGAGTATGGCTCTCTTAATTTGATGCAGGAGCATCAAAGCTAAATTTTCATTATTCATTTGTGTGATTTAGGGGGTGAGGTGTTTTAATTATTTTATTAATTATTTTTCTCATTTTAATAAATTAAGAGAGAAAAATGTAAGTGAGGATTATTGTAAATATTCTTTTAATAAATTAAAGGATATGAGATGAATTGAATTAGGTAGATAATATAGGGATTATGAATTCCTTAAACGAGACTTAGTTGAGTCCAAAAAAAAGATAAATATAATTTAGATTTTAGTTAAGATTTGTGTGGAGGAAAATATGGATTGGAATAAATTCATATTTATGTATAAATAGGAGGATTGTGTGGGGATGAAAAAAAATGAGGAATACAGAGAGAGTGAGAGAAATGGTTTGAGAGCTTTTGTAAGGGGGCCGAGAGCCGAGAGGCCATCCATTGTAATATTTGGACAATGATTGAGTCTGAAATTTTGTGTTAATATCAATCAATATTTTGTTTGTATAGCTCTCTTTCCATTATGTATATTTGAAGCTGAATCAAATGTTTTTTTTATGAAGAATTATATGAGATTTTTAATGTTGAAGGAAGCACGCAAGTTTTTATATGCTAGGATCTATTTAACCATTATCCTGGCATAATTTGGTATCAGAGTGAAGGAGATAGTTTGGGGATGAGTCGCTCCTACAATGAGGCTGTTTTATTTTGATTGCTTGTTGTGAGCAAGGAGAGCAGGTCGGATTTCCTTGGAGAGAGTTGATTGAAATAGGTAAAATATTGTGGCGTGTTGAGTTTGAAAATTTATATATATATCTACTGTATATTTGAGCATGTGAATGCAGGAATCATTGTATATTTGGACAATGATCGTGGCAGAAGTAATCTGGGACTGCATGGAACGCAAAGGAATGACTGAGTTTTATTGAGATCAGATTTGAATCTACCAACACATAAATTCGAGCGAGCATGAGAGTGAAGCAGTTGTAGGTGTTATACGTAGGCATATAGGAACCAATGATGTAAATCCAACATTTGGTAAGATAGTTCATACGGTAGCGTTCCAGCATTGCAAAAAAAATGCGTACGATGTTGTTTCTTCTCTATCCTGACGTCTTTCATTGCTAGCATTGCAATGGTATGGTAATTGCATTGGTAGCGGTGCAGTATAAAAACAAAATTACGACTTCTTGAGCTGAGCTGTAGATATCGGTGTTGATGTTTTATTTGCGTTGAGATCAATAGCAATTACAAATTGTAAAGCTAGGCTATAGATATCGTTGGGTTATCATTATTTTATGTTTCAAGTGTAATATAATTTCTGTGTGAACAATGTATAACACATTTGGTATAAGATGGCATATTCACATTTGGTGTCACATGTGGGAATGATATAACCATGGGTGAGAAATGCATTGTTTATCATAGGTATGATATCGCAGATGGAAGTCTGCGGAATCTAGTGCGTTGTTTATCACGTCATTGCACATTGATTTCACAACATTTTTTATGACAGCATTGTGTTGTTTATCTCAGCATTAATATTGGTAAATTGCATAAGAGTCCACGACATTGTTTGAATCCCTCCTCTGCGTTGACGCATGCATATAATTTCATTTGCAAGTCATGCAGTGTAAGATCCATAGGTATGATGTCACAAGACCGCTTATATGTATGTAGCAGCATCCCTGCGTAAGTCAAGTTGTGTAACATATGTTACATACCGCAAAGCACGACGAGCTGAATCCTTTTAATGGATAGCATAAATTGTTTAATAGTGGGTTGGATTGATATGAATCATGGCGTGAGGATTCCGTAGTAGTGGCGTTGGTTGTATGAACCGTGGGTTAAATCATCAAGACTGCGATGAATATTTTTAAATATATTCCAATACGGAAAAGACTTCAAGCAATGCAGAGAAATGTCGTATGGAATTTTCTCTTCTTTATGCGGACATTTCATATTACTAATGGCATGTGTGGGCTTTTGAAAGAGGTGCGGCTCCAGTGGAATATTCAAGGTATGGATCCAGTGTTTCCACGGTACCATCTTCCAACGTAAGAAAAGGTCATGAGGATTGATCGAGGTAAAGTTTTTGCAAATAGTTCATGTACGTTTTTTGGAGAACGTAATCTTGGAAGGATATTCAGTTACATTAAGGTTTCATGTTTTCAAAGCAAAATTGAAATTAAAAGAGAAACCCGAGAGATTGAGATGAGGGAACTTGGCTTAAGCTAAGAGGGGAGATTGTGCATACCTTGAAGGTTTACAAACATTGTTTGCTGGGAAAGATTTATGTTAAAAAATTGTTGGAAAGAGATTTATTTGTTGGGGAGAGAATGGACCTTGCACATTCAAAGTAAAGTAAATCAGGAATTCAAATGAAGATTCTAAATTATTTGGAATTATATATATTATAATTTCTTGATACATGCAATACTAAAGTGTGCATTGGTTGATTGCATTGAATTTTGGTGTGGAGACAATGTTTGTAGAGGCTTAAATGTATTCCTAAAATAATACATGAATGAAGAGTTGGATCATTTCAACCACAAGAAGATTCAAGGTCAGTGCTCATTGAATGAATCAATATTCATTGAGTAGAGGTATTTGAAAATCTGGATGATTAAATTTCCTTGCCATACTCTAGAAGTTGATCTTTTGTAAATGTTACGAAAGAGTTAAAATGTTGCAAATGCAGAGGTATAAATGAATGGAAAATGAATGAAAAAATGCGTTATCCTGGGTGATATAAAAATAAGTATGCATTTTTATGTGAGAGGGTTTATTATGCATAATGTGGATTCTTTGCAGTTTTGGTTAAGTCATTTTGGACCAAATCTTGTAGTTAGAAATGGGAGAATTATTTTGATTTGTGTTTAAGATTGAAAACACAATTGCTTGATGTTGTAGAATCTTTTTTTTTACCATCATGTGGTGGTACATAAGGAGGAATTATTCAGGATGGACACAATGTAAGAATTATACATTATTCATCAAAAAGGTTGAAATATGAATAGCTTGTTCTTTGTACACAGGTGAAAGATGTGAATTGATGCTGTATGGTGCATCAAAGTGCAAGAAAAATGTTTGCACTAAAATGACGGGCTTATGGTATGAAGGGCATGCGAGTATTCACAGTGGCAAAGATGACACAAAAGAGTGGAATCTAGAGAGTTGAAAATGCAAGGGAAAGGTTTATTAATTAACCTTAATGGGAGCACAAGGTATGATAATTCAGAAAGGTATTTTTGAATGTTGGAAATTGAATGGTTTATTTATTTTCACCATAAAATAAATCTTGGAAAACATGGATTGCATTTTGATTAAAGACTTCAACATCATGTGAAATGATAATGGGAAACTGTTGATCTTTCATAAGAATGGAGTATGAGAGAGAGTGAATATTTTACATCCTAAAAATGTATTAGGGGTGTATGTTCATTGGAAGATTGTATAACTTGAATTAAGTCCAAATATCCACTATCATAATTATTGGGGCAAGCCTTGAAGTCAAAACAGATGTTAGGGTCAAAATGAAATTTTAGATAGCTTGAGTTAATATTGAGTATTTTGTTTTCCAAGATAAAGAGTTGGTGTAAAGTCTGAATTCAAAGAATCGTAAGCTAAGTCAAAGGTCTAAATGTAATTGGGTGCATGATCGGCAGAGCTCGGCACCCAAAGAGTTTTTTCATTGTAACACAAGCATTACTAAAGTGTTGTTTGCAGCAAAGTGAAGAAAGAGAATTTCCCAGAAATGATTCCAAGACAGAGAATCGCAAGAGGTCAAGCGCAGGAAGAGAGCTTGCATTACTGAATGGAAAGTATGAAAGCTTGCTGAAAAGGGGATTTGAATGAAATCCACACGTGAATGGATGAAGTTCACAAAGGAGGAGAAGATGACTGTTGATATTCATTTCAGAAGATCCGATGAAGAACACATCAGAAGAAAGAAGAAGGAAAATTCCATGGTAAATGGCATATGTGAGCAGTTGATTGATGAAGATTATGAGTGGGAGAAGGTTGAGATAATAGTTCACCTTGAATTTTTGATGGAATTATTGCAGAGCAATATGAAAGACCAGACACATGGTTGGACCATGAGGAAGAAAGTGAAGTGGCAGAGACTACACGTAAAGAGGGAACAACAGGTAAACATACAGTTGAAAAAAGAGTCAAGGAAGCTCGAGTAGATGATGAGGTGTGAAGAACTTAGAGAGGCTGAGTTGAAAATGGAAGTTTCCATTTGTGGCCCAGAACAGGGTGAAATTCTGGATGAAGAGATCAATGAGGAAGATCTCATGAACTATTGGAATAGTTCAGAAGAATCTGAAGATGTGTTGATGAGAGGAGCAGATGAGGCTATGAAATCTTGTATTTTTAAATCTCATAGTTTATGTATGTTTGAAGGATGTGCAAAATATGGTGGATAATTTGGTGAAACTGTCAAAGAGATGAATGAAACTCTTGAGGTGAAGTTTGATGGAGAATTCCCTTCATAGGAGGAAGGTACTGATTTGTTGCAGCAGGAAGAAATCATAAATGAATTCTTGTTGGGTGTAAGAAAACCAATTGAAGCTGTTATGGAGTAGAAGCATAATGGAAATGCCGAAGAGATATTCCAAGGAGGTAAACAAATGTATTTGTTTAATGAAATTGATGATAGAATTTTACAATGTGATGAAACATAAAATAGGATAACTTAGGAAGATTGCCAGAAGAAGAATGAAGGTTGTGATGAAATGCTGAAAAAATTTCACATGGAAGTAGAGTTCTTGGAACGATGGCTTAAGGAACCTGAGGGAGAAGTCAAAACTTGCAGAACTTGATATACAAGAGATTGCAATTACAGTGCATGATAGGGGTGAAATGTTTTTAACATTTACAGAGTTGAGTGAATGTTATAAATTTTCAAATAATAACATGGCTATAGGTACAGAAGGAGACATTAATAAATATGATGTCGAAATCAGAAAAAATGAGCAGAAAATATTTGGAGCTGAGATGAAAGATTAGGGGCAGCAAGAAAGTTATGTCCGTAGAGACATAAAGGAGACAGAAGTATTGAACCAACAGGATAAGATGAAAGCAGACAACAATTCAAAAGAGGGTCTATTGAAATCCAGGAAGTCTATGATGGGATATTAGTGCTTGAAGCATCAAAAGACGCTGAAAGGTCTTATCTTTTTAAAACTAACAATTTGTTGATGAATGCAGGTACAACATTCGACGAGAAATTTTTTTCTATAAAAGCAATCAAAGACTATAGTTGTAATCAAGAAGGAGTTATTGATTATTCTTCATGAAAGAAAGATGAGTGTTCAACACAATTGGAGATGGAAGCATGAAACAAAGAGGAATTTCTCTGAGGAATTGGAGAAAGAAAGTGTTGGAGAAGTCAATGGAATCCGATTGACAGAGTGAGTGATGAGTACCAAATCGAGTTGATACTTTGAAGGACCAGTGGCAGAACAAAGTTTGGAATCCTGGAGGGAACAAGTCATCGGGACTTGTGGCTATCGTATTATTACAGAAAGGAAACAGACCTCATAGACAGGAGTCTATGTAAACTTTTGTACATGGGGAGTCTGATGCAGGAGCATCAAAGCTAAATTTTCATTATTCATTTGTGTGATTTAGGGGGTGAGGTGTTTTAATTATTTTTCTCATTTTAATAAATTAAGAGAGAAAAATGTAAGTGAGGATTATTTTAAATATTCTTTTAATAAATTAAAGGATATGAGAGGAATTGAATTAGGTAGATAATCTAGGGATTATGAATTCCTTAAACGAGACTTAGCTGAGTCCAAAAAAAAGATAAATCTAATTTAGATTTTAGTTGAGATTTGTGTGGAGGAAATTATGGATTGAAATAAATTCATATTTATGTATAAATAGGAGGATTGTGTGAGGATGAAAAAAAAGTGAGGAATACAGAGTTAGTGAGAGAAATGGTTTGAGAGATTTTGTAAGAGGGCCGAGAGCTGAGAGGCCATCCATTGTAATATTAGGCCAATGATTGAGTCTGGAATTTTGCGTTAATATCAATCAGTATTTTGTTTGTATAGCTCTCTTTCCGTTATGTATATTTGAAGATTAATAAAATGTTTTTTTAATGAAGAATTAGATGAGATTTTTAATGTTGAAGGAAGAACACAAGTTTTTATATGCTAGGATATGTTTAACTGGTATCCTGGCATCGTACTTGTTTTCATGATGATCTAGCATGGCAACAGAAGGCTTTTATGCGGTGGTTCTTATTAGGAGAATATGGTTTCATATTGTTCATGTTAATCCACATGTCTCTACTTCTTGTTTTGCACTATGTTAATGTTATGTTTCGATTCTACATGGCCAATAGGGCTAATGATGAAAGCATTGGTAGATGCAATCTACTCTATATATCATGGGTTGGAGAGATAGTTCATGACTTGGAAATTTCCACTTTGGGGAGAAACCACTTCATTTCATGTACCTCATGAATAGAGGAGATCTTTGGACATCATATGGTTGCCACTTGGAAATCCATTGATGAGGAAGGGTATCTAACTTTTTAGTTGGAGGCCATTCAAGACATTTTAGTGTGGAAACTTTGGAGTTGGGCATGCATTACACATTGTGGAAAATGGGCATGCCTTCCATATGAGGATTCCATTTGGAGGGAGGATGTTTGCTGTAGCATCCAATTTTGTAGTTTCTTGATGACAAACAACATTTTGGCAAGGAGGACTATAATATTCCCAATTTTCCATCAGATAATTGGAATATTAGAGTTCTTAATTTTCATAACTAATTAGATATATAAGAGGGTGGAGGAACCCACAAACCCAATATATGAATAAAATCCACTTTTGATGTGTGTATGTGGATATTCTAAAGCTAGATATACATTATGGAGTAGTGGATCAGCTTCTTAAATGAAGGAAGAGTGGAGATCATGGATCATTAATGTAAAACCATGGAGATCTTGGAGGAGGTCAACTAATATCATGGTGCATTCAAAGTAATATCATAAAGCACTTATGATGAGATAGTGGAGGAACTAGTGCATCTAATGCATCGATGATGGAGAGAGTGGGAATTAAATGCAAACATGATGGAGATCATGGAGAGACAACGCAGTCTTCATGGAGGCTAGTGGCCACATGTGCAATGTAGTTATGAGGTGGGCCAAGGCTATGGAAGGCTCACAATCTATATAATGTAGATGAAGGCACAATAGAAGACAGGCTTTAGATGATTATTTCTGATCTATTTAGATCTAGATTTTTCATTTGAAATTTATATACATGCTTATGTTGTTTAGCTAAGTTTGCAGTGTTGTTTAGCACACAGGTGTTTTTTAGTGTAAATCCCACCCTTACCCATAGGGGACTTCGAGTGCCTACTCTGGGAAGGCTTATATTGAGCTCCATTCATCGTCAGGCATTGGTGCCACATTCATCCACACTCATATGCACTTTAAGCTATAGGAATAATAAAATTCATGTTCAAGGGTTTGAGAGGTGGTGGTTGTTTCTAGCACTTCAGCTAGGAAACTGGTGGAGGATTCATCCTTTCACCTTGTTCTTCATTTTCAACCTTTCAGGAGCATCATATCTATATCTGACATTTAGGCCATTGTATTTTACCTCTATGCAGTAGCAGTCCCCTCAAGGATTGCGTAGTCCAGTCCTATATATCTGAAGGAGGAAGGAATTTTCTAGTATTTCAGCTGGAAATCTTGTGAGGGACCATCTTCTCACTTTGCATTCACTGTTTCCATCATTGTTTAGATGATTTGAAATATTTAGTAGTAGGCTAGAGATCCTCCCTCCTTAACAACATATTTTTTATCAGGCAATTGTGTAGCAGCAGCTGCATTTAGTGGAGAAGGTTGGAGGAGCTAGATCTTAAGCTTTCAGCTCAAGGATCTAGTGAAGGGATCATCCCTTCAAGCATACATATGATTTTATGTCAAATTTCAGCCATCTATTCTTCAGATATTGCTTTAGATCTGCATACCCAACAGTTATAAGTGAATCCCTAAGAGGGTGATTTTCTTAGATTGATAGATCTAGAAAATCCTTTTTGGGTTATCTTGGGTATCCATCATAGAGCCCAGAACTAAAGTTTCAACATCATCAGAGCTCTAGAACTACCAGATCTACATTGGTACATTTTCAAGCAGTTGCAGTCCCAACATTTACAGTAGGGACAACACAATTCCTTCCAGCAGTCTAGCAGTTACATAGTCCCTCTTATGGGATCATTTCAGGGTCATACTAGGCCGTATCTTTGGCTTGAGTTTCTCATATTTTTAGCACTGTTGTACTTGTTTATCCACCTCCTAAATAATAAAATGGCTTAGTTATTCTATAAATTTTGATGGTGTATTTAGATTAATTTTTTACTTTGATGCAATTCATATATTGTGTTTTATTATTATTGCATTCTCCCTTTTGGGATATTACACACAAAATTTCCCAACTAGGGGGAGGACCGTGCGAAGACCTTTGGAGGAAAGAGGCAAGAGTGCAAGGTGGCTAAGGATGTCAAGGAGAAGTACAAGGTCTCGCGCAATACCTGGGGTTTCTTGGTGCATGATATTGATGATCTTGTAGTCCAGATGGGATCGTTGATCCTCGTGTGCAAGGTGATGCGAAAGTGTTGGCCAAAGGAAGTTTCGTCCCATTTCATTGTGCTATCAAGGCTATGTGAGAAGGGCATGCAGTTTAATTAATCCCAATATCTATGCATCGAGTTTCTAGCCAATGTGCACGAAGTCCAGGAAGAAGGAAAGTGCTTCTAATATGCTTGGTTGTTACTCCTCATTCCACTCATCAGGTGGAAGACGCCATAGGATACACACTTCCCTTATATTGAGCCAGAAATGTGCGAAGCTGCGTGCTACACCACCTTATGGAATTCAAATATCCCCTCAAGAGTCACAATGAACAAAATCTTTTGGGTGTTTTTTGACATTTCATTGTTCCAGTAGATTCAGTCAAAGTCGAGGCTATCACTAACCCTCTACGAGAAATACAATTAGATTACAGAATTTAAAGCCACGTTTCATGACATGCACATCTGGTCGAAGGGCATTGTATAAGGAGTTTGGTATGAGCTACCATACCTAGTCTTGGAGGATGACCCGTTGCGTGTTATAGAAGAATGACCACTTGCTTGGTTAGAGTTGCGTGGAACTCGGGGTACCTCTTCATCCGTGCAGAAGGCTCCAACTTAACCATGCACAATAAAGGATACAAAAAAAAAGGCAAGGACATATAGGCAGAGCCTGAGCCTACTACAATGGGGGAAACAATTGATTTAGAGAAGGAAGCATAAGGGAAATACGTTGACAGAGATGAGGCAACTATAACTCCGACAACTAAAGGCACTAAGAGACGCTATCAGGCCTCTATGGGTCGGTGCAAGAAGAGGAAGGGTTCCAAGTTGGCAGGAACAAAGGACCTCACCCGAGTCACTGAAGATGACTTCATAGGAATTGAGAACATGGTCAAGTCTGCCATGGAGGACATTTGGAATGACATGGAGGCATGGTAGAATTCACTTATCGAGGGAGTACAGTTGGACCTCCAAGAACTCAAAATGCAAGCGAGCATGATTCAAGAGAGCATGAAGCAAGTGAGCTTGTAGCAAGCGAGAATGCCAAAATCTAGCAGCGGTCAAACAAGTGTGCAACCCATTAGCACGGTGTTGCCATCCCCTTTAGATAGCTAAATGATTTAGATTCCCGGATCTACCATTACAGTTGCACTGCTTGCCTTGTACACTTCTGTGCAAGAATGTAGAGAGGTCAGCATCGACCTAGCGATGCTACCTGGTGAAAATCTCCATGCTATCCACACTATGATCATGGATGAGTTGTAATACCGAGAGGATCATGCCTTCCAAGACACCATTGAGTCTCAACAACAAGAAACATGTTGGGTGTGGAGCCTTATTATCTTCTTTATTTAGATGTATCTTTGCATTGGACCCTTGTTCTTATCGGGGAAACAATGTCGCCCATCGTTTGATTTTCATTAGGGGGGTCCAGGGTGGAGGTTTGAGCCTCTCTAATCAACTGCAATCACTCACCTTTAGTAACACATAAATTATCCACTCTATAGAGTAACCCATCATGGAGATGGTAGTCAATGGTGTTATCACCATCATAAACTTGATTTTCACTTTGCAACTACTGAAATACCTCCTTAAAGTCCTCAACCTATGAATATTTCTCTTTGTATTCATCATGGGTGAATGGCTTCATGAGCATAAGATTTCCCAATTTGTGATATTTTGTGTGGGTGGACTTGAAATAATATCTACAAACTTGTTTTTTCCACCCTTCTTGTACTTGATGACCAAATGAAACTTCTTAGAAACCCCATAAACTTGTGATTCCTGGTCTATTGTAGCTTACTCTGGGCCTAAAAGTATTGTAGTGGCTGGAGATCTATGTGGATTACTGTCTCCTGTACCATGAGATAGTGTTCCAATTATTCACAACTTGCACCATAGCATAGATCTCATTATCATAGGAAAGGTAGTTAATAAATTCCCCATGAAATGCTTCAAAATGGTAGCATACATACCTCCTGCCTCGCATCGAGACCACTCCCATAACATACCCACTCACGTATGTTTCTATTTCAAAGGGATGTTGCAAGTTTTGTAATTCCAAAATTGGTATTTGACTAATTTTCCTTTTAATGCCTCAAAATCCCTCTACTGGCCCTTTTCCCACTCGAAACTATTTCCACCTACTATTGTGATGTGGAGTTGTGCTGTGACCGCTGAACATGAGGCTATGAATTTTCTCAGGTACTCTGTTTCCCCATTGAAAATCTTGACCTCAGAACATTACTAGGCACCAAACATTTCGTGATGGCCTCCATCTTCCTCCATCTATCACATGCCCCATATACACCAAATACTACTACAAAAACTCACAATTATTGAGATTTGAAAATAGTCAGTGATTATTTAACGTCTCTAGAACTTGCATCAGAGAGATGTGCTCTTGATAGGTACCACTGTATACCAATATATTGTCCAAATAGACAATATCAAATGAATCTATAAAATGGTGTAGTACATCATTCATCAATCCCATAAACTTCGTTGGTGCATTGCATAGCTCAAATGGCATGACTAACCACATACAAACCTTTCCTAATTTTGAAGGAAGTCTTCCATGTATCTTCTTTCTTGACTCGAACTTTGTGATATCCAAACTTTAAGTCCAACTTGGTGAAGTATTTTTTTTTTCTACATTTCATCTAAAAAATCATCTATCTTAAGGAGGTGGTATCTATTCCTGAGTGTGATTTTGTTCAACACCCTGTAATCTATACACATTCACCAAGTCCCGTCCTTCTTTAACACAATAATGATGGGTGGCCCACATGGTGATGTACTCGGTCGAATGACACCATGTTACATTAGATCATGCAACTATTACTTCACCTCACTTTCCTCTATAATAGACCACCAATACAACCCAATGTTTGGAAATGGGAGTTAGACAAAAGTTGGATGTCGTGCTCCACTTTCCTCTTAGCTGGTAACCCTTCAGGTTACTATAATACATCAATATATGCCAGAAGAAACACTTCTAGTTGTTTCTTTTGTTTCTTGTTACACCCCTCCAAGGATTCCTTGCCTCTTGCTAAATATTCTACAAACCGATTTTCTCTTAAAAATAATGAAACATATTTCTTGCTGGAACTGATCAATTTCTTGGCTTGGTTGGCACTTACTAACAAAAATTTTGACTTTCCTTTGTGCACATTGGTGATGAACTCTTTTTCGTCCCTGACAAGTTGATACTGGTTAGTTTTAAACATGAATATTGCATCTTTCATGTACATGTAAGGACTCTCAAATACAACTCCACATACATTAAGGGGAACCACATCTAGTTCTACTTCATTAGTAAAATCAACATTTATTGAAAATCTAATTTTGCATTTTTTTGTTACCTTCAGATTTGCATCATTATTTACCCATCCCAATGGATATGGTCTTGGAAGTTCACGAGCTTCAAGCCCCAACTTCTTAACCAAATTTGTTGCAACGATATTCACCTGTGATAATGAGTCAAACATGGCATCAATCTTTGTCTTCTTGACTTATATATTTATATGTAATAGTTTGGTCATTTATTTCTCTTCCTATTGCTAAAGGCTACTCAGATTCACCTCCTTCTGTACTAATATAAAAACAATATTCTCATCCATGTCTGAGCTTTTTCCAACTTGTTTTCTTGAATCAGTGACTATCAGATTATTCTTCTTATTATCTTTCTTCTTGTTCTTCGGTTTAGCTATGGATGTGAGTTCCAACACTTCTCCTTTGCACTCGTGTGTGGTGGATGTCGTATTTTTATCTTTCCACCATTATTGCTTCTTCTTCCTCTCGTTATAAGCATCTTTTTCCTCCTTCTGCTTCGATCCACTTGATTGTGCTCTCTTCAAGCCTATGTTCTCTAGATATTGTTCTTTTACACAAGCCTCATCCACCTATTTGGGATTGAGCAACATCAATTGATCCAAAATATGGTGGTGAAGACCCCCAAAATACTTGAGGAGTACATATAGCTTCTTTGGGGAGCACTGAACATTATTTCCATCTTTCTTAACTCTGTGGTATAATCTTCCACAATTTTCCCCCGTTTTTTCCTGAAATAGTGCCAGCATCGAATCCACTGGTCCTCTACGTACCAAATTAGGTAAAAATATGAATTACTGAGGGATTTTACGTCATCCCACTTAGTCATTGGAGGTTCTCCATCAAACCTTAGGGTCTTTGTGTGGGTCTCCCACTAAGTCAGGGCATGGCCCTCTAATTTCAGCTACACTAATGATATATTATATTCTTCCTCAATTTGATGGAGACTGAAATACACATCTAGTTGTTGCAACTATTAATTTTGATTCAAATCATCAATATCATCGTGGTACTAATTGATATCGATATTTCATCTATTTTAAATATGGTTTGTGATTGATTGAAGACACTCGAAATCAATTGATCTTTTTCGAGTTATTTATTTGGTTGATTCTATATTTCTTCCCAATATCCTGACCCCCCTTCTGATTTATCCTCTGCATTTGAACCACCATATTCTCCAGATATCCGAATCTTATTTCTTAGAGCCACCATGGGGATACTTACATTACCATTTATATCAGCAACATGTTTTTCCAACTACGAAAACCCCTCCTCTGGAGGATCATGAATGTTATTCATAGTTTTGTCAACCTTGATTAGGGTTTTTTGAATTTTTTCCAAGTCGATCTAGATCCCATGTAAATATCCATAATACACCCAAATAAACCTGCTATGATGCCAATACAATTTGTAAATTTTCATGGATTTATTTCACTAGATTGTTTGTCACAATATATGTAAAAAAATTATATTTAGAAATATGAAATTCTACACTATTACAATTTTATTAGATTTATGGATCTGCATATTACTGATAATAGTCCATGCATTTGAATGAAAAAATAAAATATCACACACACATTTTATGCAAGATATGTTATGGGAAATCCTTTCAGGAGAAAAACCTAGTTGGAAGGTGATTTCACTCCATTCTCTTTCTCTGGATGGAAATACAATTGTGAGTACAAATAAGTGTGGCCTATGGCCTATGGGATGATACAATGCACCAATCCTCTATCTGTGCTCTACCTCTTATCCCTCTACTTGGCTATTGTTTCTCAGCTATGGAACAAATTCCCTCGAAATATTGTAATCCATTTTTCTCCTAGTGGCCTAGTTATAACACAACCCAATAACCTATTAGTGATTAGGTTTGACTACCTCTAATCTTAACTAGACTTATAATATAGACTATTCTAAATTATTTTATACCATAATCACATGGCTAGCCACTTGTCCATGAATATTGGGGGCTAACATGGCATCCTATTGAATTATTGTGGTGAAAATAGGAAGGTCAAATCTGAGTGGCATAAATTTGACATACAAACCCTGATTAACATGATTCTTTCACCGTTCAAAAGGTATTTGTGTGTATAATTGCATGAAAAGGTGTGACACTAAAGAAAAAAAGTTTTACCACAAGAAACAATGTTTGATGCCTCAAAACACTCCTAGAATGGTTCAGACCCTATTTTTCCAAACTGGGTCTTGCCAATAAAAGTAGTCTCATGAGTAGATTCCTCCACTTTTTCCACTCGGAAATCATTGAGATGGATGACAAACAATATAGTGATATAATCTAGATCCTATGAATGTTGAACCTCCCCATTCACAAAATACTTCATAACATAGTGATTTCCAATTGAACTGCCCCCAATGGGCATAGGTCCTCTTATCTTAATAATTGAAACACTTCATTTTTTTTCAAAGAAACAAATAGTGATTTTGTATTAATAAAATATGAGACTAGGCCGAAACGAATACATTTTCTGGTAGTTGAATAAAACCAAAATTCCATGACCATTTCGATTTAGAACACGCAGGAGTAACCTAGAACCTTGTATGATGGTCACATACTACTTGAAGATTAAATCCATTCCAACTCTAAACTTTCCAAAAAATTCCTAAGATCTAGATACATTTTCAACACATTCCTATTTATGGTTTTTTATTGCTGAGATTTCACCTTCCATGGAGAACTATTTTTTGACTTTTTCTTTTTTTGGATCCACTCCTCATTTTATTTTGGATATGTTGGGGTGAAAAGGAAAGAAAATGCTTGAATATTAGATTCCACCTTGTGATCCGGTGGAAGGGGGATTTCCTCCCCTTGATCAGCCCACAAAATCACTTTTATGGTGCTTACTTCTAACTATACATGCATTGTCGCACTGAAATCCCCTTTTCCTTTATCCTCCCAAGCTACATTATGGTTTTTTGGAGGAACTTATAGGTAAATAAAAGGAGAAATTTTTGTCTTCTCATAAACCAAACATGTCTCAATATTGGTGTCATTCGCACAATAATCTGCTATAGTGGATGGTGCCTAGGAATTAGCTTCCGATGGCCTCGAATTTTTTGAAACCAAATGCTCACCATTATCATTGAGAGAAGTAGTGTGAGGAGCCTAAAAAGAGATCAAGTAGTGATTGAAATATTCCAATACCATCCATTTTGGATTTCGAGAGGATAATTTTTCCTTTTATTTCCCAACAATTGGATACAATTTAAGAGAATGATATATCTCGTAGCAGGATCTACATCGAAAGGAAACATTTTTCATAGTCCAAATATTGGACCCAAGAACATTCATGGCTAGTGAGCTTTATTTCAGCATGGAAACCCTTGCTGAAATCCATGTCCACACATATGTGAGCATATGTGAGCTTTAAATAGAGTCTGGTGTCCTCACTAGATCAATAGAACCTACCTAAGGAATTACCGTTTGAAGTTAAAGAAGAAAGGTTCCGCAAGTGCATAGGGAGATTAGGGAGCCTTACCCAAAGTGGGGAAGCCATGATTGAACCAAAAGAAGATAAAAAAAAGAAACAAAGGATACATAAAGAGGCCAACACCTCCCCAAAACCAAGGTCTAGAGTTGAGAATCCGCGATCGATCTATAGCTTTATTGAAAACAATGATGAAGAAACCCCTAGCCAAAGGATAAATGTTTAGTTCAACTTAAATGTGGGGTCTCCAATGCTCATTAGTCAAGGAGTGAAGGTCCATAAGATTTTTCTATATGCCATTAAACTTGCAAATCAACCCTGCCTCATAGAAAAACAAATCTTCACTAAGAGCCTCTTCCCCCAGGAAAACCTCAACACTGGGAGCCTCACTGATGGGAATAATTTTAAAACCAAAAGAGAGATCGCATTCTGAAGATTTAAAATTACTTCAAAATGGCCTATGAAGAGTCCAAAATAGTGGAAGAGGATATGGCACCATAAGCTCTTGCCACTTGGGATACAAGCATCTGGGAAGTCACCAAGGAGGTAGTGGAACTCTGCTCAACTCTACTAGAAAAATTTGCGGAGTAATGAGAACCAAGATCTGGTAGAGGAATAACAACTGAGACCAAATATTTTTAATTATATGCCATGGGCGGTGAAGCAATCAAATGTTGGGAAAATATTAGATTCCAAAAATAAAAATCCAAGAACATTATCAGTTGTGAGGGGGGTCCATCTAGGGATGAACCCTAGCCACTCCCTTGCCAGATATTTGCAACACCATTTCCTTTTTTCTTGTCACATAAGTTCATTTATCACAACGTGATGCTAATAATTTTAATTCTTTACTGCTTATAATTACAAATTTATTTATCGTGTGTAATATTAGATGTGCATAAATAATTAAATAATGTTCACTCATAATTATGAACCAATATCCCCCCATGAGAATGACTTGGACTCGAGAAGAAGAAAGGAGTAATATCATACTATCTTACAATAACATCAACTTCCTTCGCCCTTAACAAGGATCAAAGTGGAATGAACTTGGATTCAATGAGTGGATTTTTGAAATTATATGTGATCTAATATTTTTTACAACAAAATTGCAAGTTAAGAACCTAACAATGAGTGAGTTTTCTTACATAGTGCATATAAAATTCAATTTTCTTGGTGAAATGGTTCTCAACTAGATTGCATCCAATGTGGATGGAATTATAATTGTAACACTAAAGAATTGTAGGAAAACCAAACTTTGTGAGAAATTGTTAAATTTAAATAAAATTTATTGACTGGAATTAATGACACCTTAGTACTTTGTCTCTATATAAGAAAGTAAAAATATCTCATTTTTTTTCTATACCAAGTGGCTAGACCTAAATCAAGATTGAGACTATAGCCAGAAGTAGACTTCTAATATCATCATCAATCACTCAATGTAAATTGCAAATCCCACCAAGAAAAAAGGGTCAATTTCAATATACTTGGTACACAACTAATAAATACCTCAAATGTAGAGAAGGATAAGATTTGTCACTTTCGAGTGACTATGATGTAGGATCATCACATCGAAGACAACTCTTGACCTCTAGAAGGTTGAACAAACATTTTCTAAAAGGAGTGGGTTCCTTTAATTTACATTAGGGTATAGTATCAGGGATTTGTTTCCCAAAACAATAATTTAATTTTTGTGTAAAATTTGGTTTGATAATTAAGATTGTAAGCTAAGAGAACTATAGAAGGTGAAATATTTGTAAGAGGATGAGATCCTCATGTAAATGTAAATAAGAATCTAGAAGGTAGGATTAGTCAAAGTATTCATTTAGAGTTAATTTATTAGTAAGGAGAGAGTATGAATATAGTTCAAATATTCTCTATGTGTTATGTAAGCCTTAAAGGCATGAAACCACCAAAAAATAAGAGTTTTAACTTGGTTAATTAGTTTGAGATTTATGGAGATAATTTGGGATTTGAAATAATTGGGAAGTTTCATCTTCCAAGTATTTATATAATCCATCGAGCATGGATTGAGTGGGTGTGACTAGGACAAAAGAGAGCACGAATGGTGTGAAATAAATCCAAAAGAGTGACCAAGGTAAACTAATGAATTTAATCTTGAAAGGGAGAGGAGCGGGAGGTAGAGTTAAATATATGTTGTAAAGAAATTCCATGTGCATAGTTTGTTTGTAATGGAATAGTGTGTTTATGCATCTAGGTAGTGCATGCCTCTCTCTAATTAAGATGTTTGTTCTCTAGTCAAATACAAAGTAGAATTGCAAGTGAAAACATTTTTTCATGTAATTAGATATTGTAGTATTGGATTATCTCCCAACACATGGTTTCATGTGTATTTATTTCTCTATAAGATCATTTTCTATGTATTTATACTATTATGTAATTTCAAGGTTGGGTTAAGCAGTTCAATAGAAGTTAATTAGTTTTCAGTGATTGATGACCAAGGAAAGGGTTTTCTAAATTACTTCAAGGTTCCAAAAAGAAGTTCCTCATATTGGGTGGAGCTTCACTTTATGTTTGTTTCATTCAAAACTGTTGAAACCTAGACGCTCGATACTAGAAATGAGAACTAACAAGAAATGGGTCTATTATATAATGCTTTTGTTAGTATTGGGATATAACTCTATTGGGTACTTCAATTAAAAGGTGTTTTTTTGGTCTCTCAGTACTTGATATCCTAGATACGCAACATTATCACATTAAGGGAATTATGAGGTAAAAATTGGTCCTCAAAACAAAAAATTCACTAACATAATCAACTTTAAAAGAATCAATTAAATATGATGATGCCATCCCCTAGAGTAAATATTTTGGAGGGAAAAGAAGAAAACTATATTCTTTTAATAGTATTATCCTCTCTCACATCCCGAGGGATAGAGTGAGGGTCGATACAAAAATATTCATAGGAATGTATTCATTAAAAAAATATTTCCCATCATCATATCACTTGTAGGGAATTGAACCTGGGTGGGGGAGATAACAACCAATTTTTCCAATCACCCGAGATAACTCGAGTTGACATTATTTTTGACTTAAATACTTATAGTTTTAATCAATTTTCAAGTATAGGTATCTAATAGATGCAAACTTAATTTCAACATACAATGAGTACCCACTCTATATATTTTCGAGTAGACCCACATGGAAAAATCATTAGGGGAATTTTGAGGTCTAAAATGGGCCTCCTAAGAAAAATGTACAACCAAAATAAAATTTATAAAAACCAATAGGATTCAAGATGATGATGTCAACCATGGGGGATGATTCACCATTTTTTAAGTAAAAGGTAAAAAAATTTAAAAATAATAAAATAATATAACTACTTTTTCAACTCGTATTTTAAAATTTTCTTTTCAATGGACCTTGCTATAAGAAAAATGAGAAATACATGAAAAAATGTGATTGCAATCATGTTTTTCATGTATTTCTCATTTTTCGTGTAGTAGGATCCATCAAAAGTATGCAACATGGGTACTCCTTGGACGAGGATTAAATTTTTTATCCAACGAGTACTCCCACTCGAAATTCGAGTTAAACTTTGGGAGATAAGTTGAAAATATGAGTTGAAAAAGTAGTTTTTTCTTTTTTCCCTCTAAAATTTGATGATGTAATCAAATTTTATTTTATTATTTCCACTATTATTTTATAATTTCCTTAGGAGGCCCATATTAGACCTCAAAATTTCCCTAATGACATGCTTCTTTCAAGATATATTGATCAATGTTTCTCCATCAAAGAAAATCATATCTTAATAATAATTTTTTTTCCAATTATTCATGAAACTGAGGATAATTCATAAAATGAATTTGATACTTATGAAAAAATATAAAAACAAATTTAAGAGAAAGAGAATGAAAAAGAAAAAAGCTAATAGGGGAAATCCTAGTTTCATTAAATCGGGATGAAAGAGATTTTGTTAGGTTGAAATCCATGTCAAGTATAGAATTTGAAAAACAAAATGTATAAAAATTTGATAATATTACAAAGGAACGAACAAACACTTACAATCCAAAACAAAAACAACGAATTTATGTAATCATTCTACAATGCAATGGCCCAGATGACATAATTTTTATAAACATAGGGATTAAGGTTAATTGTTATAACTAATATTGTAGAAAATCCACATAGATTTAAATGATATTGTAATATGATAAAACAAAATACTTGATTCTATTCTAAAAATTGCAGAAAACCAATTATGATTGCACAATCACATGAAAAAAGAAATAGAAATAATTTCAATCACACAACACAAATTTGTATTTGTGGACAGCCTCAAATAAAAACCCGACTATTTGTATATTTCATTAAGTCAAGAATATGAAACAATACAATGCTTCTCTCATGTTTGAAATCTCTCTGCACTATCTCTGACTATCTCACTTTGATCCAAGCAAGTTTGGTCCAATACTTAACCAATTCCTTACCTATGTCTGACCAGCCTTGCTCACACATTCCTGGGGGAATTGAGCCCCTATTAAATAGGAAATTCCCACTAATTGATTTTGAAATACATCCAAGGAATCTTGTTGACCTCATGCATGACCTGTACAATTTTCTAATTACACAACTAATAGTTTACTTCCCTTTAACTCCAATATCAACTAGGTCTTCTTTAGAGCTATCATGCAAAAAATCATTAGAGTGAATTATCAGTTATATGATTAATCACTGCATGTGAATTAAATCATATTTAATTCACTGGACCTCTCACTAGCTCATCCAACAGGTAGAACTAGTTAAAGCCATTTTAACTCAAATAATTAAGTTAAACAATAACAACTCAAAATAAACTACAATTGGACCCCCTAAAACTTAGAGTGAACTTTACATGCCTCTAGTTCGACCCCCAACTCGAATTTACTGAGCTAAGTATTCCCAACTTAGTTAAATCATACAAGCTATCATGCGATATGGAATTATAATTTCCTTCTAATTTAATTAATGGAAAATTAAATTAGAAGCCTCTTCTTGTTGCCAATTTCAACACTCCCTCTCAACAAGAAAGGGATTGTATTCTACCCTAATCCTAGCTCTGTGGAACTTGAATTTTCCTCTTTATAGTAAGTTTGTCAAGATGCATGCATCATTCTCCTTTATGGGAATGTAATCTAATGACATAATCCTCCTCGATACACAATCTCTGAGATGGTGATATCGGATATCAATATTCTTGGACCTGTCAAGAAAAAATGGATTAACCGAGAGTTTGATGAAAATCTGGTTATCACGATAAATCAACATTGGATCCATATGCCAACCAAAAAAACCAAAAAGTATCTTCCTCATCCAAATTACCTCACATGCTACTTGACTAATTTCCATGTACTATGCCTCTACTGAGATGAGTGCAACTGATCTTTGTTTCCTATTGTACCAGGAAACTTCTACTGATCTAATGCTGAATATTCCCATTGGCATGCTCTTCTTTTCGGATGGACTCCCTACCAAATATACATCTATGAGGAATTGAAGCTTGACTCCCTCTGTCCACCTATACCATAGCCCAAATTCCATATAGTACCTTTGATGTATCTCAACACATGCTTTCCCTCCTTCCAAAAGAGCTTGGTAGGATTAACCATATATTTTCTAAGTTGGTTAACTGCATAGCATATGTTTGGTCATGTGTTCACCAATTACATGAGTGAACTCACAAGCTGCCTGAAGTAGAATCCTCCTTCCTCTAGTTTCCTGCTAGAGGAGTCTCCATGGGTTTGTTGAACTCCATGTGGAACTTCCTCAGAATCTCATTGGCATACTTCCCCTGAGTTACAAATAGCTCCCCATCTCTTTTCCAAATTTCAAATCCTAGGAAATAGTGCAAGAGCCCCATTTCCTTCATCTCAAATTCCTTTGCAAGATCCTCTTTGCAATAGTTGATGAGCAAATCATCACCTTTCAATATCAAATCATCGACATAAAGTAAAATTATCAACAATTTAACTTATACCACAATATGGTAAAGGTTTGCATCTTCTTCACTCTTGGTGAAGCCCAACCCAATGAAGTAGTTTTTGATCCTAGTGTACCAAGAACGAGGTGCTTGTTTCAATACATACAATGCTCTATTGAGTTTTCACACCATTAGGGGAATTTTGAAGTCTAAAATGGGCCTCCTAAGGAAATAAGAAAATAATATTGGAAATAAGAAAATAAGATTAGATTACATCATCAATTTTTAGAAGGAAAAAAAGAAAAATCTATTTTTTCAACTCATATTTTCAACTTATATCCCTATGGGTTTACTCAAATTTTGAGCTGGAACACAATTTGGATGCAAAATTTGATTAGTCATCCGAGGAGTACCCATGTTGCATAGTTTCGATGGAGCCTGCTACACAAAAAATGAGAAATACATGAAAAATGTGATTACAATCACAATTTTTAATGTATTTCTCATTTTTCGAGTAAAAGAGTCCATCGAAAGTATGCAACATGGGCACTCCTTGAATGATGAATTAAATTTTGCATCCAACAAGTACTCCAACTTGAAATTTGAGTAAAACCTTAGGGAGATAAGTTAAAAATACAAGTTGAAAAAGTAGTTTTATTATTTTATTATTTTTTAATCTTTTTACTTTTTACCCAAAAAATGGTGAATCATCCCTCATGGTTGACATCATCATATTGAATATTATTAGTTATTATAAATTTTATTTTGGTTGTAAATTTTTCTTAGGAGGCCCATTTTAGACCTCAAAAGTTCTCTAATGATGCGACTCTCTGTCGAAGGTCTAAAAACCTTTCGGATGCTCAGTGTATGCCTCTTCCTCAATCACTCCGTTGAAGAAGGTTTTCTTTACATCCATATGATGTATCTCCCATCCCATTTGCGCTGAAAGTGCAAGGCTAGATCTGATTAATGAGGACCTTGCGACATGTTCAAAGGTCTCATCATAATGAATCCCCTCCACCTGAGAGAAACCTCTGGCCACAAATTTAGCCTTGTGTTTCTCCACACTCCCATCTATTGCTTGCTTCAAATTGTAGATCTACTTGTATCCTACAACTAACTTCCCTCTGGTCTTGGGAAAAATTCCCATGCATTTTTTCTGATAATGGAGTCATACTCCTCAACCATAGAATCAACCAAAACTAGTTGTTGCATTGCTTCCTCAAAATATTATGGATAAATATCTACACTCTTTCTTATAAGAGCCATGTAGACAATGTACCACTCTGGGGACCTTCTCTACCCGCATTATGATGTGGGTTATCCCACATTATCTCTATCATCAAGCACCAACCTGTCAGCTTTTCTGGTGCACTTCCTTCCATCTTAGGATGTATTTGCATGTTTCAGTGCTTCCACTCTTTGTTCCTCTACTTATGGATGCTCCAAATCTATAGGTTCCTCTTTTGGATCCACGAGCTCCTCAGATTCTTGTAACTAAGGCTCCCTCTCAAGGAAAATTTGCATGGCCTTCTCTTCATTGAATTTGACATCTCTTCTGACCACTATCTTCTAGTGTAATGGAAAGTATACTTTATAGTTGTGAGGTATATCGGTGTGCCCCACAAATATTCCCAACCTAGCTGTTGGCTCTAGTTTCTTCCTAGCATATTTGGTTACATGGAAATAAACTGATGAACCAAAAATTTTAAAATACGTCGCATCTGGTTTCTTACCTGAAAAATCTTCCTCTAGTGTACTCATCCCAAGTATCTGATGAGGACTTCTATTCTACACAAATACTACTATGTTTCATGCTTCAACCCACAGAAGCAATGATAGATCTTGATCATGGAACATTGCTCGTGATTCTCCAATAATATTTATGTTCTTCCTTTTTTCAACCCCATTCTGCTGTGGGTTATGAGGTGATATTAGTTCCCATTTAATTCCTTCTGAAACACATAAGTTCTTGAACTATTTTGAGACATATTCTCCACCATTTTCACTTATGAGAGCCTTCACCTTCTTCCCTGTATATTTCTCAAAAAGTGTTTTGAACTCACAAAACTTTTAGAACTTCTAATATTTCTTTTGCATGAATAATATCCAACAATTGCATGAAAAATCATCTACAAAAATTACATAATACCTATGTTTTGTTGTGGAGGCTATCGAGAATGATCCACACACATTTGAGTGAAATATCTCAAGGATCTCCTTTGCTTGAATTTCCTTATTGTGAAAGGTGTATTTGGTGTACTTCCCCAATTTACACCCATTGAATGTATCCCACTGCTCAAGTGCACCCTTGGGAAGTTTTGTAGAAATATCTTGCATGATCTTCAAAGTGCCATGGTGTATATGGCCTGACCTTTTGTGCCATAACTCACTGATGTCTTGGCTCTGGACCTTCTCTTATTTCGTGCTCAAGGAAACATATTCTTATACATCTAATTTGTAGAGGGTATTTACTTGAACCCCAATATTATTCACCTATCTCGTGGCTTTGTGACAAAGGAACACCTTTCCTTTGCTAAATATCACATAATAGCCACGGTCATCCAACATAGCAACAAAAAAAAAGTCTTCTTTAAGACGGGAACATAAATGACATCTTTTAAAGTGAGAGGAGTACTAGAATCCCTATGAAAGGTAACCGTACCTATGCTGGTTGCGCTAACCTCCCATCATCTCCCATCTCGATGTGCATCTGGAGATCCTTCTCCTCCAAGTTGTTGGGGAGCTCTTTGTTTTCGGTCATATGGTATGAAGCTCCACTACCTAAGTACCACAATGAACCCATCAGCGATGACACCATGCATACAATGAGAGTAAAATCCAACTTGAACTATGAATAAAGTGCTTCACCTACCACTCCTCCCAAGGGCTTCTTGTCGGTCTTCTTGTGTGAACAATTTGTAGCATAGTGTCCAAGATCATGATAGTGAAAACATTTTATATTTGAGAAGTCTCACTTCTCTCCTTCCTGAGAAGAATATGATTTGGAATGGGACACCTTCCCTTTCCCTTTATTTACCATTCTATACAAGGCACAATTCTCCTCATCATCACTCTTTGATGAGGATCTGTCTCTGTTATTCTAAAAAATATCTTCTTTTACCAAGTTAGACCACAATTGCTCTGACTCTGGTAGCTTCTCCCTTCCATTCACCAAATCCTTATAATTGTGCTAGCTTTTGGGAATTCCTAGAAGTTCTAGGCTCACCAAATAATTCTTGAAAACTCTCACACCAACATTTCCAAGCTCATCTCAATGTTGAGCGAACTTCATCAACTATTTTGGTATCGTGTCTCCCTTCTCCATATTTTTCTTTCTAAGCTTTTCCTTTCGCGGAAACTTCCTTTGTTCACTGCTATTCTGAAATAGATATGTTAAGGCCTTACACATAAAATATGGAGTTTCCTTTCCATGGAGGTTCAAGACAATATGACCTCAAACTCCCTCTAATAGAATCCTTCTTGTGTTTGCTATATTCTTCTTTCATGCATCAAGATTTTGAAAATCTGCTGCTGCGGTCATGGGAATATCATTGTCTATGAATTCCTTTAGTTCGTTGTCCTCCAAAATTTCCTCCATCCCATCCTTCCAAGCTATGTAATTTGAACTATCCTCAATGACGTATTCGAGTCTCAATCCATAGAAAACATCTCGATATGCTGCTGGGCCTGAAGAATAAATATCCAAATTTGATTCACCTGTTCAAAACAAACTAGTATTATTATCTTCTATAGTAATTCCTTCTCTGATACCATGTATAAAATCCACATAGATTCAACTAATCTTGTAATATGCAAAAAACAAATACTTGAATCTATTCTACAAATTGCGGAAAACCAATTATGATCGCATAATCAAATGAATAAGAAAGATAATCACAAAACACAAAGATGTATCTAGGGAAAGCCTCAACTAAAACCCCCACTATTTTTATATTTCATTAAGTCAATAATATGAAACAATAAAATTCTTCTCTCGGGCTTGATATCTCTCTGCACTATCTCTAATTGTCTCACTCTGATCCCAACAAGTGTGGTCCAATACTTAACCAATTCCTTGCCCCTTTTTGATCAACCTTGCTCACCCATTCATGAGGGAATTGAGCCCATATTAATAAGGAAATTCCCACTAATTTATTGCGTAATACATCCAAGGAATCTTGTTGACCTCATGCATGACCTGTATAATTTTCTAATTATACAATTGATGGTTGAATTCCCTTTAAATCCAATCTTAACCAGGTCTTCCTTAGAACTGGCATGCAACAAATATTTAGAGTGAATTATGATTTATACGATTGATCACTGTATGTGAATTAAATCGTATTTAATTCACTGGACCTCTCACTAGCTCATCCATTAGTTAGAACTAGTTAAACTCATTTTAAGTCAAATAATTAAGTTAAACAATTACAGCTCAAAATAAATTGCAATCGACCCCCCTAAAACTTAGAGTGAACTTTACATTCCTCAAGTTTGACCCACAACTCGAATTGATTGAGCTAAGTCTTCGCAACTTAGTTAACTCATACAAGCTATCATGTGATGTGGAATTATAGTTTCCTTCTAATTTAATTAAGGGAAAATTAAATTAGAAGCCCCTTCTTGTTGTGAATTTCAACATATACCATCTTGATGTGCAAATAGATACAAGTGCTATGAATTATTGTGCCATATTTTCAAATATTCCAATATATTATTGGCAAAAAAGTAATGTCATTTTGACCTATAAATGGAACTATAGTACCAATAAAAGGAACTTCTCCCAATTTCCTAATCACGTTGAATGATGAAAAATTAGTTGTAAATTTGTATTATTTTGACATTATTGCAGATGTCCTTCTTGGAAAATAATTTTTGAATAAATATATTTCACTTATCTTAACTAAGGATTATTTTTTTCTACATCTAAATAGAAAGAAAATAGGTTTACCTCATAATGATAACTATGAAAATAAAGTGCTAGAAAATATGCAAGATATAGTCGAACAATATTACAAAAAACTTATGAAGGCTAAGAAGATAGTGACACATGAATAATCACATGGTTTTGAAGAAATAGTAGACATCAAATAAAATATTATACTTCTGATTACCTAGATTCTTTCTAGACTATAGAGCAATCATTAGGGAAATTTTAAGGTCTAAAATGGGTCTCCTAAGGAAAATGTACAATCAAAATTCACTTTATGAGAACTAATCACATTTTATGGGATGACATCATCCATAATGGTTGAAGTGGCATTGCTTGAATTAAAGTTACTTACTTGTCACATTCTCAATGGTGGATAAAAACTCATAGTTAACCATGGTAGTGCTCTAAGTACTTTAAAGTCAAAGTAAAGTACTCATAATAAATGTCATTTCACACTTTTTGAATAAAAATATATTATTGTCATTTCATATTTCTTGAAAGAAATAATGCATATCCCTATACATTTATTATATTATATTATATTATTTTTATATAGTATATTAATTACATGTTATTATACAATTTAAATAATATAAATATTAATTAATAGCATATAATATAATTAAGAATTTATTAATTTATATTTATATATTATTTTAAGTTATTGAAGTATAGAGGACAAATGCATTAGTTGTTCAATGATAATGACTTTTTCTTGAAAAACTCATTCTTACTTATAGTCACATCAATACAATTTTTTTATTAATTTTATTTTGGAACAACTTTTGAATTAAATTTAACTATGGTTCCATGGATTATGGTGCAAAAAGTGAATTGAAAATTGATAAATATTATTTTATTGGTTTAGATATTATTTTATTATTTCCTTAGGAGGCCATTTTAAACCTTAAAATTCCCCTAATGATTTTGTCAACCTTCCTAAAAAGAAGGATATTTAGGGAAACCCAAGAAAGATTTTACAAACTTTATGTTTCCTTTAGAGTTAGATTATTTCCAAAAATAAATAAAAAAATTAATACGAAGAAAATTAACAGAGCCAAGCCAAAGTCCTTAATATTTTCCTATATTCTATGTAAAAAAACATTCTTAATGAAATAACAGTAAATCTAAAATAGTAATCAATTATAGGGCTCTTAATCAATCCCTCATGCCAATCAGATATCCATTTGCTAGTAAATATGATTTGTTTGCTAAGATAGGATATAACAATGTCTCTAGTAAATTTAAACTAAAGAGTGGAGTTTGAAAGATTTGCATCAACGTACCAAATATATACAAAACCACCTTTGTAGTACTGCATGGAGAGTACTAGTGGAAATTCGTTCCATTTGGATTAAAAATGTACCCAACGAGTTCCAAAAGTGGATGGACGATGCTTTTATGTATCTAAATTTTGTAATTGATGATTTATTTATTTTATCTTTTGACATGAAGCATTACAGGGAAGATTTGAATAAGGTATATGAAATCATTCATAGTGATGGGATAACTCTATATAAAAAGAAAATTTGAATTTGTCAAAACCAAAATAAAATATATCGGTATGATATTATTAGAAGGACAAACCAAGCTACAAGATCATGTTCTCAAATATTTACAAAGTTTCCTTGATCAAGTATTGGAAAGAAATAATTGTATGATTCCTTGGTTGCCTAAACTACATCGGGGGTTTCTATGAGAACCAAGCTAAGGATGTTAGAATCCTCCAAAAATGATTAAAGTGGAAAATAAGGCAGAAAAACAACATGACCAATGCAATAAAAATCATCAAATAAAAGATACAACGTTTAATCAAACTACATCTGCCAACTGTTGATATTCCTTTTATTTTAGAAATCGATGCTTCTGATGCTTCATAAACTATCATGATATTCCACTAGACAATTTTCCACAACATATATGATGGAATTATAATTAAAAATATGAAATATACACTATGATGGTTTATTTATCTTTAGATTTATGGATATGTAAATTATTGTTTATTATGAATTCATGAAAATTAGTAAAAACTCACAAACCATATTTAACACAGGATATAACTTGGGAAACCCTTTCGGGGGAAAACTCAACTAGAAGGTGAGTTTTCTTTGCTTTATTTCTATAAATAGAAAATGGTTGTGAGTATAAAGAAGTAAGTCATGTGACCCATGAGCTATGACAATGCACAAATCCTCTCTTTGTGTTCTCTCCCCATCTGTCTTGACTATGCTCATCATGGAACAAATGCACGCAAAAAGAACGGAACCCCATTTTATCCTTGTGATATGGTTATAACACAACCTGATATCCTTTTAGTGGTTAGGTTTGACTCCCTAAACTCCTAACAATAGAAAAAATATGACCTCTTATAGAGTCTTCTTCATCATGATTATGTGGCTATCCCATTTTCCATGAGTAATGAAGGATGATGTGGGGTCCTCTCGAATTATGTCGGACAAAACAAGAAGGTCAAATTCTAAGTGGAATAAATTTTGAATACAAACTTCGATTGAGTTGATTCTTGCACCATTGGAACGTTTCTATGTGTAGAATAGGAAAAAATGGTGTAAAACTAAAGTGGGGAAGTTTTACAAACAAAAAAAAATCATTTAGAGCCTCAAAATTCTATATGAAGGTTTCATACCCTAATTGTCCAAACTAGGTCCTACCAATAAAAATGGTCATGTGAGTTGATTCCTCCACTTTCCCCACTCTGAAAGCATTGATATGGATGAAAAATAATATAATGATCCAATCTAGATCACACCTCCCCACCTTGGGAGGATTTTGGTCCCCAAAATATTCTATTGAATGATGAAAGGAAAATTTTACTCCACCTTCTCTTAGGTGTACGATTTAACTTTATATGGTAGTTGTCCTTTCAGCCCAATATACCAAAGGTCATGCTACCCTTCTATTCTAGTTCTAGACCTCTTTTATAAAATTGTATCTTCTGTCAACTCTTCCTGAGCATCTGGTGCCAAATCCTTTATAGAAGGCCCATGACCTATTCCTCTTCCTGATCTGACATGGAAGGCTCATTGTTAGGTCCTTTGTTTTGGAGACAAAGTTTTGACATGCTTTTACAAAATTTGACTGATGGGGAGTCACAAAGAAATCAACCAAGGAAAGGGAATAAATCCACTAATATCTGTCAGTTGTAGAAGGTTGGTGAGGTAAAATAGGGACACATGCAGCCACAATTGAGCCAAAAGAACCTTCAAGAATACATGAAGAAGTCACAACCAAGCAAAAAAATCAACCAAGAAGGAAAGGGAGGGGAATCTGAGGAAGAAACCAACAATTCAGGCGAGCATAATGCATAAAAGATAAAGGAAAAGGAAAAACATAGATAAAGAAAAAGGCTTATGCATCGAAATGTTGTTGTTGAGCCATTGGGCTTAACATGGATCTATGTTTACCTGATCCTGATTTAGCTTATGTTCCCATTTCCTTTTTCTATAGGAAGGGCTTCAGAGCCTGAATTTAATGATGTACTGATTTTTGAAGCTAATGAAAGAGATTTGCAGGGATGTATGTGGAATTTCATGTGTTGGTTTTATGGGTCCCTTTTAAAATTTTTATTATGAATGCATTTGTATACTCTATGTTCCTTTGAATTCTGTGTTTGTTTTATTTCTTTATGGTTATACATATGATTCCATATTCCTAAGTTAAATGGAGTTGTTAGCTTTTGCACAATTCCTCCTGATACCTAGCTCCAATCCCTTAACTAAGTAAGGTCGTGACATGCCTTGGGTGAGATGCATTATTCTCTTTGAGTAAGGAGAAAATTTGGCGTTACGATAGACTAAAACAAAGACTTTGTTGGCCCCTATGCATGAACCCAAGGCCTCTACCCTTCCATAACTTTTTGCTAACAAATGGTTCTATTTTCGGGACCTTAAATTTCTCAAGTGAATCTGGAACATAGTTTCTATAATGTTTAAGAAGGATTTGCAAGATTGGTGGCATGCACAAGTAGAGTGATTTACCTCTCAACAAGCGTAACCCCATCACCAAAGTGTGAAGCGAGTGAAGGAATAAATTTTCTACGTGGAGCATATGAGTGATCAGTATGAGATGTTCTAGTGCAAGTTCCCATAAGACCTCTACAATTGGTTGCGAATGTTGTAAATAAAATAAAATATTGATAGCAAAATACGATCACCTCATACTTGGACTCAAGCTGGCCTCATTGAATTACACTGGCTTGATATGGACCTAACTCGGGTTGTCGACTTTTGCATGAAAAAATCTCTATAAGGGTATATTATCTAGTTTGTTGCAAAGGGCCATCTGTCCTTTTCTAAGGTTGAGGTCGTGTTTAATCCATGGTTGTGGGGAATAATGTTGAAGGAGATGCTATTGTGGATTAAACTTTTAGTGGTAGAAGATAACTTACTGGTGTTTCATGGTCAACCCATGGAAACTTAAAGCCTTGGTACTAGGGGAAGGATATAAGTGGAGGAACTCTACTTGGTTGTGAGCTATGAAAATTTTGGAGAGATAGACATGTATGACTTATGCAAGGTTAGAGATATGAGGGCACAAAGGAGAGAAAAAATAGCTAAATAATTAGTGGATAAATATTTTTAGGATATCCATAGAAAACAAAGGGAACTACACCAAGAAGGACTGGTGTTAAGAAGTATGAAAGAACAAGAAGGATAAGGAATCTAACTGAAGTTGTGGAGCGATGGGGATGAAGATATAGTTAAGGTTGGTCACACAGGAGAGGCCAAGACCACCAAAATGATATAAGTTGAGATAAGCAATAGAAATTTTTCTCTACCAACAAAGATGGAGATGCCATATGGATCAGGCCCTATAGGCCAAAAGGAGGGCCCTAATGATGACATGCACTTCACTATGATAATATTTTTTTTCTGAGGATGATGCATTTCATAATAATAGTGACTAATTTCCCAAAAGTTCAGGTAACACTTCCCTTGACCTTCCCCTTCTACTTTATCACAACCCTGGCCGATTTTTATCTAAACTAGGTAAATTTATAAAGGTCTACAGAGTACATAATACCTACAAATATGGTACCTCTAGTGGTAGAAATAGTAGTTGTAGTTCAATTTTCCAAGGAATATCACAACCTAGTTCCCAAGGATTCATACTCGTCTCGTCGGTTCAACATTGTATGGTTGGTAACATGGCGGGATCCTTTACCCAATATCCTAAGTTTTATGGAAGAAGGAAAGAGGATGTCAAACCACATTGGTACCTATGTGAGGTTATCTTGAGGGATTTCCAAAATCCAGATGCCAAGAAGCTAATTGATTTTTATACCACTCTTTGAGGAAGAGCACTAATATTTTTCATCAAGTGGTCCGCGTTATAGAAAAATATGACGATAGAAGAAGTTCGACAAGATTTTGTTCAAGATTTTAAACTTCCACACACTAACCAATAGGGGATATAAAAACAATGGGAAATCAAGTAGTGCGAAGGAGAAATAACCTGAGAAATGATGAAAATATTTAAGGATTCCACTGGAAAGATGAGATACCCTATTGATCCCAATAATCAACAGGATTGGTTCATTAAAGCGTTGTTTCCACTCACCCACACATCTTTGGCTCAACAAAATATTGATACTATACAAGAAGCCCTGGAGCAAGGAACCTAAATTGAGGCCATGACAGGATGCCCACGTGAACATTAAGGAGGAAAAATTTTCAATGACCCAACTCTCATAGGACTACAACATAAAATTTTTGATATGATAGAGAATCTGAGGGACATGCAACCAACGCAACCTATGTGACTGTGTTGACCAGTGGTTTTCATTGATGTCAACCCAAGCAACACCAGGGGATACCCCAATATTGAATGGGAATTTTGACCTACTAGATTAATATATTCCAGTTCAAGAATTCCTTTGATGGTTTCTACTTGTCGAGATGTTTCCTTTGATATATGGCACACCACGTAAATCTTCACAGTTTGAGAGATATCCATGTTTGAAGTTTGTAACCCCAGTTAGTCGGATAAAACCCCATGGGGTTGTGGCATGGGTCATCGAAATGTCAATAATTAATTATTTTTAAGCTCCTAAAATCCCTCCTACGTTCACTTGTTGAAGCCCCTCTCAACCTAAGAATTTATATAAATTGTGATACTCATATCCTCCTTATGTAGGGATTTCGCTACCTGAAACAGGTCATCATGGAATTTGCGCTCTAAATTTTTTTCTATGAAGGTTTAGAAGATAAATTTTTTATGAGGCAAATCTGAAATCCCGAGGAAGATCCTATAACAATTTTAGAACAATGTGTGCAATAGTTTCAGAGATATGATCTGTGCAAGTTAATGTTTTTGCAGGCTCCTGAACTTCATCTCAAAGAAGTGACCTTGGGAAAACCGTCATAGCTCTCTCTCTGAGTATCAGATTAGAATTATATAAAAAGTTGTAGATAGTTCATAGACTTTAGTTTTATTTTTATAAATTTGAGATCCGAATGAAGAAACAACGACACGTGACATGCCTTACAAGTTCACTCTACTGAAACAGTCCATAATTTGGTCATTGTGAGATATTGGGCATAAAAATCTCTTGAAGAATCCAAATTGGATCAGACCTATGGCATTGGAAATAAGACTCAGAGTGCTACTACAGAACCAAAAATATCATTTTGGGGAGCTGAAATAATAGAGATACACCTGATTCAATATAGAGATCCTAGAAGGCAAGAAAAAGCTAGATCATTTGTTGTCAAGGGCTACAAAGGACCAGACTTTCTAAGGAAGCAAAGAAAAGAAAAGTGCAACATAGGGTTACATGAAAAGAGTAGCAATGAAGGTGTAGAACAATAGCAAGAAGTTCAACACATGAAGTCTTCAAGTGGGCAGCACTACATATAGTCATTGTAAAGGTATCATTGTACTAAGTCATTGTAAATGCATCATTGTAAAAATTGTACAAGTTTCTATCTACCAAGGGTTGAAGAGGTGGTGTTAGGAGGTCTAGGATCATCATTAGGTGGTTGTGTCATAGTTGGGGTTATGGTCTAGTGTGTCTTCTTCTTCTACATCATTCTATATCATTGTAAAGTGGACCATTTTCCCTGGTACGGGAGTCCATCCTTATTTTATTCTTCTATAGGGTGGTAGGGTAGTGCTAGGCTGGTGCATGAAGTCACCAACAGGTTTAAGCTTGTGAAAAATTTAGGGTGGTAGGGTGTCGCTAGGGTGATTTGTAACTCATTGGGTGTTGGGGCATCCGTTCAGTTGACTACTAAAGAATCTCGGGCGTTGGAGCGTCCATCCAGTGGGAGCTGGAGAAGAATTTTTCTAGATTCTAGGAAGTTGGAGCTTTATTTTCAATTGGAGTTGAATATTAAAGAATTATTAGAAAATAATTCAGGTGTTTTTTCTCCCGAAGAGGGTTTCCACCTTAAAAACTATGTGCGTTTATGTTCCTTTTGTTTACTGATATCATTGTACAAACACTGATAATAATTGAAGATTAACTAATGTTCTAATTGAAAGGAATATTGATTCACCCCCCCTCTCAGTATTTCCAACAATTGGAATCAGAGCTTGGTTCCTTCAGTAGCATTTTAACAGCTGGAAGGAGGTCATTGAGCATACCAAGAATGGTGTACCTATGTTCAATGAAAATAATTATTCACTCTGGAAAGGAAGAATGGAGGTCTACTCTTGGTGCAAGGTTACGAAGTATGGGACACTGTTCAAAATGGATATACATCAACCGTAGATGAACAAGGTAAGAAGAATTTGGTAAATGATGCAAAATAAAAGAATATTATTATCAGTGGACTTATTGGATTTTCTTATCATAAGGTGTTGGGTTGTAAAACCACCAAAAATGTATGGGACAAGCTTGAGAATATATATGCAGGTGACTCAAATGTCAAAGAAGCAAAGCTTCAAATCTATAGAGAAAATTTTGAGAAACTCAGAATGAAAGAAGATGGCAACATTGCTGCATACTTCCAATATGTTGATGAAATAACCAATACTTTGGAAGGATTGGGAGAGCCATTTGACGAGAAAACTATTATACAAAATATTATTAGAAATTTACCAAGGAGATTCAACCCAAAGGTATCGGTCTTAGAATACATTGAAAATATGGAAAAACTCAACAAAGAGGAATTACATGAAGTTCTCATAGCATATGAAATGAGACTTGATGAAGAAGACAGTACTTTGCATCTAGAAACTGCGTTCATTGCATCTCAGATAACCAATAAGGACAAACAACCTTCAATTGAAAAGACATGCACCTACAAGTGTGAAGAAAAGGGAGATGATGAAGAAGGTCTTTCGGATGAAGAATATGCTTACTTAATGAGAAAACTAAAAATTGGTAAGGGAAAATTCAAAGGTAAACTTCCATTGATATGTTTCGGCTGTGGTGAGGTTGGGAATTTCGCAACAAAATGTCCAAACAGAAGTGATCACAACTCAAAAGGAAAGAAAGGCTTTAATAAATTCAACAAGCAAGAAAAAAAGAAAGGATTCAAAAGGAAATTTCTATCTAAATATGATAGCTCATCATCTGATGAAGACAGTGACATCAAATAAGAAGCCAATGAGAGAGTATTGTTTATGGCCAAGCACAATAAACAAGAGGTATCAAACGACGAAGAAGAAGGGTTGACCATAGAAGAATTTTCTAAGGAGGCAATCAGGCTTATAAAAGAGCTCAAGGTTGAGAATATTTGTTCCAATACTCTTGAAGAACAAGTTCAAGGTCTCAAAATTGAAGTTGAAGAACCCAAATGTATTGAAGAGTGACTTCAAAAGAAGTTGGAAGAAATCAACCAAGAAAGGGAAGCATTAGAAGTCGAAGTAGTCTCGCTTTGTAAGGAAGTGAAGAAGGGAAAAATTGTCCAAAAATATGCCAACAGCTCAAGGGCATTGGAATAACTCATTAAAAATCAACGATCTTACAACGATAGAACTAGCCTCGGTTACAAAGAAGGAGAAGCAGGACCTTCTACAACAAAACACAATGAACCTATGAGATATGACATGCATGTAGACTTCATTGGACAAGATTCACAAGAACATCCTTAGAAGACAATTCCTCGATGAATATTTACATCCAAGTACCAACATATTTTTCATGGCTATTGTTATTCATGTGGAAAATTTGGTCATATAGTTGTAGAATGTCACACGTACCCTAGGAACCCATACAATTCTAGTATATCCTTCAAATATGAACAGCCCAGGGCTCAACAAAACATCAATAGATTTAAACATTTAAGAAATAATATGGAATGTTACAAATGTCAAACTTTGGACAGATAGCTAGAGACTGCAGACTTGAAAATCCTCTAGAAGAATCTTCGAAGCCACAGAACGAATGAACATGGAAGAAGAAGAAGACTGATAATTGTGCTCTCACTCTCAAGGCTCAAAACAAAAACTATGTGTGGTATGTTGATAGCGGTTGCTCAACACATATGACTGGAGATATAAGGAAATTTTTACCTTTGAAAGAGAAGAAGGATGGAACTGTATCCTTCAGAAATTATGGATCTTCAAATGTTATAGGATCAGGTACAGTCACTCTCAGAATCAAATATGTTATAGCCAAGAATGTTCTATTGGTTGAAAACATGAATCACAATCTGCTTAGTGTTGGAAAAATGTGTGATCAAGGACACACAATGCTATTCAACTCCACAAAATTTGAAATTAGGAAAGGCAGGTATGGTAAAATTGTGGCTACAGCAAGTCGAGCTTCAAACGACATATATGTTCTGGATGAAGCAACTAAAGCATGTCTACTAGCTAAAGAAGATGAAAGCTGGTTATGGCACAAAATAATGGGTCACATAAACTTTGACAATCTTACCAGGATAAGAAAAAAGGAAGCAATACGAGAAATGCCGAAAATCTTAAAGCCTTCCAACACACTATGTGAGGCTTGCTGGCATAGCAAGTAGACAAAAGTCTAATTTTTAACAAAATATCCCTTTGCATCACATCCATTGGAATTGATACATACTGATCTATGTGGTCTTGTGATAACAAAAGGCTTAGATGGAGAATTATATTTCATGTTAATGACATATGACTATACTAGGATGACAGTCATCAGTTTCCTAAAGAAAAAATCTGAAGCATTTGAGTGCTTTAAGATCTACAAGGAGTTGATCAAAAATGAAATTTATTTGAAAATAAAGTGTCTAAGATCAGATAATGGCAGAGAATTCACTTCCAGGTTATTTCAGCAATAATGTGACGAAATGGAATAAAAAGACAATTTTCAACAGGACAAACACCTCAGCAAAATGGAGTTGCTGAAAGATAGAATAGAACCATATAGGAAATGGAATAGAACAACGTTGCAGGACTCAAAATTGGATGAAAAATTATGGGTTCAAGTAATTGATACGACACTCTTCATTATCAACTGAAGTCTTCTCAGAAATAATTGCAACAAGACCCCATATGAATTATGGAAAGGAAAACCAGCTAATGTAAAATATTTCAGAATCTTCAGAAGAAAATGTTATATCAAAAGAGAAGATCAAAATTTGGGTGAATTTGAACCACGTGTTGATGAAGGTATCTTTGTTGGTTACTCACGGAAAAGAAAGGCCTATAAATTCTATAATATAAGATGAAAACAGATAGTGGAGAGCATAAATGTTGCATTTGATGAAGATGGTGTTCTAATGAATAATCATTAGGATCTAGCATCTTTGAAACTTGAGACAGAGGAGGCACAGAGAAAATTCTAGAACAAGAAGCAACTATCAACCAGGAAGAAGTGAATAATGATCATCAAGATATAACATAACAACAACAAGAAGCTCCTCCAAAGAGAACAAAAGAATGGATTCAAAAGAACCATCCATCAAATCAAATCATTGGTGACATAAATGAAGGTCGACAGCTTCATTCATCACAACAAGCTCACATTGCTTTTCTAGCAACCTTTGAGCCTAATAGTTTTGAGGACGCCAACTAGAATGAACATTGGGTAGCAGCAATGAATGAATAATTGGATCAAATCAAGAAGAATAACACCTGGGAATTAGTTCCACAACCAAAAGATAAAAATGTCATTGGGACTAAATGGGTGTTCAGGAACAAATTGAATGAAGATGGACAAGTTACCAGAAACAAAGCAATATTGGTTAACAAAGGCTATGCACAAGTGGAAGGAATTTATTTTGACAAAACACTTGCACTAGTTGCCAGAATAGAATCCATCCGAATGTTTCTTGCCTATGCATGTTCAAGAAAAATCAAAGTCTACCAAATGGGTGTTAAGTCAGAATTTCTGAATGGTGAATTAGAAGAAGCAGTTTACATCGAACAACCTAAAGGTTTTCTACTATCATAAAAGGAAGGCTATGTTTGTAGGTTAAAGAAGGCTCTATATGGTCTCAAGAAGGCTCCCAGAGCATGGCATGCTCATCTTGATGGATATATACATCAACAAGGGTTCAAGAAAGGTACTATTGATAGTAATATTTATGTACAAATAGATAAAGATAATTTAACAATCGTTGAGGTATATGTGGATGATATAATATTTGGTAGCAATGATGATCAAATAAGTAAGAACTTTTCTACAAATATGCAAAGTGAGTTCGATATTTCTTTACTTGGTGAGCTAACATACTTCTTAGGGCTTCAAATATCTCAGCAAGAGAAAGGAATATTTATATTTCAAGCTAGGTACATCAAGGAAATTCTCAAGAAATTCAAAATGGAAGATTGCAAACCCATCCTTATTCCGATGGTAACAGGTTGCAAATCAAGCATAAACGAATCATCTAAGGAGTGGATCAGAGGTTGTATAGATCTATGATTGGTAGTCTTCTATATGTAACAACCTCACAACCAAATGTTATGCAAGAAATAGGACAAGTAGCAATATTACAACCAGTACCAAAATAATCACATATTATTGTTGTCAAAATAATTCTTTGATATCTAAAGGGCATAGAAGAATATGGCTTGTGGTATCCCAAGGGTAACAATCTCATTACTCAAGCCTTTACAGATGCAGATTGGACAGGAAGCATTGATGATCGTAAGAGTACTAGTGGAGCATAATTCTATCTAGGTGGTTGTCTCGTATCATGGTTGAGAAAAAAGAAAACCTCAATCTCATTATCTACAACGGAAGAAAAATACATTGCAGCGGAAGCATGTTGTACTCAAGTCCTTTGGATGAAACAAACTTTGCAAGATATTCAAGTACAATTCAGTGAGCCTATTCCCATATTCGGTGACAGCACCAGTGCCATCAACATCTCCAAGAATCTTGTCATGCATTCAAAAACAAAACAAATTCCGATCAAATATAATTTTGTTAGAGAAAAAATCGCTGAAAGGAATATCAAAGTTGAGTATGTTGGTACAAAAGAAAAAATCGTTGATATCTTCACTAAACCTTTACCTCGTGAAGCATTTGAATACCTTCTCCAGAAGCTTGGGATTCTCCCAAGTTCTCATTAGATTTTCCTTATTCAGAATATAAAGAGGGAGTGGAAGTGTGTACAGGTCCGTAGGATGGTTGTGTGTCAGGGGGAGTTATCCTTTGCCATTGATGTCAAATGGGGATAGAATGTTGTAGGAAGAGGTTTCATGATCACACGGGGAGTACTTGTGTTGCCATCAATTCCAAAGGGGGAGATTTTTGTTCTGTGGTTGTCATTCATGTTAACCCAAGTAGCACCAGGGGCTACTCCAATATTGCATGGGAATTTTTACCTACCAAATTACTATATTCTGGGTCAAGAATTCTTTTGATGTTTTCTACTTGTCGAGATTTTTCCATTGATATATGGCATGCCATGTAATTCTTCACGGTTTGAGAGATATTCATCTTTGAAGTTTGTAACCCTAGTTAGTGGGCTAAAACCCTATGGGGTTGTGGCATGGGTCATTGAAAAGTCAATAATTAATAATTTTTAAGCTTCTAAAATCCCTCCCACGTTCAGTTGTTGAAGCCCCTCTCAACCTAAGCATTAATATAAATTATGATCCTCATATCCTTCTTATGTAGGGATTTCGCTACCTGAAACAGGTCATTGTGGAATTTGCGCTCCAAATTTTTTTCTACAAGGGTTCAGAAGCTAAAAATATTATGAGGTAAAACTAAAATCATGAGGAAGCTCCTGTAACAATTTAAGATTAAGGTGTGCAATATTTTCGAAGATATGATCTGTGGAAGTCAGTGTTTTTGCAGGCTCCTGAACTTCATCTCAAAGAAGCGACCTTGGGAAAATTGTCATAACTATCTCTCTGAGTATAAGATTGGAATTCTATAAAACATTGTAGATAGTGCACGAACTGTAGTTTTCTTTATATAAATTTCAGAGATGAATGAAGAAACAATGACGCATGGCATGACGTACAAGTTCGCTCTACTGAAACAATCCATAATTAGGTCATTGTGAGAGATTGGGCATAGCTCTCTCTTGAAGAATCAAAATTGGATTATACCTATGGCATTGGAGAGAAGACTCAGAGCACTATTACATAACCAAAAATCACATATTGGGGAGCTTAAATAACATAGATACACCAGATTCAATATCGAGATACTAGAAGGAAAGAAAAAGCTAGATCATGTGTTGTCAAGTGCTGCAAAGGACCAAATTTTGTAGGGAAGAAAAGCAAAGCAAGGTGCAGCAAAGGGTAGCATGACAAGAGGAGAAATCAAGGTGTAGAACAACAACAATAATTTCATTACATGAAGTCTTCAAGTGGGAAACATTGCATACAATCATTGTAAAGGTATCATTGTACTAAGTCATTGTAAATGCATCATTGTAAAAATTGTACAAGTGTCTATCTACCAAGGGTTGAAGAGGCGGTGTCGGGAGGTCTAGGATCATCATTAGGTGGTTGTGTCATAGTTGGGGTTATGTTCTAGTGTGTATTATTCTTATACATCATTCTATATCATTGTAAAGTGGACCATTTTCTCTGGTACGAGAGTGCATTATTGTTTTATTCTTCTATAGGGTGGTAGGGTGGTGCTAGGCTCATGCATGAAGTCACCAACAGGTTCAAGATTGTGAAAAATTTAGGGTGGTAGGGTGGCACTAGGGTGAGTTGTAGCTCATTGGGTGTTGGGGCATCTATTCAATTGACTACTGAAGAATCTCAGGCATTGGAGCGTCCATCCAGTGGGAGCTCGAGAAAAATGCTTTTCTAGATTCTAGGAAGTTGGAGCTTTATTTTCAATTGGAGTTGAATATTAAAGAATTATTAGAAAACCATTCAGGTGGTTTTTGTCCCAGAGAGGGTTTCCACCTTAAAAAATGTGTACATTTGTGTTCCTTTTGTTTACTGCTATCATTGTACAAATAATGATAATCATTGAAGATTAACTAATGCTCTAATTGAAAGGAATACTGATTCATCCCCCCTCTCAGTATTTCCAACAGACCGCAAATGTGGTGTACCAACTTCCATATTGAGTGGAATTATGCCATGGAGTGCCCAAGACTATCGGACATGATCACTCCCTTTGTACCATCAGGTATTTCCACATATTTTCCCACCATTGGAGGTGAAAATATTGGTAGACAAGGTTTATATACAAGGTGTACATCATTCCACACCTTTCCTAATTAGCAGGGTACAATTCCAATTGAATAATTTGAAATCTGTAGGACCTACGAACATATCCTTCGCCTCTTTCCTATATTATAGAAATATTCAATTGTTCCGAACAACATTTTCTGTGAGTTGTGGCTTTTTGACTCACCACACTAATCAGTGTAGAGAATTAAATGCCTTAACTGACCGATTGGACTATTTTACCTACAGGATCAAAGAAGCTCCTCGAGAATGAGGAGGTGGAGGAACAAGGGGGGGTGAATAGGAGGAAAAGGTATGATTCGTTGCTATAATTGAGATAAGGATGGGCATGTTTCAAGAGACTGATCGCTACATAGAATACCTTTGTGCTCCTAGTGCAACGTCAATATGCATGAAACAAAGGATTTCCTAGAGCTAATCGCTAGATGGGAAGAGTGAAACCATCAAAGGGGAGAAAAATTTATTAATGCAAAACCAAGAGAACCCAAGCTAGCTCCCCTATCAAACATTAACATATTCACTTGGGTAGGAAAGAAGACCAAAGCCAAATTTGGAGCCACCAAACAACCAAGGATCATAAAACCTTGCTCACTAAATTAATTGTATGATTCCAGCTAGCATTTGTAGTACTGCAAATATTTCGTAGAGATTTTTAACAAGTTGATTCCAACTGATGAGCCCCAAGGATAACGACCAGAATATTTGAAGGCTAGAAGCCAAAAACTGCCACAAGCTAATTACCAACATATAACATAATGGTTTAGATTATTTTTGAAAATCATGAAGGATGATCAACTCCTAGGAAAGTTGTGGAAAAATATTAAATCTATTTTCAAGGATGGGGAGATCTTGGAAGGGCTCATTTATGGCCATTTTCATGAAAGCCATTTTAGATGGGTGTGGAGGAACAAGAAGAGGAAAAGGATGGAATTTCAGGTTGATTCCCAAATTGCAGATTTCTAGATTAAGAATACAATGCTATACTTGGGTTTAGATGTGAATATTCTAGCAAGAAAAAACTAGGAAGCCTTATAAGGAAGGACCAAGTTGGTATTCTCTCTGATCCAGTCACACATGGTGAATTAATATTGTATCCTCCCAGTTGGACACCTCGAATATTTAAAATTTGACATAGTAGGGGTAAATACATATGCATATTTTGAGGTAATAGACATTATGGGAGACAAAGACCCCTATTTGACATTTCTAGGAATATACTGGGCCTTTGAAAAATATAAAGTGATAGACCTGAAGAGAGAAACCATGACCTTTTAAGTGGATGGATTCAGGGTGATCTAACCCTTGGACTATTATCAAGGGCCTAGCTTCACCGAGCCAGCAGATGGCATAGAAGAACCTAAGTTATTGGACCAGTTATATCGACTCACAATAGGGAAAGCTGAATATTACATCAATTCTAAAACAAGAAGGTCGATTAGCTAGAGAATTGTTCATATATCTAAATTTGGATTTGATGTTGTGTGGGATGACTTCAATTAAGGTGGACATGAAATCAACACCAGGAGATGCACAATGTTTCACTGTATCCACTAGGTTGGCACTCAAGTACGAGAATTTCCTATTTTTAATGGTATGGGTTATGTTGCAAATTTTATCAATGAATTTGATTTAAACATTTTGGAAGTACATAAAGTTCCCTTACTGGATTTATCCCTCCAAGACAAGCGTAAAAGATGGTGGGGCTCTCACCCAAACTATCTTAGAGAGTGGAAGGCATTTAAATCCATATTGATAACCAGATTATGGTATTTAGAAGACTACTCTTCTAGTCTTATTAAGTATGAAGGGTATACTGATCCTCACAAACATCTACAATATTGTAAATCCGGATGGATTAGAGATGGAATTCTAGTAAATATATGGGTACATAGCCTCGTCAACACTCTAAGGACATTTTCGTGGGCATGGTACATGAAAGAGGAAATAAGGATGTAGATAGACAAATGGGATTGTATGACAAGTTAGTTCATCAATGACTTCTCATTCATTGATGAAGACGAGAGGATAAAAAATCCTATCAAAGTAGTCAAAATGGTCTTGTTCCTAGTAGGTAATATTACTGAGAACTAATTTTATCAAGATGCCTTCGATCACATATATGAATCCAGATTCCATAAATTTATGGCTTTCGGAAAGATAAAACTTGAAATTTATGGAGAATATTTATAAGGTTAAGTCACTTGAAATTTAAGGAATATAAAGTGGAATGAAATTTAAAATATGGGCCTATAATTGTCGGTCTGTAGCTACAACCTATGAAGTTGCAGAAGCACAATATAGACACTGATGAAAATCCAAAATTAGCTTTGACTTGGGACTATTGGGATGAGTAGTCTACCAAGTAAATCTTAGATCTTCTAAGGGAGTATGAAGATATGTTCCCTTCATTTGTTTCGAAGATTAAAGGAATTAAGGGGGTGTTGGATGAAATGAATATCGTGTTGAAGCCAAAGTTAATGAAATCATGGTAGCAAGTCTTATCTTCTCAATTGATGAGGTTGAGTGGCTCAATTTGATTTTCATATAGAAAAAGAAGTACTCTGAAGAAATCATGGTTTTTGTATATTATAGGACACTAAAAAATGCATGCATTCATGACCACTCCATTTTGCGATGAAGTCCTCGATAATGTTGTAGGTAATGAAGCATACCTTTTCATTGATGGGTTCTCTAATTACCAACAAGTCCATATTGTAGAAGAATGTAATAATAAAACCACATTCACAACCACCATGTCATGTCCGTTGGACTAAAGAATGTGTCGAAAGTGTTTTCGAGGATCATAATCGCTGCCTTCCAGGACTACATTCACAAATTTATGGAAGTATACATGGACATTTGGATAGTTTAAAGTCTATTAAAAATACATTCAAGTTTTCTCTGAGTGATGTTTGATCATTGCAGGCAGTTTCATATCCACTTAAATTTGAATAAGTGCATTTTTTTCATCCCTTTTGGAACAGTCTTGTGGCGTATAGTTTGTAATGAGGGAGTGTGTGTCGATCCTTCCAAGGTTGTGGTAATTAAAAATATGCCTCCACCAACAAGTGCTAAGAAACTAAGATAAATTCTCAGAGACACAATATATTTCCACAAGTTCATCCAAAACTATGGTTTGATCACTACATCACTGGAGAAGTTGCTGAAGACATCTGAAATATTTTCTTGGTCCAATGAATGTGAATTTTCCTTCAATGTGATAAACAAGAAGCTTAAAAGTGCATCGGTCATTTTTTACCTAGATTGGAACAATAAATTTCATGTTCATATCGATGCATCAGGAATCGCTTTGGGAATTTTTTTGGCTAAGCACGGAGACGTTAGCCTTGATCACCCTATCTACTTTTCCTATAGAAAAATTTCCACAATGGAAAATAACTATACCACAACTGAGCATGAATTTCTCAAAATAGTGTACTCACTACAGAAGTTCTGACACTACCTTATTAGGGTTCCATTCAGACTCTTTACTAATCACTTTGCACTGAAGTACCTAGTGAATAATCCCATGCTCGAAGGAATGATTTGTAGATGGCTCCTTATGTTCCAGGAGTTAAAATTTGAAGTAATTTTAAATAAAGGAAGGATGAATTTGGAACCTGATCAAGTTTCCTGGCTAGAATCAGGTGAAGATGGGGGGTCAACAGATGACTAACTATCAAATGATGATCTATTTCAGGTTGAGGCAATACCTAACTTTGGAAGATATTGCATTATTTTTTGTCATAGGTAAAAGTCTAGAAGAGTACATGTGACTCAACTAAGGCGCATGGTAGTTCGAGTTGCAGATTTCCAATTGATCATAGGAAAGTTATACAAGATGGGCCTCGATCAAATCTTGCAATGGTGTTTCCTCGATCACGAGAAACATGATGTACTATGGAAATGCCATTCAAGAGTTACAGGTGGACATGTGGGCAATAAATCCACTACAAGAAAAATGTTGCAGGCAGGACTCTAGTGGCTCACACTTTTTCGAGATGAAAAGGAATGCACGAAGACATGTGATGTTTGCCAATTGGTGGGACAACCATCACACCAGGATTAGATTCATTTGAAACCAGTACTAGCACTCCATGTAGACATTCCACGTAGATTCAACTAATAATTGTAATATGATAAAACATTATACTTGAATCTACTCTACTAACTGCAGAAACAAATTTAGATCTCGAAATCACAAAACATGAAAGATAAATAATTTAAAATCACACAACACAGAAGTATTTCCAGGGGAAAAGGCTTAGAAAAAAACCCTGCTATGTGTATATTTCATAAGTCAAAAAATATGAGAATATTACAATTATTTTCTCCAAGCTGAGAAACCTCTGGAATATCTCTATTTGTCTCACTGATTCCTAGACAATCCTGGTTCAATAATTAACCATTTTTCTTCCCTCCAAGATCCATATTTCCTTGGGTAATTAGGCACTATTAATGAGGGAAATTTCCAATAGACACTTTGCAATCCATTAGGGGCCTTCCTCTGGCTATATGCACCACTTGTATAATTTAGATAATTATTCAAATGATATTACACTGCCTTTGAACTCCAATATCAACTTGGTGTTTCTCAAAACTGACATACATGAGTTATTTAACTAATTAACTAGTTGAACACATGAAGCAAAACCCCATTGTTTAACCTCCTACTAGTTCATCCATCAATTAAAATTTGTTTAGTTGACTTTAACTCAGATAAATTGAGGTAATTAATCACAACTCAAAATAAAATAAACTAGGGATCTAATAATGTAGCAGGCACTCTACATGCCTCTAGTTTGACCCTCAATTGGAATTAAATGAACCAACTAGGTCATCCAAACTTACTTAACTCATACAATATGTCATGTGATGTGGAATTATAATTTTATTCTTATTTAATTAAGGGAAAATTAAATTATAATCCTTTCTTGGTGCCATTTTTAACACTCCCTCTCAGCAAGAAAGGGGTTATATGGTACTCTGATCCTTCCTTTATGGAACTCAAATTTTCCTCTTGAGAGTGTCCCTCTCAGCAAGAAAGGGGTTATATAATACTTTGATCCTTCCTTTATGGAACTCAAATTTTCCTCTTGAGAGTTTCTTCGTCAATATGTCTGCATCCTGCCCCTCTGTAGGAATGTACTCTAACAACATAATATCCCTCTACACATAGTCTTTGAGATGGTGACACCAGACGTCAATATGATTGGGCCTATCATGAAAAAATGGATTAACCGAGAGTTTATTCCAACTCTGGTTGTCAAAATAAGTCACCGTAGTATCCATTTCTTGAAAAAAAATTCCAACAAGGGTCTTCCTCATCTAGATAGCCTCAAAAGTAGCTTAACTAACAAACATGTACTCTTCTTCTATTGAATTGAGTGCAACTAATATATGCTTCCTTATGTATCGGGAAATTGTTACTAATCTAATATTGAAGATGCCCCCTAATGTGCTCTTCCCGTCGGATGGACTCCCTTCCCAATATGTATCTATGAAGCCTTGGAGCTTCACTCCATCTTTTGTCCTTTACCAAAGACCAAAATGAGTGGTGCCTCTGAGGTATCTCAACACATGTTTGGATGCCTTCCAATAGATCTTGGTTGGATTAACCATTTCTTGACTAATTTGGTTAACCACATAACATATGTCTAGTCGTGTGTTCACCAAGTATGTGAGTGAACCCACAAGATGCTTGCAAATGATAGCATCTACCACACACCTGAAGTAGCATCTTCCATCCTCTAATTCCCCGCTAGAGGAGCATCCATGGGTTTGCTTCTATCCATGTGAAACTTCTTCAGTATCTCATTGGCATAATTTCCCTAAGAGACAAACAATTCCCCATCTCTTTGCAAAATTTCCAAACCAAGGAAATAATGAAAGAGTCCCATGTCCTTCATCTCAAATTCTCTTGCAAGATCCTCTTTGAAAGAATTTAACATTTTCTCATCACCTATCATAATTAAATCATCGAAATATAATACTATATTCAATAATTTACCTTCAACTACAATATGGTAAAGGTTTGCATCTGTTTCACTTTTGGTGAGGCCCAACCTAGTGAAGTAGCTGTTGATCTTGGTGTACCAAGCACAAGGTGATTGTTTCATTTCATACAACACTCTCTTGAGTCTACACACATGAAAATATTTGTCGAAGGCTTCAAATATTTCTAGCTACTCTATGTACACCTCTTCCTAAATCACTCCATTGAGGACTGTTGTCTTTACATCCATATGATGTATTTTCCATCCCATCTACACTGAAAGTGCAAGAATATATCTAATTGAAGAGTACCTTTCTACTGGGGAAAAGGTCTCCTCGTAATTTATTCCCTCTACTTGAGAGAACCCCTTGGCCACAAATGTTGCCTTGTGTTTCTCCACACTCCCATATGCTAGTTGATTCACCTTGTAGATCCACCTTGATCCTACAACTAACTTATCCTTCGGTCTTGGGATAACTCCCCATGCATTGTTTTTTATAATGGAGTCATACTTCTATACCATGTCATCAACCCATATTGGTTTTTGCACTTCTTCCTTGAATGAGGATGGTCCAGTCTCTACACTCTCACTCATAAGAGCCATGTATCCAATGTAATGATCTGGGGACATTCTCTGCCTATACTGTGATGTGGGTGATCCCGCATTTTCTCTAGCATCATGCATCAACATGTCAGCCTCTCTGTTGTGATTCCTTCTGTCTCTAGATGTCTCTACATGAGTGGGTGCTTCCACTTTCTACTCCTCTGCTTGTGGCTGCTCCACATATTTAGGTTCTTCTTTTGGAGCTAAGAGCTTTTCATCGACATGCATCTAAAACTTCCTATTAAGGTAAATTCACATGGCCTTTTCTTCATCAAGTTTCACACATATACGAACCATTATCATCCTATGATATTGAAGGTACACCCTATAGTTTTTTGGTTTATTAGTGTACCCTGAAAATATGCCCAACTCAGCTGTTGATTCTAGCTTTTCTGTGCATCTTTGGTAACATGACACTAAACTGATGAATTGAAAAATTATAAAGTCTACAATATCTAGCTTCATACCAGAAAAGGATTCTTTTAGTGTACTCATCTCGATAATTGGATGAGGACTTATGTTCTTCACATATACAATTTTGTTGCATGCTTCCGCCAACAAGTGCAACAATAGGCCTTGATCATGTAACATCAACCGTGCATCTCCCATAATGATTTTGTTCTTTATTTATGCAACCCAATTTTTTTGTGGGTTATGAGGTGCTAACAACTCCTATATAATTCCATTTTATGCACAAAATTTATTGAATTCATTTTACATATATTCTCGACCGTTTTCGCTCCTGAGAGCCTTCACCTTCTTGACTGTGTCTTTTTCAACAAGTGTTTTGAACTCTCAAAATTTTGAGAAAGTATAGTCTTTATTCTGCATGAAGAATATCCAACACCTGCATGAAAAATAATCTACAAAAACCACATAATACCTCTGCTTTTCCATGGAGGTTGTAGAAAATTCTCCACACACATTTGAGTGAACTCTTACAAGGATCACTTTCACTCAACTGTCCTTATCATGAAAGGTGGCTTTGGTGTACTTCCCCAATGTACACCATTTTCACATATCACACTGCTCAAGTGCATTCTTGGGAAGTTCTGTAGAAATATGTTGCATGATCTTCAAATATTTGCGGTCTAGTTGGCACAATATTAAATGCAATAACTCACCGATGTCTCAGTTCTCCACCTTCTCTACTTTCGTGCTCAAGGAAAGAAAATCTTCTATATTCAATTTGAAAAGGTTATTTACCCGAACCCCGATATTTTTCACTTTTCCCATGGATATGTGAGGAAGGAACACTATTATTTTGATAAATATCACATCATATCCATGTTATTCGAACATAGAAATTGAAACCAAGTTATTCTTCAAACTAGGAATGTACATGACATCTTTCAATGTGACAGGAGAACCAAACTACCTCTAAAAGGTAAGTGTGTCGATGCCGGTCATGTTATAACTCCCATCATATCCCATATCGATGTGCATTTGGAGGTCCTTCTCCTCCAAGTATTCAAAGAACTCTTTGTTTCCATTCATATGGAATGAGGCTCCACTATCTAGGTACCACAGAGCCCATCACCGATGACACCATGCATTTGATGAGAGTGAAATCCAACTCTATTTTTGAATCAAGAGATTTACCTTCCGCTTGTCCTAAGGGATTCTTACCAGCCTTATTGTGTGGACACTTCGTGGCATATTGTTTAGATCATGACAACAAAAACATTTAATATTCAACAAGTCCTTCTTTCTTGCTTTACCAGAATCTGATTTGGAATGGGATGAGTTCCCTTTCCCTTTATTTTCCTTTCCATCCAAGGCACAATTCTCCTCATCATCATGATTTTATGTGATCCATCTCCAGTCTTCTGTCGAACCTCTTCTTGTACCAAGTTGGACCACAAACACTCCCACTCTGGTAGCTTCTCCCTTCCATTCACTAAATCATGGTAATTGTGCCAGCTCTTGGGAAGGCTTAGAGGTGCTAAGCTCACCAAATCATCCTCGAAAACTATAACAAAAACACTTCCAATATCATCCCAACATTGGGTGAACTTGGTCAAGTACTTTGGTACTGTGTCTCCCTTATCCATCTTGATTTTTTCGAGCTTTTCCTTTAGCGCCAGCTTCCTGTGGTCACTATTGTTCTGAAAAAAATATGTTAAGGACTTCCACATAGCATATGGAGTTTCCTTTGCATGGAGGTTAGAGAAAATATGATATCGAACACCTTCTGACATAATCCTTCTTGTCTTCGCTACATTCCTCTTCCATGCCGCTAGATATTGAGCATCTACTGCTACAGGCCTAGGAATATCCTTGTCTATGAATTACTTCAGCACGTTGTCTTCCAACACTACTTCCATCCTATCTATCCATGCTATGTAATTCAAACTACCCTCAAGGGCATATTCGAGTCTTAATCTAGAGAAATACATCATGATCTCGTTGTTAGCATTGAAGAGTAGATATGCAAATTCCTTTCACCTGTATAGGAAAAAACCATATTCTTATCTCCTAGATTGATTCCTGCTATGATACCATGTATAAAATCCACATATATTCAACTAATAACTATAATATTCTAAAACATTATAATTGAATCTACTCTACCAATTGCGGAAACTAATTTATATCTTGAAATTATAAAACATGAAATGGAAAGAATTTCAATTGAAAAACACACAATTATTTCTTGGGGAAAGCCTTGGCCAAATACCCTACTATCTGTATATTTCATAAGTGATAAAACATGATAAGATTAAAATTATTTTCTCCAATATGAGAAATATTTTCACTATCTCTATCTGTCTCACTAATTCCTAGACAAGCCTTGTTCAATACTTAACCAATTTTCTTCCCTCCAGGATCCCTATTTCCTTGTGTTGTTTCCTTGGGTAATTATGCCCTATTAATTAGTTAAAGTGCAAATCCATACTATGAAATCCATTAGGGGCCTTCCTCTGACTTCATGCACCACCTATACAATTCATATAATTATAAAATTGATAGTACACTTCCCTTGAACTCTTATCCCTGCTGGATATTTCTCAGAACTGACATGCATGAGTTATTTAAGAGTGAATTATCAGTTAATTGCTTGAACATATGAAGAGACACCCCAATTTTTAACCTCATACTAGTTCCGCCATTAGTTAGAATTAGTTTAACTGAATTTAACTCAGATAAACTAAGTTAATTAATTACAACTCAAAATAAACTCAACCAGGGCTCGTATAATGTAGGAGACACTTTACATGCATCTAGTTTGACCCTCAACTCGAATCAACTGAACCAAATAAGTCATCCTAACTTATTTAACTCGTATAAGCTATCATGTGAGGTGGAATTACATTTTTATTCTAATTTGATCAAGGGAAAATTAAATTATAATCCTTTCTTAGTGTCATTTTCAACACTCTAGGCCTTAAGAAATGGGAAATAGACATTATGGGCCCATTAATCCACCGAAATGTCACACCCATAAGAGGTACACTATCAATACCATAGATTACCTTACTATATGGGCTGAAGCTACTCTAGTTAAATTTTGAACTGTAGACACCGCCACCAGGTTCATATTTGAAAATATTATCACTCAGTTTAGGTGCCCTTGAATTCTCACAACTGATCAAGGGACCCACTTCATTAACGAGAGAGTTTCCTTACTGCAGCAGAACTTCATGATCCATAACCATAAGAGAAACCCATACCAACCATAAGAAAATGAAACTATGGAAACTTTTAACAAAATCCTAGAGGTATGCTCTACTAACAGAGACAACTAGGATGAACAAGTGTTAGCTACTTTATGGGCTTACCATACGATAATGAAGTGGCTGCAAAAATATACATAGTTCCATCTTGTTTATGGATGAGAATCCATAGTACCCATCTAGTTCATTATTACCAACCTTTTCATTGTGTGGTCCACTCACCTGTCAAATGATGAATCGATTCCAAAGCGGTTGGAAGAGCTCTAGGTGTTGGACAAAGCCCAATTTATAACATATTTTCACCAGACTCCTGAGAAGGAGAGGCAGAAAGAATGACACACTTGACACATAACACAAAATTCTTTTGTAGTTAGGGTCTAGATTCTCTTATATGACAATAAATTTTTAAAACATCCTGAAAATTTGTGAATGCATTGGTTAGGACCATACATTGTTGTGGAAGTGCGAGAGCTCAAAGTTTTCAAACTCGCACAACTAGATAGAGTCATATTTCCTGGTTGGGTGAACAATGGACACCTAAATCCCTTCCATATCCCAACATTTTATTCATCAAATTGATTTTATCTCCAAAAGGGGATTGTAGTTGGGTTTGGGTAAAGTCAGTCAGTTAATTTTGTAGTCGATTCATGTATTTAAGTTGTGTCAACTATTTTAGTTGCATCATTCAGGTCAGTTATCTCAATTATGTTAGCCGCAAATAAAGTTACCTTAGTTTGGTATGTTAGTTAGTTCAGTTCCACCCTTTGCAATAGATTGTGGTTGGGGAATCGCATGTGGCAATCACATTTTCGACAATAATTAGTAATAATTCCCCGTGTCATTTAAAATTTGGGTTAAATATCTCTCGTAATATCTTTGACATGATTTAGTTATCAACTTTTTGGAATATTCCATCATCTCGACATAATTAACCATCAAATGATCACCCACCTTTTCATTTTTCACGTCCTTGAGGTCAGGTCCAGGTCACAGTCACCATTAATTCCATGATTTGAATCCAAGTATAGAAAATTTTCATATTAATTAGTTAAAAGGTCCAATAAAAAAATGTCGTGTGGAGTCTTTCTATTTAGTTTTCATGGAAATTAGAATTACTTCATTATCAAAGTGTAGGTGATCTAATTATGCAATCTTTCTTCTCTGTTAAATTCCCTCAGTCCCCAACCAAAATTCAAACCCCCTATGTTTGTTGTGTATAGTCATTGAATTGAAACAATGACTAAGGTCTCCAAAATATCTATTCCCACCCCTTCACCGAACTCCATAGTCATTGAACTTGAGAACCTCTACGACAAATATGAGAAGGCCAAACTCGTGGATAACGACCTATCAGATTATTCCAATTTCCTTGCACTCAAGCGTGAAGTTTTTATAGAGTACATAACCAAACCAGATGGAAGTTATTCATCCATAATCAAATAATATTTTAGATGAATAAAAAGGTCCAAGTTTTTTAACTTGCGAAGTATACGAGCATTCAACACATTAGGAGCAACAATGTAGTGTAATAACTTGCTTATCATCCGAATGCATGGGGGTTATATATAGCTCGTGAAAGAATACCTGATACATGCTAGTGAAAATAAAAAATTGATAGGACTATCTACTACATGGGCCGTAGTGTCATCTATGTTCCAAACTACTTCCAAGAATGGAAAGAAGACAAGTGACAAAAATTACTACAAAAAGTATGATACTCAACATGGTGGAAAGGGAGCCAATATTGAGCCAATTAATGTTCCCACTATCATATTCACCTGCTATATAAATGATGGAAAAATAATGTACTATTACACAAAGGGAAAATGCACTCTAGACACCGTTTCAGTGGTGAAATATTGTGATAAATGGGAATAGTTGAATTGGTGTAGTTATTTGTTGAATGAGATTTTTGAAGGGGAAGATGTGTATAAGAGAGCAACATAATTCATTTACATATATCTCATTTTTTCTCCGGCCATGATGAAGTGGTTCCCTCTAGAAGGAAAAGATCTAGCACCCATCTTTGAGGATCAACCTCTAGTGCTTAGATACTTACCATGGTAGACTTCAAGGGACCCCAATAGAAAGAAAATCAATGAGGCTTCTTTAATAGGGTGGTATGAAAATATGCTAGCTGTCACCAAAGACAACCCCAAAATCCCACCGCCACTTATATATTATTATTAACATGCAATATGGTTTTGAATTCACCATGGAAGCACCTGGATTCTTCCTAAATTTCTCAATCTAGACATGTTCCAGATGTGCACTCAACTTTACATTCTCTCAGAAGAGGTGTTCCATACTGAAGTCCGGTCCTGACCCGGATTTGTTGGGGAGGTTCAAGACAATAAGGCGATATATTATTTCAAATAAATTCTGCTCAGGCCACTTCCTAGTGATTCCCCCTTCACCTCTTGGAAGAAAGTGGAAGAGGAGACATTCAATCAAGTCTTGAATAAACTCGAGACAACGATTATTTCAGTATATAATACTCTAGGGGGTCTTGGATTGTTAGTAAGTCCCTTTACCTTGTTCTATTAATTTCTCAATGTTTGTCCCATTAATAATTTTTCATTCCCCCAAGTCATTTTGTCACTTCCCTCCATGGGCCCCCACTCTAATACCAAACCCACCATCAAGGATACCTGATCTATTGCTACCAAACCACTATCGTTTCTCATAATCTTGATTATAATTACCTCTACCCAAGTCATCGATCTCACCGATGAGGAACCACATTCCCACACCAACACACCAATCCTTCATGAAAACCCATCATCCACCTCCATTGTGTCCCTAGCGTCACATGAACCATCATCCCCCACAAACTTCACCTCTGCCACTATTTATGACATTCCTCCATCCGAAAATATTCTTGGTGTCGAGACTAAAATGGAAGTAGACTCTGTAATCTATTCCATCACTGACACTATAAAATATGCACTCAATGTTCACCCTACAAACAAAAATATGATTAATACATCTATGTTATATTTGCTACTAGCATCAGACCCAAAAAATACAACTGACCAAATTATCAACTCTAATACCTAGGGAACATAAGTCATACACAAATTTCCTCTAACGTCCAACCCATCCTCCCTTTCACCACCATATTCCATTCCAGACCATACTAGATGAGACTCTACAACAGGAGAATTCACCCAAAGGGGAATATGATAAGTCGATTTCCAGTGGCCAATCACTGCAAAGTCGGTATCCTCCACCTACTACTATGACACCTAATAACCTCTCGAATTTTTCATCTTCTCAATTGTTTAATTTTTTTCAAATGGCTACATGGAAAGCAAAGGCGATGAAAAATAATTCGATAGTCCAGCATGAGAAATAACAATAACAAATTATTTCTATTGCAGCTAAGAGAGATCAATTTCTTTAGAAAAATCAATAACTACAACAAAAAATCAATGAAATCAATCAAAAGTTCCAAGATTTTTGGCCCATAGTTGCCGAGATAGTACCAAATGCACCAAAATACTTTTCAACCTACACTCTTTCGGTTTGCAATGATCTGATCAGAACTGCATGCACCAAATTTTTCTAAACAAACAAAGAGCTCCAGAGTAATATTTATTCCACCCAAAGGTTTCTCTCAGATCCAAAAATCTAGTATGTGAGTGACATCGAGTAGAAAATCACTGATCTGACTTATCTGGAAGTATCTATTCAACAGGTTATGGGAGAAGCTAAATAAATCTTCGCTCAAGTTCACGACTGGTCAGGTTCCTTGCGAAAAAAATCAACTGGTCTACTCTCTGCACCAATAGGCTAATAAAATATTCAATGAAGCCTTGAGCACCCTAGGACTCAACCAAAAAAATGATATTTTTTCACAGACTAACATCCTTGAAAAAAATATCCAACAAATTAAGGATGAATTGTATGCCAAAAAAACTATGCTCTGTGACCTTAAGCCACCTACACAGGTCCAATTCCATAAAATACATCAGATCAACACATAAGTAAAAACTCAATGGAATTATCTCATGAGTACAAGATTGGTTGAACCAACAACTGAACTCACTGTGCACTTCATTTAATAAGATAGCACTCTCACGGGTTTATGGAATTCAACCCTTACTAAGTACACAAAGTTTAAAACCCCATCCATCCAATCCATCCGAGAGTTGGGTCCTTCGTTTGAAGGCACGGGCCAAGAAGGAGTAGCACCAACAAGAGCCCCATAATAGTAAGAAGCACCAACAATGCCAAAAAATGATTGAATTGGGGATGATTCAATTGATTGTGATTGGGGCTTACTAGGTCCTTTGTTTTGGGGAAAACATTTTGACATGTTTTGACCAAATTTGACCGATGGGGAGTCATGAATAAAGAAACCATGAAAAGAGAAGGAATCAACTAATATATTTTATTTGTAGAAGGTTGGCCATGGAAAATAGGGACACATGTAGTCACATCCCAGCCGAAACAGTCATCAGTAGTAGAGGAAATAGTCGCAACTGAGCAACAAAAGCAACCAAGAAGGAAAGCGAAGGGAATCCAAGGAAGGAAAAAAAAATTCAAGTGAGAAGAGTGCATACAGTTTGAAGGAAAAGGAAAAACAATGATAGTGAAAAAGGCTTGTGCGTTGAAATGTTGTTGCTAAGAAATTGGGCTTAGTATGGTTCCTTGTTTACCTGATCTAGAATTATTTTATGTTCCAATTTGTTGTTTCTATCAGAAGGGCCTCAAATCCTGACCGTAATGATGTACTAATGGTTGAAGCTAATGAAAGAGAGTTGTAGGGATATTTGTGGACTTTCTTGTGTTTATTTTATGAGGCCCTTTTAAATTTTTTATTATGAATGCATGAGTAAACTCTATTTTCCTTTGAGTGATTTGTTTTTTTTGTCTTTTGCGATGGATAAACATCTGATTCCATATTCCTAGGTTAAATGGAGTTGTTAGCCTTTGTGAGACTCCTCCCGATACCTCGTTCCAATCCCTTAACTAAGTAAGGTCATGACACACCTTGGGTGAGATGCCTTATGAGTGAGGTGAAAATGTTGGCATTATGCTAGACTATAGTGGACCCTTTGTTGGCCGCTAAGCCTGAACTAAGGGTCTCTACCCTTCTGTATTTTTTCACAAACACTTGTAGAGTTTCAAATTTTTTGCATTCACAATTGAGTAAATACACATGTATGGGGGTAGAATATGTATGGGGTAAGACTAAGTCTATAGTAATTATCTCCCACCTTTTCTAGTATCTGAAAGATACCATACCGCAGAGTTTTAATTTTCTTACAAAGACCCTGTAGCCTCTCCTTGTTCAACTATAACCATACTCTATCTCCCACCTTGAATGAATTATTTGTTTTTTAATGATCATGCTTGGACCTATATTTTCCCATGACTTATGTAATGTCTCTTGTACCTATATATGGATTTATGTTATTTTATCAACACTTTTTTCTGCCCTTAAGGCATCCATTATAAGACCCTCCTTTATTCTTGCTTTCTTCCCATATGTAGTATCCAAGGGTGAAGGTAGAAAATATCAAAAATAATTTTCAAATCAGGGCTTCCCAGTAGAAGTGTGGACTGCTTTGTTATAAGAGTGTTGTATATATACCAAATTTTCATCCCAAGTCTTAAGATGCTTTTGATTGCAACCCCTCAAAAGCTACACCAAAGTCTTGTTGATTACTTTTTTATGCCCATATGTTTGAGGATGGAATGTTGTAGACCTCTTAAACTTTGTGTCCATATTCTCCCACAATGTAGTAAAAAATGCACTGAGAAATATTGTGTCTCTATATAAAAAGATGCTCCTAGATATCCCAAAGTGCACTTAGACCTATATGAAAAATAAGACTATCATTTCTTTCCTATTGATGGTATTTTTACAAGACATTAGAACACCCATATTTTTGAACCTATCAAATACCATGAATAGGTAGTCATGTCCCTTCCTAATTGTTGCTAAATCTCCCACAAATTTCATGGAAAATATTTTCCAAGGATGATTCAATAGAGGTAAGGGATGATATAGACTCTGTTTCATGCTACTAGGATTATTGGTACGACAAATCATGCATACTATTATGAACCTAGATCCTTGTTCTTGTACCTTGGGCCAATACACATACCACTCCAAGTTGCCCAGTGTCTTCCCTACACTAGAGTTCCTCGCAACCTTGAAGGTGTGAGCCTCTCTAATTAACTGCAATCAATCACCCTTAAGAACACACAACTTATCTAAATTTTAGAGTAAATAATCTTGGAGATGGAAGTTAATGGTTCTATCACCCTCGTGCGCATGAATATGGATCTGCATCTATTGAAACACCTCCTTGAAGTCCTTATCCTCTAAATATAATTATTTATATACATCATGGGTGAACAGATCCATGTGCATCTGAGTTATCAAAGTTGTGATCTTTAATGTGGGTGGCCTTCAAATAACGTTGACCAAATTATTTGTGTTTCCCTACTTATATTTTATCACTAAATGAATTTTTTGTAGAAACCCCATCCATTTGTAATGTATGGTCTACTATAACTTACTTTGCATCTGTAGGTGTTGTAGTGGTTGGTGATTTGTGAGGATTACTATCTCCTTTCCCATTATATAATGTTTCCACTTCTTCACAAATATCATTGGGGCATAGAAATCCTTTTTGTGTGTAGGATAGTGAAGGACTACTGCATGAAATACTTCAAAATGTTAGCATGTAGGCCTTCTTCCTTGCATCAAGACCACTCCCATAACATACCCACTCACATCTATCTCCACTTTGAAGGAATATTGCAAGTTCATTAATGTTAGAACTAATGCTTGATTGGTTTGGTTCTTTAACACCTCAAAGGCCCTCTACTGACCTTTACACACTAGAATCTCTTGATACTTGTTTTTATGACATGGAATGTTGTTGATACTACTAAAAATGAGGTTATGAATTTCCTCAGGTACTATGCCACCCCAATGAAAATCCTAACCTTAGAAACATTATTAGGAACCTTACATTTCATGATGGCCTCCATCTTGGCATGATCTACCTTCAACTCTCCTCCACATATGACATACCCAAAATACACCAAACACTGCTATGAAAACTCACACTTCTTGAGATTTTCTAGTAGTCGGTTCTTCTTTAATGTCTCTAACACCTACGTCAAATGTGAGATTTGATCCTCCCAGGTAGAACTATATACCAATATATCATCCAAAGAGAAAATAACAAATTAATCTATGAAATGGAATAATATATCATTCATTATCCTCAAAAACATATGCATTGCATAGGCCGAATGGCATGATTAAATATTCATACAAACCTTTCCTGGTTTTGAAAGAAGTATTGTAGGTATCCTCTTCTATGACTTGAACTTGGTGATATCCATACTTCAAGTATATCTTGGTGAAGTATTTCACTTGCTGCAAATGATCCAACAAATCATGTATCCTGGGTAGAGGGAACTTATTATTAAACATGATTTTTTTAAACACCTTATAATCAATACACATTCCCCAAGTCCCATCATATTTTGGAACGATGATGATGGGTGACCCACATTGTGATGTACCTGATCGAATGACACCCTTTTATATTAGTTGTGACAAGTATTTATTCACCTCACTTTATTATATAATAGATTTCATATATAACCCAATGTGGAAGTATGGAAATAGCTAGATCTTGTGCTCCACTTCCCTCTTGGGTGGTATCCATTTAAGATCTTGAAACGAAACCCTGAATTTCTACAGAAACTCTTCCAATTGTTGTTTTTGTTTCTTAGTAAAACCCTCAAAGGATGCCTTTCCTCTTACTGACTCTTCTACATACCATTTTTCTCTTAAAATATTCAAACATACTTCTTTCTAGAAATCATAAGTTTCTTGGCTTGGTTAGCACTTACCAACAGAATTTTCGACTTGCCTTTGTGTTCATTGATGGTGAAATTTTTCCCATCCTTGAATATCTTATACTAGTTGGCTCTCTACATGAATATTGTATCCCACATGTACATGTAGGTACTTCCAAACACTACTCCACATACATCAAGGGGAACTACATGTAGTTCTACTTCATCAATAAAATCAAAACTAATAGCAAATATAATTTTCAATTGTCTGGTTACCTTAATCTATGCATATTTATTTACCCAATATAATGGATGTGAGTTTGTATGATCACGAAATTTCAATCCCAATTTGTTGACCAGTTTTGCTACAATGAGATTCACTTGCAATCCTAAGTCAAACATAGAACCAATATTGGTTTTTTAACCTTTATATTTATATGGAATAAGTTGGTCTTTTCATTCTCTTCTTGTTGATGAAGGCTAATCAAATTCACCTCCTTCTACATTGATGCATAGGCGATCTTCTCATCTACATATAAGCTTATTTCAACCTAGTTTTTTGAATCAATGGACATGCGATTCTTATTATTATTATATTTATCTTTTTCTTCAAGCTAATATCTGGATGCAACTTCCAACACTTCTCCTCTATATGGTCTTCAATGTTAAAGTGGTTGTTGGTATATTTAGATTTGTTTGTTATGGCTACCATATTTTTATCTTTCCCCTTTTCCACTTCTTCTTCGCCTCCTTAGAAGTGTCTTGGTGCTCCTTTTACTTTGATCTAATTAATTTCACTTTCTTATAGCCTATGTTCTCTACATATTGTGCATGTATACAAGACTCATCCAGCAATCTGAGCTTTAAAATCATCACTTCCTTCTATATATGGCTATGTCGAGCCCAAAAGTACTTGAGGAGTACATCTAGGTTCTTTGAGGAGATACCTAGCATTATGGCCATGTTTCTAAATTTTATGGTGTACCTTTATACACTATGCCCTTTATTTTACCTGAAGTAGTGCCACTAGATCCATCGGTCATCTATATATCCAATAGGGTAGAATTTTAAATTTATGAGGGTTTTAAAGTACTCCCACTTGGTTAGTAGAGGATATCCCTCTAACTTCAAGGTATCCATGTGGATTTCCCACTAGGATAGAGCACGACCCTCTAATTTGAGTTACACAAATGAAATATTATGTTCTTCCTCTATATGATGGAAACATAAATAAACTTCCAATTACTACAACTAGTGATTTAGATTTAAAATTTAAATATCAACTTGATATTACTTGATGTCAACCTTCACTTCCATTTTGAACAGGGACCGTGAATGGTTCACAACACTCAAATTAGGATGATATCTTTTGGGTCTTTTCTTCTACTTCTTGTTTGTTTCTTCTTGATATCTTGATCTCCCATATTATTTAACATGAACGTTATAACCCCCTTCTTCACTAAATACCTCAAGGTTATTGGTTAGGGCCTCCATGAGGAGATTAACGTTACAATTTATAATTTCAACTTGTTCTTGCAACCACAAAAACCTATCCTTCATAGGATCATGAATGTTATTCATAGATTCAATGGATATTGTTGTGAAACTAGCTCCAAAATTAGAAGAAAAGTGATATCAATGCCTTATAAATAATCCACTTCGAGGGGGAAACCTCCAATACATTACATGAATGAACAATTCTTGGATGATACAAATGACAAAACCTCCTTTCTATATATAGGAGTCCATGGGGCCACAATGTAATCCTAGTGGGGCCATAATGTAACCCTAGCCAACCTAACAATAATAATGTAAGGGCACAATAATAACAATATGGGGGTTACATGGGTACAAAAATAACAATAATGGGGGATACACTAACATAATAAGGGACTAAACTATTAATATAGGGACCTAACATGCCCCTCTCCTTCAAAAAAATGTTGTCCTCAATGCTTGAGTAGCTTTGGGTGCTTCTGTATAAAATTATCATCCTCCCATGTAGAATCTTCAGTGGGTAAGTTCTTCCACTTGATGAGATACTCTGAAATTGATCGATTTCGTAGCTGTCAAGTTCTTGTTTTCGTGATGGCTTCAGGTTCCAATATGATTTTTCCTTCCTCATCAAGTTCTGGCAATATTGTTTGAACTGGAATATTTTCACCTATAACCTTCTTTAACCATGAAACATGGAAAATTGGATGCACTCGTGAAGAAGCAAGAAGCTCCAATTTGTATGCCATAGTACAAATCTTTTGCAACACCTTGTAAGGACCATAGTACTTTGGCGATAATTTATTATCCTTCTTAGCTTGCTTGAGGGACATTTTTTTGTATGGTTGTAGCCGTAAAAAAAACCCAGTCTCCTACATCAAAACTTCTCTCGCTGCGATGTTGATCTACCTGTTGTTTCATTCGATTTTGTGCCAAATTTAGGTTGTCCTTTAAGAGTTGGAGAACTTCTTGTTGATGCTCGATGGGATCTTCCACTTCTTGAACCTTTGAATTTTCTCTTAAAGATGATGTGATGGATGGTGGATGATATCCACAAAGTGCCATAAATGGGGTCATTGTTGTTGTAGTATGGAAGGAAGTTTTATACCACCATTCAGCTAGAGGTAACCACTTGACCCATTGTGTTTGTTTATTAGATACAAAAAAAACAAAGATATCCTTCCAAACATTTATTTATTATCTCACTTTGACCATCGGATTGAGGATGATAAAATGAGCTATGAGCTAATTGAGTACCCAAACAAGAAAATAAATCCGTCCAAAAATTTCCAGTAAAAATGGGATCTCTGTCACTCACAATGACCCTTGGGTTTCCATGTAGCTTTTGAATTGTGTCCATAAATGTAGTAGAAAATGTACTTGCTTTAAATGGATGAGATAATGCACAAAAGTGTGCATACTTGGTAAGTATATCAACTACCACCATGATGACACTCTTTCCTTCGAAATTAGGTAAACTTGTGATAAAATCCATTGAAATATCCTCCCAACGTTGACTTGGAATGGATAAAGGTTGTAGAAGACCCGAGGTCTTAATTTTCTCAACTTTGTTCTGCTGGCAAACCAAACAATCTGCCACAAACTTTTGAATATCAGATTTAAGGCCATCCCAAAAAATATCTTTCTTCACCCTGTGGTAAGTTTTTAAAAATCCAAAGTGTCCTCCTAAAGGAGAAGTGTACAATTCCAAAAGAATATTTTGTTTTCATTTGGAATTATCACAAAGATATAAGTGATCTTTGTACCATAAGGAATCATTTTTCCAACTAAATGTATCAGATGTACTAGGATCTTGCTGCAAATTTTGAATGAGTGTACACACGTCTTCATCCTTCTTCCATTCATCTCTTGCTTTGGTTATCCAATCTGGTTGGATAATAAATGGCACAAAGCAATGATTCCACCTCTTCATTATTTCTTGAGAGTGCATCTGCAACAACATTTAGCTTCCCTTTTTTGTATATTATTTCAAAGTCATAACCCAACATCTTTGTGACCCATTTTTGTTTCTCTTCTGAAGATAGTCTTTGTTCCAAAAATTGTTTAAGACTATCGTGATCAGTTTTTAACTTGAAGTGTCTTTCGATTAGGTAAGTTCTCCATTTCTTTAGTGCATGCAGTATTGCTAACATTTCCTTCGCATAAATAGGTTTCTGTAAATACTTTCCTTTGATTGGATGACTTTCAAAAGAAATTGGTCTTCCTTCTTGCATTAAAACAACACTAATTCTATTTCTTGAGGCATCACATTCCACAATAAAGGTTTTTGTGAAGTCTGGCATAGCTAAGACTGGTGCTAGGCACATTGCCTCTTTAAAATGTTCAAAGGCATTAGTTGCTCCAGGAGTCCATGAAAACGCATCTTTCTTCAATAATGTTTTTAGAGGTGCTGCTATTCTCCCATAATTCTTAACAAACTTTTGATAATACCCTGTTAACCCGATAAATCCTTGCAATTTCTTTATGGTTGTGGGGACTTTCCATTCCTTAATGGATTTAATTTTGTTAGGGTCTACCTTAACACCCTCATGAGATACAATATGACACAGATATTCCACCTCTTGTACTCCAAAGAAACATTTGGATGTTTTTTCATATAATTTTTTCTCCTACAATAGTTTGATCACCCTGTCAACATGCTGAACATGATCCTTCCAAGACCTACTGTAGATTAGTATATCATAAAAAAATACTAGCAAAAATTTTATAAGGAAGGGTTTGAAAATGGAATTCATCAACCCTTGAAATGTAGAAGGTGCATTGGTAAGGCCATAAGGCATGATCAAAAATTCATAATGACCCTCATGAGTTTGAAATGTTGTTTTTGGAATATCTTCAATCTTCATTCTAATTTGATGATACCCTGAATGAAGATTCAGTTTGGTAAAATAAATTGCTCCATGTAATTCGTCGATTAATTCATCAATCACAGGAATGTTAAATTTATCTTTAATGGTGAGCTTATTGAGCTCCCTATAATCCAGACACATGCGCCATGATCCATCCTTCTTGTGTACCAATACTACAGGAGAAGAGAAATAACTTTGACTAGGTTGAAATATACCTGCCTCTAACAATTTTGCAATCATACGTTCAATTTCACTCTTTTGGACATAAGGATATATATAAGGCCTGATGTTTGGAGGAACACTTCTTGGAATCAAATGAATAGCATGATCATGATCACGAATAGGTGGGAGTCCTTTTGGAGTTTCAAAAACCTTAGAATGATTGTCCAAGACTTTTTGGAGATCTGCATAAATAGATGATTTTGATGTTGGAACTTCTAGTGAGCATAATTGTGCAATTATGCCTCGTTGTTCTTTCTTTAAAAGATTTTTCATGACATTAGAGCTTATTATCTTTCTCGGCTTCCCTGCAATACCCCGTAATTCGACTTCCTTTCCTTCTGAAAAAAATTTCAGAAAAGTTCTTGAAAATTAAAAGCTATCGTCCGCAAAGATTGTGACCATTGTACACCTAGTACAACATCAACACCTCCCATAGGAATGGAAAGCACTGGAATATTAAATACATATTCCCCCATGGTTAGCTTGATATTATGGCATTTTCCAGAGCAATTTATAGTTCCTCCATTTGCAACCATCACTTGACATTCTGGTGCTGGGTATAGGAAACAATTCACTTCCTTGGTTACCTTACAATGAATAAAATTATGCGTACTAATTGAATCAATCAACACTATCACCTTTTTCTTCTTGATATGTCTGTCTATCTTGAGAGTTTGAGGAGTGATAATTCCTATCAATGCATTACACAATATGGTCGGACTCATTTCTTCCTCTTCTTGGGTTGGTTCTTAGTGTATATCCTCTTCTTGTTCATTTTCTTCTTCTTCTTCACAATCCATGTAAAATAATTTCTTCTCAGCACACTTATTGCCTTTAGTGTATTTGCTATCACAACTGTAGCAAAGCCCTTTTGCTCTTTTTGCTTCCAATTTTTGTGGTGTCAACCTTGTAGGTTGTGGAAATCTAGTAGTAGAAACACTTCCCTCTTTATAGAAGTGAGTGGTAGGCTTCCTTGTCGCCATAATTTTACATTAAATTTTTCTTGCCAACTTGAGTGCCTTCTCCAATGAATTAGGTTCCAAAATGCGAACTTCATGTTGGATGTTATCCTTTAAAGTACTTATGAAGAGATCAATCCTGTGTTCCTCTGGAATATCAGTTACCCTTATATTCAATTTTTGGAAGTCCTCAATGTGCTCCCCCACTAAACCCTTTTGTTTGAGATTTATCAATTGGCTAAAGAAGGTGTTTCTCTTTGTATCCTCATAATGTGCTATCATTTCCTCCGTAAAAATTGACCAAGTGACATTTTTTTTACGGGAGCAAAGCCATCGATACCATAAAAATGTATTTTGTTCTAAATGTAAAGTTGCAATGCATCCTTTCCATCAAACTTCCTCATATCCATTTTTGGAATATGGTGGTTCTTCCCGCCAACATTATATTTTATGAAATCACGATTAACATTTATTTTTTTCTCATCATGAGTTTCCTCTACTATCTGTTCACCATTAGGAAACATTTCTTGTATCAACTTTGTCAAACCTTCCATGTCTACTTTTATATCATTCTTCATGTTTTCCATTTTCTTATCGATCTTAGCTTCCATGTCATCCATATTAGATTCCATGCTAGCTTCCATGACATATATCTTAGATTCCATGCCATTCTTCAAACCATCCATCTTAGATCCATGCATTTCTTCAAACCATCCATCTTATTTTCCATGCCTTTCTTCAAAACTTCCATGTCATTTTTTGTTGCTTTTTGCGAGAGCGAAATTTGTTGCACTTGCTCTTGTAATTTTGATATGTCATGTTACCATTCTTCATCTTCATGAGTCATAGTAGAGATTTCTAAAGGCTTGATGGGTGTTGAACTATTTTTAGGGGCCATTTTAGAATCCAATACTGATATCTATTCTACAATATGCCCTTGGAAACAATTCAACTTGATTCTTCAAACAAGACTTATGCAATTTGGAAAAAAAATACACACCTTTTACTTGATTTTGAGGAGCTCGATATTGAAATTGAATTATCTCTATAATTTCAGATCCTAAATATCTAAAATTCAGCCCTGTAGTAGCCCTCTAAAGCTTCTTTCAAATTCCACAGGTCCGATCTGATTTGGATTCTTCAAGGCAAAGTTATGTCCAATCTCCCACAATGACCCAATTTTGGACTAGTTCAGTAGAGCGAACTTGTACGACTTGCCACGTGTCATTGTTTCCTCCTTTGGATCTGAAATGGATAGACCAAAAATTGCAGTCTATGTACTTGTGGCCACTTTTTATAGCATTCCAATCCAATGCCCAGAGAGAGAGATATGAAGATTTTCCCACGATCACCTCTTTGAGATGAAATTCATAAGCCTCAAAAAGCCCTAACTTCCACAGATCATATCTCCGAAAATATTTCGAACCAATATCTAAAATTTTGAGAAGATTTTCTTCAGGATTGCGGCTTCGCACTCTAAAAATTTCAGCTTCTGACCCTTCATAGAAAAAAATTTATTTCAAAAATACCACGATGACCTGTTTAGGTTAAATTCAGGAGCCTGCAAAATGATCTAACTTGAACAGATCATATCTCCGAAACTATTGCAAGCCAAGATTTGAAATTTCGCGATGAAGTTCCTCAGAATTTTTGCTTCGCACTCTAAAAACTTCAAATTTTTAACCTTCTTAGAAAAAAATTATAGCGAAAATGCCACGATGACCTGTTTGGAGCAGCGAAACCCTGGAATCTCAAAGCTCTAATACCAAATGTTGTGAAACCAGCTCCAAAAATAGAAGAAAAGTGATATCAATGCCTTATAAATAATCCACTTCAAGGGGGAAACCTCCAATACATTACATGAATGAAAAATTCTTGGATGATACAAATGAAAAAACCTCCTTTCTATATATAGGAGTCCATGGGGCCACAATGTAATCCTAGTGGGGCCATAATGTAACCCTAGCCGACCTAAAAATAATAATGTAAGGGCACAATAATAGCAATATGGGGGTTACAGGGGTACAACAATAACAATAAGGAGGGCTACACTAACATAATAAGGGACTACACTATTAATATAGGGACCTAACAGATATTACTAGAGATTTATGCCTTTTGGCTTAAAAAATATAGATAGCATGCAAATATCCATAATATACCCAAAGAAAATTGCTCTTATACCAATATGATCCATAAACTGTCATGGATATTCAACTCGAAAGTTCATCACAACATATTTGATGGAATTATATTAAAAATATATGAAATATACACTATGAGGGTTTTCTCTCTTTATATTTTTGGATCTGTAAATTATTGTTTACTGCATATGCATGTTAATTACAATTATGCTTAAAATAGAGAACATCAAAATAAAAATTCACAAACCACAATTGACACAATATATAACTGGGGAAACCTTTTGGGGAGAAAACCTAGCTGGAAGGTGAGGCCATTATGCTCTCTTTATATGAATAGAAAATGTTTGAGTAAAAGGAAGTAATTCATGTGGTTCATGGTTAATGTGATATGTATATTATGCTTTTTTCCTTGGGATTTTTTTAAAAATGTTATTAATAAAAATAAAATTATAATATAAATTATGCCAAAAAGTTCTTATTAATTTTGAGAAATCCCAACTTCTCTCTCGTTGGCTCTCTAAAACTCTAGTCAAACACAAATCTATCTCACTCGCCCACGATGGAAAGGGCATATGGGGATCCTCCCCTTCTAATTGATGATACAACCACTTTCGAGGTGCTTATCGCCTTTGTCACGATGAAGCATTGGTTCAAGGAAAACCCATCGAAGTTTTTCAAGCGCATGGAGGAAATTTGTAATGTATACCTCCCTTCACATCTACCCAAGTAACCGTTAAACCAGGGTAAAAATGAGTTGAGGTCAGTTAAGAGAAGATTCAACCTTGTTATGAAACCAGCTCCAAAATAAGAAGAAAAGAGAGATCAATGCCTTATAAATAAGCCACTTCAAGGGGGAAACCTCCAATACATTACATAAATGAACAATTCTTGTATGATACAAATGACAAAACCTCCTTTCTATATATAGGAGTCCATGGGGCCACAATGTAATCCTAGCTGACCTAACAATAATAATGTAAGGGCACAATAATAAAAATATGGGGGTTACAGGGGTACAACAATAACAATAAGAGGGTTACACTAACAACAATATGGGACTATACTAGTAATATAGGGACCTAACATGCTCCTCTCCTTCAAAAAAGTGTTGTCCTCAATGCTTGAGTAGCTTCAGGTGCTTTTGTATAAAATTCTCATCCTCCCATGTAGAATCATCAGTGGGTAAGTTCTTCCATTTGATGAGATAATCTAAAATTGATTGATTTCATAGCTGTCGAGTTCTTGTTTACGTGAATTCTTCAGGTTCTAATATGGTTTTTCCTTCCTCATCAAGTTCTAGAAATATTGTTTGAATTGGAAGTTTCTCCCCTATGACCTTCTTTAAGCATGAAACATGGAAAACTTGATGCACTCGTGAAGAAGCGGGAAGCTCCAATTTGTATGCCATAGTACCAATCTTTTGCAACACCTTCTAAGGACCATAGTACTTTGGCAATAATTTATTATCCTTCTTAGCTTGCTTGAGGGAAATTTGTTTGTATGGTTGTAGTTGTAAAAATACCCATTCTCCTATACCAAAACTTCTCTCACTGCGATGTTGATCTGCTTGTTGTTTCATTTGATTTTGTGCCAAATTTAGGTTATCCTTTAAGAGTTGGACAACTTCTTGTTGATGTTCAATGTGATATTCCACTACTGGAACCCTATAATTTTCCCTTAAAGAAGATATGGTGGATGGTAGATGAAATCCATAAAGTGACATAAATGGGGTTATTTTTGCTGCAGTATGGAAGGAAGTGTTATACAACCATTCGGCGAGAGGTAACCACTTGACCCATTGTGCTTGTTTATTAGATAAAAAGCCACGAAGATATCCTTCCAAAAATTTATTCATTATCTCAGTTTGACCATCGAATTAAGGATGATAAGATGAGCTATGAGCTAGTTGAGTACCCAAACAAGGAAATAATTTTCTCCAAAAATTTCCTGTAAAAATGGGATCTCTGTCACTTACAATAATCTTTGGGTTTCCATGTAGCTTTTGAATTGTTTCCATAAATGCAGTAGCAATTGTACATACTTTAAATGGATGATATAATGCACAAAAGTGTGCATACTTGGTAAGTATATCAACTACCACCATGATGACACTCTTTCCTTCGAACTTAGGTAAACCTATGATAAAATCCATTGAAATCTCTTCCCAACGTTGACTTGGAATGGATAAAGGTTGTAGAAGACTTGGGGTCTTAATTGTCTCAACTTTGTTTTTCTAGCAGACCAAACATTCTGCCACAAAATTTTGAATATTAGATTTAATGCCATCCCAAAAAAATTCTTTCTTTACCCTGTGGTAAGTTTTTAAAAATCCCGAGTGTCCTCCTAAAGGAGAAGTGTGCAATTCCAAAAGAATCTTTTTTTTTAGTTGGGAATTCTTGCAAATATATAAGGGATATTTGTACCATAAGGAATCATTTTTCCAACTAAATATATCAGATGTAGTAGGATCTTGCTGCAACTTTTGAATGAGTGTCCACACTTCGTCGTCCTTCTTCCATTCATCCCTTGCTTCAGTTATCCAATCTGGTTGGATAATAGAAATGGAATAGAGCAATGATTCCACCTATTCATCCTTTCTTGAGAGTGCATCTGCAACAACATTTGACTTCCCTTTTTTGTAGATGATTTCAAAGTCATAACCCAACATCTCTGTGACCCATTTTTGTTGCTTTTTTGAAGATAGTGTTTGTTCCAAAAAGTGTTTAAGACTATCATGATCAGTTTTTACCTTGAAGTGTCTTCCCATTAAGTAAGGTTGCCATTTCTTTAGTGCATGTAGTATTGCCAACATTTCATTCTCATAAATAGCCTTTTGTAAATAATTTACTTTGATTGGATGACTTTCAAAAGAAATGGGTCTTCCTTCTTGCATTAAACATCACTAATTCCATTTCCTGAGGCATCACATTCCAAAATAAAAGCTTTTGTGAAGTCTGGCATAGCTAAGACTAGTGCAAGGCACATTGCCTCTTTAAGATGTTCAAAGGCCTTAGTTGCTTCAGGATTCCATGAAAACGCATCTTTCTTCAATAATGTTGTTAGAGGTGATGATATTCTCCCATAATTCTTAACAAACTTGCAATAATACCCTATTAACCCGAGAAATCTGCGCAACTACTTTATGGTTATGGGGAATTTCCATTCCTTAATGGCTTTAATTTTGTTAGGGTCTACCTTAACACCCTCGTGAGATAAAATATGACCTAGATATTCCACCTCTTATACTCCAAAGAAACATTTAGATGTTTTTGCATATAATTGTTTCTCCTCCAATAGTTTGACCACCTTGTCAACATGTTGAAGATGATCCTTCCAAGACCTGTTGTAGATTAGTATATCATCAAAAAATACTAGCACAAATTTTCTAAGGAAAGGTTTGAAAATGGAATTCACAATCCTCTATCACACATGACATCATCACAACACAAAGGTCAAATCAATTATCCTGCTGAGTTGAATGTTGTTTTTGGAAGATTTTCACCTTCATTCATTTGATTATTATCTCATCAAGATTCACTTGGCTCAACAACTTTCACTAATCATCACATCATTTAATCATGAATTAGTTCTGATTTTAAGAAAGAGCTGCCTGATTTCAATTCAGACATGCTATGATCTGACCTTTCCCAAACACATCATCAATACTACAACACCTTCAAGAATGATATTTGAATTGATAACAATAATATTCTTGAAATCCATTACACTAATTCTGCCTTGGACATGCACATATTCCATAAATTTATGTTTATGAGTAAATTATCCTATTTACTAATAATTGATCCACTGATCATTAAGAAGGCAGAGTCAATGAGCTACACCATCTGAATGATTATCCAGACTTTTGAGATCCTCAAGAAATAGATGATTTTGATGTTGGAACTTCTAGTGAGCATAATTGTGCAATTACGCCTCGCTGTTCTTTCTTTAGAAGCTTTGTCATGACATTAGAGCTTATTATCCTTCCTGGCTTCCCCGCGATACCCCGTAATTCGACTTCCTTTCCTTCTGAAAAAAATTTCAAGAAAAGTTCTTGAAAATTAAAAGCTACCGTCCCCAAAGATTGTAACCATTGTACTCCTAGTACAAAATCAACACCTCCCATAGGAATGGAAAGCATTGGACTATTCAATACATATTCCCCCATGGTTAGCTTGATATTATGGCATTTTCCAGAGCAATTTATAGTTCCTCCATTTGCAACCATCACTTGACATTCTGGTGCTGGGTATAGGAAACAATTCAATTCCTTGGCTACCTTGCAATGAATAAAATTATGGGTACTACCCGAATCAATCAACACTATTACCTTTTTCTTCTTGATATGTCCTTCTATCTTGAGAGTTTGAGGAGTGGTAATTCCTGCCAATGCATTACACAATATGGTCAGATTCATTTCTTCTTCTTCTAGGGTTGGTTCCTGTTGTATATCCTCTTCTTTTGAAGTTTCTTGTTCATTTTCTTCCTCCTCACAATCTATGTAAAATAATTTATTCTCAGCACACTTATGACTTTTAGTGTATTTTCTATCACATTTGTAGCAAATCCCTTTCGCTCTATTTTATTCTAATTGTTGTGGTGTCAAACTTGTAGGTTGTGGAAGTCTAGGAGTAGCAACACTTCCATCTTTATAGATGTGAGTGGTAGGCTTCCCTGTCGCTAAAATTTTACATTCAATTTTTTTTGCTAACCTGGATGCCTTCTCCAATGAATTAGGTTCCCAAACACGAACTTCATGTTGGATGCTATCATTTAAATTCCCTATGAAGACATCAATCTTGTGTTCCTCTAGAATATCAGTTACCCTTATATTCAATTTTTGGAATTCCTAAATGTGTTCCACCACTGAACCATTTTGTTTGAGATTTATCAATTGGATAAAGAAGGTGTTGCTCTTTGTATCCTCATAATGTGCTATCATTTCCTCCGTAAAAATTGACCAAGTGACAATTTATTTACGGGAGCAAAGCCATCGATACCATAGAAATGTATTTTGTTCTAAATTTAAAGTTTCAATGCGTACCTTTTGTGTGTTTTGCACATTATTGAGATCAAAATATTGCTCCATCTGTAGTATCCATGTTACGGGGTCCTTGCCATCAAACTTCCTGATATCCATGTTTAGAATATGGTGGTTCTTCAATCCAACATTAGAGTTTATGAAATCACTATTAACATTTATTTTGTTCTCCTTATGAGTTTCCTCTACTATATTTTCACCATTAGGAATCATTTAATGTATCAACTTTGACAAACCTTCCTTCAAACCTTCCATGTCTTCCTTCAAACCTTCCATTTTTTCTTCCATACCATTCTTCAAACCATCCATCATAGCTTCCATGCCTTTCTTCAAACCATCCATCTTAGCTTCCAAGCTTTTCTTCAAAACATCCATTTCATTTTTTGTTTCTCTTTGTGAGAGCGAAATTTTGTGAACTTTCTCTTGTAATTTCGATATTTCATGTTGCATTTATTCAACTTCATGAGCCATAGTAGAGCCTTATAAAGGCTTAATGGGTGTTGAATTCTTTTTAGGGGGAATTTTATAACCCAATACTGATATCTATTATAAAATATTCCATTGGAATCAATTCAAATTGATTCTTCAAACAAGACTTATGCAATTAGGAAAAAAATGCACACCCTTTTCTTGCTTTTGAGGAGCTCGATATTGAAATTGGATTATCTCTATGATTTCAGATCTTAAATATCTGAAATTCAGCGCTGTAGTAGAAATATGAATCTTATTTTGAATGCCAAATGTCTGACTTGATTTGTATTCTTCAAGGAAAATTTATGCCACATCTCCCACAATGACCTAATTATGGATTGGTTTAGTAGAGAAAACTTGTACGACATGCCACGTGTTACTGTTTCCTCGTTCATCTCTGAAATTGATACATAGGAAATTAAAGTTTGTTTACTTATGTCTACTTCTTACATAATTCCAATCTGACGCTCAGAGAGAGAGAGATATGACGATTTTCCCACGGTCACCTCTTTGAGATGAAAATTGGGAGCCTGGAAAAATCCTAATTTCCACAGATCATATATCTGAAAATATTGCGAACTGAGATCTAAAATTTGAATAGGAAGTTATACAGGATTTTAGATTTTCCTTGTAAATATTTCAACTTCTAAAACTTTGTAGAAAAAAAGTTATAGTGCAAATGCCACGATGACTTGTTTTAGGTGAAATTAGGGAGCCTAAAAAATCCCTAAATTCCACAGATCATATCTCTAAAAATATTGCGAACCAAGATCATATATTTTTGCATGATGTTCCTCAGGATTTAGCCTTCACTATGTATAAATTTTAGCTTTTGAATCTTCGTAGAAAAAATGTTATAGAGAAAATTCCACGATGACCTGTTTGGAGCAGCGAAACCCTAGAATCCAAAGCTCTGATACCAAATTTTATGAAACCAGCTCCAAAAATAGAAGAAAGGAGAGATCAACTCCTTAGAAATAGGCCACTTCAAGGGGGAAACCTCCAATAAATTACATAAATGAAAAATTCTTGGATGATACAAATGAAAAAACCTCCTTTTTATATATAGGAGCCCATGGGGCCATAATGTAATCCTAGAAAACATAACAATAATAATGTAAGGGCATAATAATAAAAATATGGGGGTTACAAGGGTACAAAAATAACAATAATGGGGTTACACTAACAACAGTAAGGGACTATACTAGTAATATAGGGACCTAACAAACCTCCTTGGTGACTCTAAGGAAGTGGAATCGACATGGAAAACTATAACACAGACCCCCTACACCTGCTATAGGACCACGAGAGGCTATCCCGATCATTAAGATGGCTTGTCTCTGGATCCCACTAAATTTTTTCGAAGAAAACCCCCAGATGCTCACTTGATATTGGCAAGGGTTCATATGGGAGGCTTTGGACGCTCCCATGACATAGGTGTGCATGCGTCTAGGGACTCAATTTCCCATACCTATGCCTGCGTCTGCGAGATTTAAGGAAATTTTTAAGCCCAAAATCCTGGACACTGCCTTGAACTTCGTGTAGCTTTCGGAAATCTTTAAACACATGAAGACAGTGCCAAATAACCAAAAACTAACTCCAGGACTAGGCATGACCATCCCCAATAGGGACTGACATTCTGTCAAACACTTGGCATGAATGAAATCTACAGGTCTAGGATACAAGAGATAGCATGAATGACTGAAAAATCTTATGAAACATTACAAGAAGGATTTCCATCGTCTTCCTTGAAAAAATATGAAATCCATTAATCCTTGCATCCATTAGTTTAACAATTACAAGTAAATACATGAAATAACCATGACATGAACCAATAATTTAAACATGGTTATAACCAACATAACACCATGGAAATATCAGTGAGATAACAACCATTAAATCAACCATTAAGCCTGCCAATCCCATGAAAGATCTCATCTCATCTATATTTCTAGGACCTACCCACTCCATGATGGCCCTTATCTTTTCTGGATCCATTGTTATGCCCTCCTTGGAGACAACATGTCCCAAGTAATGTACCTTAGTCTGAAAGAAACTGCACTTATTGAGCTTAGCATATAACTGGTTCTCTCTCAACAATATAAATACTATTTCCAAATGCTCGATAGGTTCCTCTTCATTATTAGAATATACAAAGACATCATTGATGAAATAAATCACAAACTTATCCAGATAAGGATGCAACACACTATTAATCAAACACATAAATGTATATGGAGAATTAGTTAAATCGAATGTAAGTACAAAAAAATAATAATTCCCATACATGTTCCTAAAATTTGTCTTATAGATGTCATATTCTTTGATGCGTACCTGATGATATCCTGATGTCAAGTCCATCTTAGAGAACACTATTGGTACCTTCATCTGAGTTGGACAAATCATCAATCCTCAGTAATGGGTACCTATTCTTAATGGTTACTTTTTTCAACTGCCTGTAATCAATGTGCAAACTAAGAGTGCTATCCTTCTTCTTCACGAACAACACTGGTGCACCCCAACGAGATGCACTTGGCCTAATGTATCCCTTATCAAGCATCTCTTTCAACTGCAACTCTAATTCTACCAAATCAGGTGTTCTCATCCTGTAAGGTGCCTTTAATACTGGTGCTACCACTGGTACCAACTAAATAGAAAATTATACCTCTCCGTGAGGTGGAAACTATGAAATATCTGTGAGAAATACATCCCAAAACTGCTATAGAATTGGATACTTTCTCAAAAAATTTACATCCTCAAATTCCGTACCTTTGTCATTAGATATCTAAGCCAAAAATAGAACACACCTTTTCCTGCAACTGCGCATGACCTGCATAACTGTCACCATCCTAACTAATGTGGCTTTCTTCTTTCCCTATAAGACTCTTGGTTCCCCATTGTCATTCAAGAACTCAACATATTTTCCATAAAAATATACCTTGGTCCTATAAAGATATAGTCGTTCCATACCCAATAGCATATTATATGATACCAATGTAAATATGTTCATGTGTGCTATTGTATGCATACCATTTAACTCAAATGCACAAGCTCTTACCCAATGGTGAAATTTTTTCTTTGAAATTGTAGTCAAATGCACTAACCAAGATTCTGCATGCATTTCTTTTCTCAAACCACATTTATCCACTAGGTTAGAACTAATAAAACTATAATTAGATCTAGGATCAATCAAAATAGAAACAAATTGATCACAAGGTTTATCATCCATCTCACTGATAAAATCTTGATGATGTGCCTGCTTGTTGTCCACAGCTGCATAAATCTGAGGAATGTTATGCCCAACATCTCCAACTATCTGCGAATCCTATGCACTATATATCTGGGGTCTACTACCCTGATATTTTGGATATTCCCTCTTATGATGATCCTTGCCACATATCCAACATTTCAAAAATTCTCTACTATCACCTCTAGTCTGCTGCTCTCTATGTCCCTTCCCAGTTGTGCTAAAATTATTGTATAGAACCACATTTTATTTCTGACCTGTGTTTTGAGGCCTTTCCCGCTTTGGTGGCCATCTTCCTTAATATTTCTCATTTCCTTTAAAATCATGCTTAGGCTCAAATTTTCATTTTTAATACTCATAAAAATTCTCCAGATTTCAAATGGCCTCCTCCAATGATCAAGGCTCATCTAACTCAATATGGTATTTGTAGGCTATTGGAAGCCTATTGATGAACCTTTGAACCTTAGCCTTGTCCTCCTTGAGGTAAGGCACATATCTCAACAACTCTGAAAACATGCTAGTATACTCATCATTTTTCATGGAACTCATCTACAACTCTTAAAAATCCTTAGCAGTAGCATCATAGTACCTATCCGAAAGGGACTTCTTCCAGAATAGCCTCTAGAACTCACTCCAATTCAGTTCCTCCACATAAATACCCCTAACATTCTTCACATATTCCCACTAAATTTCTACTTTACCTTTGAGACTAAATGCAGCTATTATGGCTTTCATTATTTTTGAATAATCATGCAATCTAAATAATTTCCTCATACCAAGCAACTAGTCCTCTACGACCCATGGTTTATTCATCTCTCCATCAAAGGTAGGTGACTTTGCTTTCCTAAGATCACTCGAAAAATATCCCCTATCATTCCTCGTGTAAGGATGTTAATAACAACAATGATAATTCCTATCAAAACTAGAACGAGAGTAGTACATGTGTCTGTCACCTCTCCTATCCCATGTGTCCAAGAATCTACCATCTCTAATCGTGTCATATCTACTCGACCTGTAACCACGAGAATACCTACTATCATATGCATCATTATTTTCATCTTCCTATCCATAAATGATCCTAAGTGACCCCTATCACTACAAATATGACAAAATATGAAGGATTTCCACATTCACTTCTTCTTGTTTTTCTTATGCATGTATGATTCTCTTATTGTCTGCCTTACAACTCCTTATCTCTTCCTTCAAACTTCTTTGTGTATATGATAATTCATATGAGTGTCCCACACCATGATTCTCATCGTATTCATAAGGAGAATATTTTTGGTCTACCATCTTGCTAACCATCTTTGATTTCTTCCTGCAAGGCATCTCATTTCAGCTTAAACAAAATCACAATAAACCAACGTACCTTGGCATAATTTGGGGAGAATATCTCATATTAAATATCAACCAATAAACGTAATACATGTATATACATAATCATAACAGCATATATAATTGTAACACATGGTATATCAGTGCATAAATATCATTCTAGTTAGAGTCCAGGTATCAATGCACGACCACATCAACAACACAATGACCTCATGCATGAAAACCTCAACCGTACCACTGCAAAATTTACCATATGTACCCACCTCACATGTATAACTAGTCATATTCTCATGAAGAAACATGTAAAACAACACCAGTAGCTCTTCCATGGTGACATCACTTCGACCATGGCCAAAACCATGCGCATGCAACTAGTACCTAGACCATAAGCATGAGAAAGAAAAGCACGATTGACACAAATGTATGACGACAATAATAACCTTGAAAACATAAAAAAATTCCAAAGGATATCACAGCCATGCTTTGATACAACATGTAATGTACACCTACCATCACATTTACCCAAGTAACCGACCAACCAGGGTAAACATGAGTTGAGGGAAGTTAAGAGCAGACTCAACCTCCTTGGTGACTTTAAGAAAGTGGAATTGACACAGAAAACCATAAAAACAATTTCCTACACCTTCTTTAGGACCCCTAGAGGCTATCCTAGACATCACACTAACTTTTCCCCGGGTCCCACTGAAGTTTTCTAAAGAAAACCCCCAGAAGATCCCTTGATATGGGTAAGGCTGCATTTGGGAGGCTCTGGACACTCCCATGACATAGGCATGCATGTGTCTAAGGACTCAATTGACCATACCTGTATCTCTATCATGGGATTTAAGATACATTTTAAGCCCAAAATCCCAGACACTACCCAAAAATTCTTGTATCTTTTAGAAATCATTAAACACTTGAAGATAATTTTAACTAAGAAAAACCTGACTTCAGGACTAGGCATGACCATGCCAAAATTGGACTGAAATTCTATCAAACACTTGGCATGAATGAAATTATAGGTCTAGGATACAAGACCGAGAATGAATGACTGAAAATTATTATGAAACAATAAAAAAAGGATTACCACCCTCTCCCTTGAACAAATATGACATCCATTAGGTCTTGCATCCATTAGTTTAACAATTACAAGTAAATACATGAAATAACCATGACATGAACCAATCATTTAAACATGATTATAACCAGCATAAAACCATGGAAATAATAGTCAGATAATAGCCATTAAATCCACTTATTAATAGGTACAAAATAAGGATAACTTAGCTTCCATTAAATGTAGGAAATAGCCAACCAGGTTCAGGACGTCCACATACCACCCAACCATAGACATGGTTGAGCCAAATGTCTCTTCAATCAGTGACCCCCATGCCATATTCCAAGCATGAATGCAGGATTTCATGGATATAAAAATCCAAAACACAACCAAGGGAACCCAGAGCCTAAACCACCTCCACCCTCACCATACCATGATCACACCAAAACCGGTGCTCCGATCCCAAAACTGAGCCAAACTTGGAATGGCATCTAGAATCCATCACTATCCTTGTGGAAATTTTCATCTCCCTTTATCTCAGGCTTTAGCACAATCCAATCTCGTATCACTAGGCCCTAAACCAAGACACCACCCTTAGGTTTTACCATGTATCCCGCCAAAACTGGTCAAGGGATTCCTATGCATTTAGGTATTTTCCTTGAGACCACCTTCACCTCAGATTCAAAAATCCATTTAAAAATTTCAAAGCTCAAAACTGAGATCAAAATCCCAACACACCATGGCATCTGGAAAAATTCAAGGAAAGGCCAAAAACCACTGTCAAATCTTGGCAAAACCATGCCACCCACACCAAGAGAACCAAATACCAAAATGCATAAGCCATGCATTTCCAAACCATATAGGAAATGACACATGCAATATGTTACTTGAAAGTATTCTTGTTCTTCCTGACTTGATCCTTTCTTTTCTTTGCTTTCCTTGTCCTTCCTTGCTTTCTTTCCTCTTTCTTGGCTCGATGTTGATTTTCTCCAAGAAAACTCTGTGTCCAAGAGTACGATAAAAAAAGAGAATAATGAGAGAGCTCCAAAACTGAACTAACAAAATGTTAATTGAAAAGAATCCATGAACTAGTCCTCAGAAGCATTTTTACTAATGGGGCCTCTATTTTCTCCATTTTCCATTATTTAACTTCGTTTTCCTCCTCACATGAAACCTATGACCTTTTACCTTCCTTTTCTCACAATTTCCTTTATTTTCATAAATAAATGTGCCAAAAATGTTTTTTTCCTCTTAAATACCTTCACCATTTCCTTTGACAATTTATTTATCCATAACCACATATCTAGTGGTGCCTACTAGGATATATTTTTCCAACATTCAACTTGGAATAAGTGTCCCTTAACTGTGGTCTTATTTTTTCCTTTATCAACTTTTACTACATGAATATTTTTCTTGGATCTGTTACAAAATCCCTTCAGTGCCTTCGGTTTTCTGCCGCTTGACATTAACATACTCACATCATGCTCTAGTGTGGAATTTTACAGGCATGTTCCCCTCCCCCATATGAATCAAATCCTAGAGGGAGAAGAATTGGGCGGATAAATTTAAGGGAAACATGGGTGTTTTTTCTATTGGCAAATGGATTCTTTGTCTTCCTATTCAAACTTAAGGAGGATAAGGATGCCATCTTTAGAAACAACCCCTATTTATTAGTAAACAAGGGAATGTATCTCAATAGATGGTCACCGGAATTCGATCCAACTGAGGATATCCATAATTTTTTCCAGTGTGGGTTAAGATTCCTAGCCTTTTATTGTTTTTCTAGAGCGACGACTGTCTTCAAACCTTTAGAAATGACGTTGGAAAATATATTGATAGAGTCAAATGAAAAGGATGATAATTTTCTTGTCCCAAGATATGTGTTGAATTTGATCCAGAGAATGGATATCCCATAGAAATATTTCTCAATATGGGAATATGGAAGCACTGCCAGATCCTAGAATATAAAAAACTCTCCTTCAAATGTAGGGTCTGTCATGAATATGGGACGTTTTTCAGAGATTGAAAAAGACTCGGAATCAATCTCCTGAAGGAAATCAATCTGAAGAATGGAAGAATCTAAAAAAAGGAGGGAACAAAAAAGGTCAGGTAAAAAATAAGAAGAAAACGCAGAACAATAGTGCATCTTCCTCCTTTATGAACCTATTTGGGGCTTTAGAGTCCCCAAATTCTTGACATCTAGATGCCCATGAAAATTTGATAGAGAATGTAGAGGAAAATAATACAAATGATCCTCTAAAATATGGAGAAATAAATTAGGCCAATAAGGATATCAACCTTACTATGAACCAACCCCAACTATGCTACAACATTCCCATCGTGGATGGGGGACTTGTTCTTTTCCAATTGGCCCAATCATCATCCCTTGCAAAGGAATCACAAGATCTTGAGGAAGGCCCAAGGAAAATAATAAGTAGGTGTAGAAATTATATAACTTATGTGTTATATATCCAAGATTCTCCTGATCACACACTATTTTAACTTCATGCACAATACAGAATCTATTCCACCATTGATCATCACATGCAGAAATTAAATCAATTGCAATGCACACACAAACCATGTGTTCCACACATTAACATGTTTGTTTAAATGTTTAAATGTGGAAAACCTCGAAGCCAAAAACACCAATTATATGTATATAATATATGTCATAGAGATCATGCTGTCCTCACATGTGCTTTTTAAACACCTCAAGTTTTAGTAAGGTATCAATATTGCTACACACCAAAGGTGCCCGATCTAGCAAATCCATGCACCGATCTCTGCCACTTGCTAGCCTGCCTCTACTGCGCAATCCCTGCTAAAGAATGGCTCTGAATGAACTCGAATCCACCTGGCTTTCAATGCACAATCCTCATTGGCATCTCCACTAAGTGTTGGATGCAATCAATGCATCACTATAGTCACAATTGATAGTCACACTTGCTCTTTCACCTACCTCTCCACCGGTCTCCACTGAACTGTCCATGCACTGTAGTTAAGTGATGTATTCTTTAGTTGATTAATGAGTTCATATTTAGTGAATTAATTATTAATTAATTCACACCACTCTCACTAGTGTATCAATCAGTTAGACTAGATACAACTAGCTCAACTGTGTCTAACTGAGTTAAACTTCTACAACTCTACCAACTACTTCTACAACTCCACCAAACTCTGTCACATGAGTTCTAACTGAAGTCCTCCATGCAATAGCTCCAGTAAACCCTCAGGAATAGCGTAATTCCTTCTGTCAACTCCTGTGCCACATTTTTGCACTTAACTAAAGTGCTCCAAGAGAAAAAGATAATGTTTAGAGTCTAAATATTATTAAGAGCTAATAATATTCGACATGTCTATTTTTAGACTGGCAATCTAAAAATAGATTCCGCCCAATGTCGCTAAAAATAGAATTTCATCTATTTTTCCAACTTGATCAACCATCCATAAATAGCATCCTGCAACTTCTGAAATATGATCATCATGTCTAAAAATAGACATAATCTAAAAATAGACTTGCACCAAAAATAGCCTGCGGGCCCACTTAGTGAAGGCGACTCTTTTCACTAAGCTCATCATCTTGTTGAATCTCAACACTCCCTCTCAACAAGATAGGGATTATCCTTCACCCCGATCATGCCTCTATGCTATTCGAATTTTCTCTCGGTGAGCGCCTTCGTCAGAATATCTGCATCCTGATCCTCCATAGGACTGTACTGAAGCAACATGATCTTACGCTGCACACAATCTATGATATGATGGTATTGGATGTCAATATGTTTAGATATATCATGAAATACTGGATTAACCGAGAGTTTAATGCAACTTTGATTATCACAATATATCACGGTAGGATCTAAGTGAGAACTGAAGAACCCGACCAAGATCTTCCTCATCCATATAGCCTCGCATGCAGCCAAACTTGCTGCCATGTACTCGAACTTCGCTGACCCGAGTGCCACAGATATTTGTTTCCTGCTGTACCAAGAAACTATTGTAGATCCGATACTGAAAATCCCTCCAGATGTGCTCTTCGTCCATTGCCTCCCCTACCAAATCTGACCGTCTCAGACTACGCCCATATATCTCATGGGCCCCCGAGGCTAGAAATGCTTGCCTTCCTTCCAAAAGAGTTTGGTAGGCTTCACCATCACTTGTGAAAGCTGGTTCACAGCACAACATATTTCTGGTTGTGTATTGACTAAATACATGAGTGAACAACCAATCGCCGGAGCAACAAGGGCATCCACTACCTCTGTTGATGTAGCATAATCTTTCCTCCAACCACCAGGAAGAGGAGTGTTGATAGGCTTGCGGCCTTACATGTTGAACTTCTCCAGTATCTCTCAGGCATACTTGCCTTAAGACACAAACAGTCCACTCTTCCGCTGCCAAATTTCCAATCCCAGGAAATAATGAAGGAGGCCCAAGTCCTTCATCTCAAACTCCTTTACAAGATCTACCTTGCATGAGTGTATCAACAGTTCATCACCTGTTAGTATCAAATCATCTACATAAAGTACAATGATCAGCAACTTAGCCTCCACCACAATCTGGTATAGGTTCAGATCTACCTCACTCTTGGTGAATCCAAGTTCAGTGAAATAATTGTCTATCCATGTGTACCAAGCACGAGGTGCTTTTTTCAACCCATACAATGCTCTTTTGAGCCTACACACATGCGAATCGCTGCTGAATATTTCGAAACCTTCATGCTTCTCTATGTACACCTCCTCCTCAATGACTCCGTTAAGGAACACAGTCTTCACATCCATCTGATGAATGTGCCAACCCATCTGCGCTGAGAGAGCAAGGATGGTCTGTATGGAAGAATACCTTGCGACAGGTGCAAAGGTTTCTTCATAGTCGATCCCCTCGATCTGTGAGAAGCCCCGGGAAAAAAATCTTGCCTTGTACTTATCGATGCTTCCATCAGCAACTTGCTTCACTTTGTAGATCCATCTTGAACCTACCACTGATTTCCCTTCCGGCATTGGGAAAATCTCCCATGCACTGTTTCTAACAATCGAATCATACTCTTCCACCATGGCATCTACCCATGCAGGGTCCTACATAGCTTCCTCGAAAGAGGATGGTTCTGTCACGATACACTTGCTCATCAGAGCCATGTATCTAGTAAATCGGTCAGGCGACTATCTCTGTCTGCGTTGTGATGTAGGTGCTCCTACATTTTGCGCTGCATCAAGATTTAGTCGCTCAACTTCTATAGTGCGCTTCTGCCCTCTGATGTTTGGCACTGCATGAGTGGTTTCTTACACTCCATGAACCTCCTCTTATGACTGATCCACATCCTAAGGCTCATCTTTAGGGACAAGTAGCTCCTCATCTGCATGTAAGTGTAGCTCCCTCTCAAGTGACAACTTCATGGCTTTCTCCTTATGAAATTTGATATCCCGTCGCACAACAGTCTTCCGACTGTCTGGAAAATACACACGATAATTGTGGGGTGTTTTTGTGTACCCCACAAATATCCCAAACTCTGCAGTTGGATCCAGCTTCCTCCTGGCATCCTTCGTCATATGAATGTAAGCAGGTGAGCGAAAAATATTCAAATGAGAAATATCATTCTTCTTACCAGAAAATGCCTCTTCGGGTGTCCTCATGCCAAGTACTCTACGAGGACAATAGTTTTGCACATAAACTGCAGTGTTTCATGCTTCAGCCCACAAGTGTATGGGAAGGCCTTGATCATGCAACATCGCCCGTGCAGCACCCATGATCGTTCTATTCTTTCTCTCCGCGACCCCATTCTGCTATGGGTTATGAGGTGCAATGAGCTCTCTTCGAATTCCTTATGCGCTACAAAAGTATTTGAATTCTCTAGAGATGAATTCACCACCATTATCACTCCTTAGAGCTTTCACTTGCTTCCTCGACTCTTTCTCAACCAGTGCCTTGAACTCATAGAACTTTGAGTATGTCTCGCTCTTCTTCTGCATGAAGAAGATCCAACACTTACATGAAAATTCATCAACAAATATCACATAATACCTGTGCTTTGTTGTCGAACCTACTGAGAAAGGTCCACACACGTCTGTGTGAATTCTCTCAAGGATCGTCATGGCACGACAATACTTCTCATGAAAATTGATCTTCACATATTTTCCCAAAGTACATCCCTTGCACTAATCTGACTGCGCAATTGTACCCTTGGGAAGCCCGGTAGAAATATGCTGCAAAATTTTCAAAGCGCCATGGTGAAGATGGCCCAATCTCCTGTGCCACAATTTGCCCTCATCCTGGCTCACCACTCCTTCTGCTTTGCCTACCATTGTTGCGCAACCATCTACCTACAATTGATAAAGGTTCTTAACTCAAACCCCTATCCTCCGGGTTTCACCAGTTTCTTTACTGCGCAAGAAAGCCTTTCCCTTGCTAAAAACAACATCATATCCCTTGTCTTCCAACATCACCACAGAGATCAGATTCTTCTTCAATCCTGGAACATGCATGAAATCTTTCAAGATGAAAGGTTTTCTAGAATTCCTCTCAAAGGAAATGGTCCTGATACCAGTTGCATTGTATCTACCATCATCGCCCATCTCGATGTGCACTCCAAGATCCTTCTCATCCAGATCACTAAACAAATATTTGTCTTCGGTCATATGGAAAGACGCACCACTGTCAAGAAACCACATTGATCCCATCACACTTGAAACCAAGCATGAGATCAGTGAAAAATCTAGCTCAAATTGCGAGGCTAAGGCCTCTCCAGCTGCAGATCCAACATCCTTCTTATTTTTCTTCTTCTATGGACAATTAGTGGCGTAATGTCCATGTTGGTGACAATGAAAGCACTTCACCTTGGACAAGTCTTGCTTCTTGCCTTTCGCACCGGATTGAGAAGGATTTTTCTTTCCCTTTCCTTTCCTTGCTTTGGCAGCCAAAGTGCAATTTTATTCATCTTCATTCTTTGATGAAGATCCATCCCTGGTACCTCGCCTTATCTCCTCCTGCACAAGATCCGACCAAAGTCGCTCCCATCCTGGTAGTTTCTCCCGACCATTAACAGAGTCCTCGTAGATATGAAAACTCTTCAGAAGCCCAAGGAGAGCTGAGCTCACCAAGTCCTCTTCATCTACAATAACCCCCACACTTCCCAGCTCATCCTTGCAGTGGAAAAACTTCATGAGGTACTTGGGTATACTGTCGCCTTTCTCCATTTTTACTTTTCTGAGCTTGTATTTAAGCGCCAACTTCCTCTGGTCACTTCTGCTTTGGAAAAATTCTGTCAAATATTTCCACATCAAGAATGGAATAGCTTTACCATAAAGTTTGGACACTATGTGATCCTTCACACCTTCCAATAGAATCCTTCGGCACTTTGTTGTCTTCTTTTGCCATGCGTCAAGTGTGGCTGCATCGCTAGAAGTAGGTTTTCGAATTTCTACATCTATGAACTCCTTCAACCCATTATCATCCAGCACTGCCTCCATCCTGTCCTTCCATGCAATATAATTTGATCTACCCTCAAGGGAATACTCCAATCATAATCTGTTGAAAGACATTTCAATGAATGCTCAACTTCGACACCAAGAAAACACTGTAGCAAATTCGAATTCCACCAGCACAAAAATCAATAGCTTCAATAATTGCAATCTGATCCAATGATCAACTTCTTTGATACCATGTAGAAATTATATAAATTATGTGTTATATATCCAAGATTCTCCTGATCACACATTATTTTAACATCATGCACAATACAGAATCTATTCCACCATTGATCATCACATGCAGAAATTAAATCAATTGCAATGCACACATGAAACCATAAAAATTCACACACATTAACACAGTTGTTTAACAGGAAAGCCTGAAGCTAAAAAACCCAACTATCTGTATATAATATATGTCATAGAGATCATGTAACAATCCTCATACAAAGATGAACATGTCAAGCTCTCAGTACAATACAATTGCTATACACTAATCAGGCCCGATCTAGCAAATGCATGCACCGATCTCTGCCACCTACTAGCCTGCCTCTACTGCGCAATCCCTACTGAAGAATGGCTCTGAATGAAGTCGAATCCACCTATATTTCACTGTGCAATCCTCATTGGCATATCCACTGAGTGTTGGATGCAATCAATGCATCACTATAGTCACAACTGATAGTCATACTTGCTCTTTCACCTACCTCTCCACTGGTCTCCACTGAAACTGTCCATGCACTGTAGTTAACTGATGTATTCTTCAGTTGATTAATGATTTATTATTTAGTGAATTAATTAACTAATTAATTCACACCACTCTCACTAGTGTATCAATCAGTTAGACTAGATACAACTAGCTCAACTGAGTCTAACTGAGTTAAACTGAACACAACTCTAGCAACTACTTCTATAACTCCACCAAACTCTGCCACATGAGTTCTAACTGAAGTCCTCATGCATTAGCTCCAGTAAACCCTCGGGAATAGTGTAATTCCTTCTGTTAGCTGTTGTGCCACATCTGTGCACTTAACTGAAGTGCTCCAAGAGAATAAGATAATGTTTAGAGTCCAAATATTATTAAGAGCTAATAATATTCGACGTATCTATTTTTATACTGGCAATCTAAAAATAGGTTCCACCCAATATGTCTAAAAATAGAAGTCCATATATTTTTCCAACTTTACCAACCATCCACAAATAGCATCCTCCAACTCATAGAATATGATCGACATGTCTAAAAATAGACTTTGCGCCAAAAATAGCCTGCGGGCCAACTTAGTGAAGGCGACTCTTTTCACTAAGCTCATCATATTGTTGAATCTCAACACTAGGAACATGTCGAGGGCAAAAGGAGGCATTGAGGAAGTCAATGTTCAAGAAACTAGGAGCAATGTTAAGAAGAAGGGACGACACTTCAAGAAGGAGATTAGGGACACATAATCTGAAAAAGAAGAAGAAGATGGGGAGCCAATTGTAGGTCTTAGATCTACTAAAATCCTTTAGGTTCAAATGAATAATGGTAACATCATAGGGAAGTCCAAAATTCCTTTTGACCCGCAATTGATGAAGTTAAAATCTTAGAATATAAGGGGTTTTAGGGGACCCTCTAAATCCCTCTTAGTAAAATATTTGATCAAGCAAGAAAAACCAAAAAAAATTCTTCTACAGAAATGAATTGGTAGAAGAAGAAGTAGTGAAGGCATTAAAAATCATTTGGAGGGATAGTGAAGGTGTCACGACGAACCTCAATGGGAGCCTTAGGTGGTTTGGGTATTTTTTTGCACAGTGGACAATTCACCCTGGTCGACAATGTCAAAACCCAAAATTGGATAGCAGTGGAACTAGTAAAGAAGGAAAAAAAATGAGGGGTTTAAATTAATAAATGTCTATGTGCCCTCTACATATGTGGAGAAGCTATAATTTTGGTACAAGCTCATTTCCCTTAAAAAAAATAACTAGAATTAAAATGACATTGTGGGCAGAGACTTCAACACCACATTAATTTATTCTGAGTGTAAGGGTGGGAACATAGTTCAAGACCCATTTAGGGAGAACATGGAGGATATCATCACAGAGTGGGATATGGTTTATTTTAAGCCTCAGAAAAGAAATTTCACTTCTCCAAATAGATGATTTGGAGTTGGTCACATCGCTACAATATTAGATCGGTTCCTTCTTCATATCTCATGGATCCTTTAGGGGTTAGATACCTACTCTTCCATCCCGACCTCAAGAGAGTTGGACCACCAATTGATCTTGTTGGTTTTGGAGGAAAAGGAGGATTTAGGAAAAATTTCCTTTCAATATAATCTAGGTTGGTTGTCAGAGGAAGAGGTAGGTGAGTTGATCAGACAAACATGGTGAGTAGAACATGCCATATCTCCGACCTTCTTATGGGAATGAAAAATAAATTCGGGAAATCAAGCCTTAAGGAAATGGGAAAAATAGGAGTATGACCCACCTAGAAATAGAAAAGAAGAATGGATTAAAGAATTGGAACACCATATTAGCACAAGGGAGGAAAATGTGGTTGATGATTGACATATCGAAAGGGAGAAGAGCCTCAACATATAAATCTTTCAGAAGAATTGGAAGGTGAAGGAGTTATGGAGGCTCAAATATAGAAGCATATGGTTAAAGGAAGGGGATTATAATACTTGATTATTTCACAAACATACCAATGAATTGGAGCTCTGAGATAGGGTGAGGGAAATCACTCTCGAAAGTAAACCCCTGATCACCAAATTTTGTAAAATAACAGAAGAAGCCTTTATTCAATTTCAGTCTTTGTACACATTGAAAGGGAATGGGAATTGTGAGAAGAATAAGGAATTATTCCCCCCCTTCCCCTCATATATCTCAAAATAAGATAATAAATTCCTAATGTAAGAGATCAAGGGGGACGAGGTAACAAAAGAAATATAGTCCATGGATCTTGATAAAGCCCCATGACCTGATGGTTTCCCCATCAGTTTCTATCATTTATTTTAGACTATGATCAAGATATATTTAATGAGAATGATAAAATAGACCAGAGTAAAAGGAAAGGTTAGAAGGGGAATGGATTCTACATTTTTATCATTTATCCAAAAGGATACTAATGCTACATCATTCAACATGTTCTACCCTATCTCATTGTATAGCGCCTCTTAGAAAATTTTGACTAAATCATAATGGGAAGGTTAAAGTGGATCCTAATAAGACTGATCTCAAAAAACCAAGGTGGGTTTCTCAAGAACATGTACCTTCTGAACAACATCATTATGGTTCAAGAGATGATCCATTTGATCCAAGAAAGTGGGGAATCGAGATTTGTTATAAATATGGATATAGAGAATGTATTTGTATCAGTAAGCCATTATTTACTTTTCCGTATCATGGAAAAACTTGGTTTCGGTAAGGATTTTGTTAATTAGATAAATTATTGCATTAGAATTCTCTGTATCACCCCCTTGATCAATGGTAAGAAAACCCCTTTTTTAAAGCCTCTAGAGGTATCTCACAAGGTTGTTTTCTCTCACCCTTGTGTTACATTCCAGTAGCTTAGAGCTTGAGAAGAAATCTTGAGAAAGTTTGGGGTTCTGGTGCCTTTCCAGGTCTCTCCATCACCTAGAACATCAAATTTGTTAACCATTCACAATTCATTGACAACACCATTCTATTGGGTGGAGCCTCCAAAATTATCATGGTCAAGTTTAAAATAATTCTAGAAACTTATTTGGAACTCTCATGGAGCCTGGTTAACAAGAGGAAGAACCTCCTTTATGGTTGGATATGTCTGAATTCAATGCTTCAGGAAATAAAAAAGATCTTAGGAGTTTATGTTAAAAAAGAGTGGATATCTTTCAAATATTTTGGAGTTCCCATCTTCTTAGGAAACCCACATAAGGAAGTATGGGAGGACATTTTTCAAAAAATAAAAAATAACATCAAGGGTTGGGGAGCCTATTGGCTGAATCTAGAAGGCAAGGAAATTTTAGTCAAGTCTCCGCTCTCAGCCCTTCCAATATATATTTGTTCTGGGATTTTATCTCTAATGGTAATCCAAAATAAAATCAATATAATTCTTAGTAAATTTCTCTAGAAGGGGGGGGGGGGGGGGGAATGATAAGAAGTTTCATTTGGTGAATTAGCACACAATTCATATTCCCAAAGGAGTGAGGGGCTTGGAGCTAAGGGACCCTATTATGGTCAAATTATCCTTGGGAGGTAAACTGATATGGAAGTTTATCACAAACTTTAAGGAGTGGTGGAAAGAGGAATTCTTAAAAAAAAAAAATTCACAAGTGTCAATTATTAAGGGTTGAAAGACACAATGGATGGGAACTGGTTCAAAAGTATGGGGACTATGTAAAAAGGAAACCCCCCTTATTATATAAAATTTGGGATGGAAGATTGAGAATGGGGCGTATATCAACTTGTGGAAGGAAAAGTATCTTCCAGGTATCCTTCTATCTCCTTCTGGTGAATTCAAGCCTCTCCTTGAATGGATACAGGATAATGGGGTCATAAGGTTGAAAGATATTTCAATATGATATGATTCAAGTTCTTGGTAGGGATGTGCATGCCATGGACTCCCCCATTACTTGCAATCAAAATGGGAATCAATGATACCCTTCCTAAAATATATTCCCCCATAAACGAAGGCAACAAGGATTTCAAAATCTCGAGACCTGGTAAGTCAAATAAGTACATAGTAAAATAAGGATATATTTTTCTATTGAGGAGACTTTTTCTTCCTACCCAATAAAAAATTTGGAATGTGATTTGGAATAGGGATTGCATTCAAAAAGTCAATGATTTATGTTGGAATTTGGTCCATGGGAGTACTATCACAACATAAAATATAAAGCACATAAACATTCAAGTCCCCTCTTGTTGCATTCTCTATAAGGGAGAAGAAGAGTCAATTCCTCATCTATTGCATGAATGCCCCTTCTCTCGAGCAGTGTGGATACATGTTTTAAAATTTCCATAACAGGCATGCCATTCCTCCAAATTAGAAGGATATGTTCATCAATTGGAAAAATAAAGGAACATATTAGTTTTATATGATAAATAGGGCGTGGAAATCATTGCCAAAATTCTTATACTGGGTCATCTGGATCAAAATAAACCAAGTAATATTCAAAGGTGAATCTCCCTATATCATTCAGGTAGCCAATACGAAAATATCATTTCTCTCTAAATCGCTCTCTTCGAGAAGTCTTAAGAACTATAATATAGAAGGATTATCAGAGTTGGAGAGGATTTTGTTAAGCATAAAAACCTCCTTAGATCTTGATGGAAGCTTCATAGTATGTCCAAAGGAAAGAAATTTTTAGTGTTTAATATTCAAACAGGAAGAATTTTGGTCCTAGAAAGACAAGCAACCCTAAAAAATGCTCTTCTTCGACAACACTACAAAAAGGAACCTAGGGGCGATATGAGCGGGAGGGGTAATATTTTTCCCCGACGAACAAGTCATAATTAGATTTGTGTGGGGATTAGGGATGATTACCAACAATAAGGCATAAATTTTAGCACTTTGGAAAGGATTGGATATCTCTCAGAGCTAAGGAGTCAATGAAATAAATGTCATTGGGGATTCTTTGCTTTTGATTAGAATGTTTTCAAACTCCAACCGCAGTCATGATCACTTAAGCCCTATAGTAGTGAAGAGGATCAATCTCCAAATTAAAAAAAATTGAGAAATTGTCCCTATTCCATGTCCTTCACCTTGTAAATTGTAAGGTCGATGAAATGGTGAATAGAGGCTCAGAATTAGGGGAGAGAAACTTTGAATTTAATGGGTGTGACATGAGGTTTGTCCCTATTCCATAGTTGAATCATGCAAAATTTGGAGACCAAGGTCATCAATGATGGCATATACATGTTCATAAAAGTTGGATTAATAACTCCTCGCATGGTAAACAGGTGGGCTAAGGATTGTGTTAACTATCCACTTAGTCGAAAATTAGAGTTTCGAGGTTACTTGATGTGATTTTCGTTGGGCTTCAAATGTTCAGAGGAAAACATTGTAGGCACATGTGCAAATAAAATACCTAGGCAGATGACATATCACCTGGTAGTATTAATGATGAGGAGAGAAAGGAAAATTCCACCTCGCACCACTACAAATTGGTTGCAAGGTTGGTTTAAGAGGTCTCTTGGGTAGGACAATTATTTAATGGGAATAAGGATTGAAGAGTTTCAGGAATTAATGGTGAAGGAAGAGTGAAACTGAGGGAGAGTTTAATACACTGCCTTATATAAGTTAGCATCGCCTCCTCAAATAGGCATCTATCCACCTCCATTTTGAACATCTTCCTAGTAGTTGTGTCCTATTCCATGGTTTGGTGATGCATCTTCGGGTGAGAAAAATTTGGAGATCGACGGGGATCGGTGGAAGAGGTCCATGGAATTTTGATTCAAAACACTCATTGGAAGGCTATAATGTAACAACCCTGGGTTAAAATTTCATGTAATAAAGTTTTAAAAAGGAAAAATAATACTAAGGTCATGGGACACATATTCCAAGATGAATGTTCGGAAAAAAAATCCTAGTGGGTGTCATTTTCGGTTTATTATGGCTAAGGAAATTGGAAAATGAAAACAAACATTAATTTGCATTTTAATTATGAAAATAAAGGAAAATAAGAGAAAAGGGAGATGAAAGATCATAGGTTTGCATGAGAGGAAAATTGAAGGAAAATATAGGAAATTGAAGAAAATAGAGGCCTCAATAACAAAAATTCTTGTGAGGATCAATTCACAACTTTTTGTCAGTTTGGATTTGGAATTAATTTCAGAGAGAGGAGAGAACCAAGAGAAGAAATAAATAAAGAAAAGGAAAGAAAAAGGAAGGACAAGTAAGGAAAAGGAATGAAAAGGAAAGAAAGGGTCAATTGAGGAGAAGTTGGATCAAGCAGTTTCAACAGAATAATTGCAGGTAATAGGTTGAATATATGGTTTCCAAGATTGTTTGCGAATGCATGGTACATGCATGTGTGTATTTTATTCTCTTGTTTTCATTCACATGGGTTTTTCTAGGTGTGATAGTGGTTTCAACCTTGCCTTTCCAATTCTGGATAGCCATGGTGTGATGAGGTTCTTTTATTTCATTGAGCTTTGAATTACCAGATGGTTTTGGATCTGGGTGAGGTGGTCTCAAGGAAATTCCCAATGTTTGGGGGTGGAGGTGGTTTAATCTCCAGGAATCCCTCAACGGGTGGGTGGAGACAAGAGAAATCCTCAAGGTATTGCTGAATAAAATATCAGACATCCAAGTTTTTTTTGGGCTTAGTGATTTCTTTATCGGTTTTGGCAGGATCACATTAGGTTGAGGGTGAAGGTGGTTTAATCTATGGGAAGCCCTATTTGTTTATGTATTTGTTTGCTTATGTGACCTCTAGACTGGTTTTGGCAAGATTCCGAGAGCTTGAGGGTGGAGGTGGTTTAATCTATGGGAAGCCTTGGTTGTTTATTTCGAGTCCCACATTCATGCTTGGAATATGGAACAAGGGTGATTGGTTGAAAGAAATATTTGGTTCAACTCAATCTATGGTCGGGTGGTACGTGGAAGTCTCTAACTTGGTTGAATTTTGCATATGATAATAATATATCTTTTCCTATTGTATTTCATGAGTAATTGTACTTTTTATTGTGTGTCTTTGATGGTTGTTCTATCATGATTATTATTGTGGTTATGTGCTAGTTATAAGCATGGTTGCATAACAAGTTCTAGTTATGGCTCTTAATATGTTTGATTTGTTGACGAATGGGCATGAATGCATGAACTAAAAAATGTTATTGCAACTATTATGAAAGGACATTATACCTTCTTGATGATTCTTATATAATTATCAGACCCCTATGTTCATATATGTGTTCATGACTAGTATATTACATGTTCTCAATATGTTTGATGAAATGACCGTCATGGTTAGGCCCGGTTAGGTAAATTCCTTGATCAAGTTTGGTATGGATGGTTTTGTCTTGATGCTATTTATCATTCTAGAAAGTCTCATTGAGTTATGGGCCATGGTATAGGGACTCTATTGGAATTTAGGCTTAGAATCTTAGACCACACCCTTTGAACTGAGGAATTTGGGTCATAACCACACACTAGTATTCTTATGCATGCGGTTGAAGGACCTCAACTGCATGGAAGCCTTTTCATGCATGCAATTGGGATCCAATGTCACTGAAAATTATTCCAACTCAGGGTTTGGGCACTCAGAGTGGTTGCTTAGCTCTTGGGTGTCATATAACTCCTGAGGAAGGTTAGTAAAGTTCCCTTTTTTCAACCCCACTTCCTTAATTGTACTTAGTAGGTTGGGTCATTTCATAGTATCAATTAGCTCATGTTGACTGCAATAGGCCACTGAAAGTGGATAAATGTGGAAGGAGGCATTATGAATTGGTATCAGAGCATGGTTTAAATGCTTGGACTGAATGGTAAAATTTGTTTGTCATGAATGCATGTTAATGTCTATGTGGTTTATTAGCATGCATTGTAATGGTTATGGTTGTTGTACATGAGGTCATGGTATGTAGTTACTATTATTATGCATGATGTCGGTCTATATGTGTGTGTGTGTGTATATATATATATATATATATATATATATATATATATGTACCGTGCTAATATGGACTTATTTTGTAGATGATATAGTCTCCCCTAAACTTCACTGAGGTATATTGATTATGTTTGTATTTCGTTTATCTAACATGGTATGTTTGCAGCAAGAATAGGATCAAATATGACTAGCAAAATGGTGAATTACAATTTAGGATACTCTCCTTACAGATCAAATGAGCAACACAAAGATGAGTATTCTCTTGACATAGCAGACACCTTCAAAAGTTGAAGGGAAGAAATTAGAATTTTTAAGGAATACAATGAAAAAATAATTCAAATATAGGAAATACTTGCCAGGACATAGGAGGAACAAGCAGAAGTCAATGCAGTTATCCGTCAGAGTTTTTCAGACTTGCAAAGACAAGGACAACCATGGATCAGTTATGGACATGAGGATAAGACTAATGGGGAATATGGTAGTAGGTCTCATGGTGGGAATAGGTCATAAAAGGATGACACAATCAAATATGGAAAGTTCTTGAATACACTTTATGAGAGAGGTAATGGCCTCAAAATATTCTTCTCTAGGGAATTCCATACATTGTATTTTTATGTTCCTACATTGTACCTTTTATATTCATGCATTGTATTTTTTTAGAGGAGACTGTTTGTTTCTCCCACATTTTATGGACATAATTATACTCAACAGTCCCTTTGACCTACTTTGTGGTCAATATTTGGACATAAATATAATTATCTTATCTTATCTAATCTAGTTCTAGTTCAGACAGGTATCATCATCATCATCTATATCATCCTTATAGGAGGAGTGAGAGGAGATATTTTCTGGATGAGTTCAAGAAAGGAAAGCCACCTACATTCGATGGAGAGTTGAATAATCCAGAAGATGCAGAGGCATGGTTACACGGGATGAAAAATTTCTTCGAGCTACATGAATACACAAAGAGCATGAAGGCCAGGATAACTATTTTCAACCTCAAAGGGAAAGCAAACATTTGGTCGAGAGATGTGAAGCATGTCAAAGAAATTTGGACAAAGGAGTTGTGTTGAAATGAATTCAAGAGACTCTTCAAGAAGAAGTATTTATCAGATAGGTACTATGAAAGAAAGGCCAAGGAGATAATGAGTTGAAGATGGGATCTATGAAAAATGATGAGTACACGACTAAGTTCTTGGAGTTTTTGAGATATGTGTTGTATATTAAGGATGAGAAGACAAAAGTTCAGAGATTTATCAGTGGATTTCCATTAAAATTTAAGGACCTGATTGATTATGATGAGCCTTAGTTACTAGAACAAGTTAGTGGGAAGTTGAAGCAATTTTATGAGAAATCGAATCGTAAAACCAAGTCTAAGAAAGGTTGGAAAGGGAATGACAAGACTAAAGGTAAAAGACCACTAAAGCTAGAAATACCCCACAATGCAGGTGAGAAAGAGAATGTTTCTCCTTACAATAAATTTAATGCACTTGAAAAGGGACATGGATCGCCTTATGGAGAAAAAAAAAGGTAGTGGGCCCTTGCAATGTTGGATATGTGGAAAGGTTCATCGTAAGAAGGTTTATATTTTGTATCAGGGTAATAAACCTCAAATCTATAGTGCTCAGGAGGCACAGACAATTGGGGATGTTCGGCAGAGCATTGCTTGGATCTATTCCACATTTGATAAAAATCAGGCAGATCACCAAGCATCCATCATTGAGATGGAAGGTAAGCTCTATGAAAATTTGTTTCTATTTTGATTGACCCTAGATCTAATTATAGTTATGTTAATCCTAACCTGGTGGATAAGTATGGTTTGAGAAAATAGGTGCATGCAAATTTTTGGTTGGTGCAATTTGCTATAGGTACTAATAAAAGAGTTCATTATTGGGTAAGAGCTATTGCATTTGAGATGAATGGTATGCATATATCAACACATATAAATGTGCTTCCATTGGGATTATACAATATGCTTCTAGGTATGGATTGTTCATACCTTCATAGGACTATGGTGGATTTTTTTGAGAAGGATATTGAGTGCTTGGATGATGATGGAGATAAGAGAATATTCATGGGTAAGAATTAGTGTACATTGATAAGAATGGTTACAACTATGCTGGAAAAGCACAATTGTAGAAAAGGGTGTGTATTATTAGTAGTGCATGTTTCCAGTGATAAAGGTAAGGATGTTGAGGATATGTTAGTCTTGAAGATGTATTTGGTTTTTGTAGAAGCTTCAAGATGTATTCCCAATAGATATTTCAGAGTTTCCTCCTCACAAGGAAGTGAAATTTTCTATTGAGTTTGTACCAAGAGAAACACCAACATCAAAGGCACCTTATAGGATGAGCACTCCAAATCTAGTGGAATTTAAGTTGCAGTTGAAGGAAATTATTGACAAGGGATACATTAGGCCAAGTGTATCACCTTGGGGTGCACCAGTGTTGTTTCTGAATAATAAGGATGGTACTTTCAAGTTGTGCATTAATTACATGCAACTGAATAAGGTGACTATCAAGGATCAATGACTTGTTTGACTAGTTGAAGGGAGAAATAATGTTCTTGAAGATTGATTTGAGATTAGGATATCATTAGGTATGCATGAAAGAAGAGGACATATACAAGACTACTTTCTAGACTATGTATGGGCACGATGATTTTGTCGTGGTTCCTTTTGGTTTAGCTAATGCTTCATCTAATTTAATTTGTTCGATGAATAGTATATTTCATCCTTATCTGGACAAGTTTTTGATTGTATTCATTGATGATATATTGATAAATTCTATGAATGAGGAAGAACATGTGGAAAACCTAGGAGAAATATTGATATTTTTAAGAGAGCATTAGTTGTATGCCAAGCTTTGTAAATGTAGTTTATTTTAGAAAAAGGTGCATTACTTGGGGCCTGTGGTTTCCAAGGAATGCATAGAATTGAATCCAAAAGAGATAAGAGCTATCATGGAATGGGAAACACCTAGGAATGTGGATGAGGTCAGATAAGTAATGGGGTTAACTGGTTTTTACAGGAGGTTCATCAAGAACTTCTCACATATTTCCTACCCTGTTACATCATTGTAGAGGAAAGGAAATAAATTTGAATGGACAAAGGAATGTGCAACTAGTTTTGAGAAGTTTCTTACAAACGCTCTAGTTCTAAAGATTGCATATGTATATAAATAATTTATCGTGTGTAAAAATGCTTGCAAGGGAGACCTTCGTGGAGTCATGATGCAAGAGGGATAGATGGTATTCTACGGGTCAAGGAAATTGAATGACCATGAGAAAAACTACGTGACACATGACCTGGAGTTGGCAACGATTATTCATACATTGCAGATGTGGAGGAACTATCTTCTTGGCAGGAGGTTTGTATTGATGAGTGATCATAGGGGGGTGAGATGCTTATTTGAGCAACCTAATTTGAATGCCAGGAAAGCTATATGGCTGTCCACGCTCAGTGAGTTTGACTTCAAGATTAGTTGCATTAAGGGTAAGGAGAACACGGTTGTAGATGCTCTTAGTAAAGAAGATAAATCACATAATATTTATGCTTTCATATGGGACATATTTACAAGAGCAGATCTTACAGGAATTGATATAGGATGAGTGCTACCAACATCTTAAGCACATGTTACAAGGTGATCAGGATGTGGATTATCATCTCATGGCATATGGTTTGGTGAGATTTTGGGATAGGATCAATGTGTCAGACAATACCGAGCTCAATAAGCTTATCTTGAGGTAATTTCATGTTAAGCCACATTTAGGTCATCCGAGATATCATAAGAATCTAGTTACATTTTTTTCCCTTTTTTGAGAAAAAAAATTCATTTTTTTCTATTATTTAACTTTCTGCAAGCCAAAACAATTTTTCTGTTTAGAATTTCATTTTGCGATAAAAATAAAAGTTGTAAGAAATTTTATTAGCTTTCTATTACTTATTTTTTTGAATTTTTTTATACATATTTGATATGTCAACTTAGCATTTCTTTGAGTGTGTGTTTTTTAACAATCAAAGGATTCATAAGAAGTCATGTTAATATGCACTGGTGTATTCTTTGAAACTTTGTGTTTTTGAGAAACAAAATGTGTTACAACAATCTAGACAGAGTCTAGTTTGGTTTTGTTATTTTTACAAAACCAACTGATGCATATCATAATTACTAGAATATTTTAACTGATCCAATATGAAAAAACTGCATATTTTGAATATGTTTCACGACACACGAAATTTCTCAACATATAAGTTATAAACTAAAACTCTAAAAACTACCCATTAGAGATGACGAACCAATGTAATGCACCATATTTTTTAGTTTTTTTTACAATGTATTTTGGAAGATACAAAATATTGATTTCACTAAATCATAATGACCTTCAGAAATTGTTTTCACCCGTTTTATTACAAAATTAATTAAAATTAGTAAATATTTATGAAATTCCATAAAAATTATATTTCCTGAAAGTAGATTGAATTCTGAAAATGCTTGTATTGGTTCTGACAATTAATTCAGAATGTTTCATGGAGTTTAATCAGACTAAAGTTGAAGATATGTATTCAGAGCTTGGATCTGCGCAATTGCAGATGTGTTAGTTCGACCGAACTTGTAAAAAAGTTCGACAGAAATATTTTTTGCGCTGATGGACAGTCAAGTCCAATGACACAAAAGTTCGGCCGAATTTATTATAAAAGTTTGCCCGAACATTTACTTGGCTTTCCGTCAGCCAGAAAATACAACGAAGCCCCTCCAAAAAAAGCATTTCGCAGCAATATAAATTGACTTAAAAGAATTCATTATTTTCACATAATTTTGCACTTTTCTTCATTTGGTCTAATTTTGCAAAGGTTTGATTTTGCAAAGGATTGTTTTGGGTTTAAGGACTTTTCTTGGAGGTACATTCAAAGGACATTTTTGCAAAGGACTGTTTTGGGTTTAAGGAATTTTTTGGAGGTACATTCAAAGGAAATTTTTGCAAAGGGTTGTTTTAGGTTTAAGGAATTTTCTTGGAGGTACATTCAAAGGACATTTCTTGGAGGTATGTGATACATTTTTTGGATTTTTTTTAGGCTTCATTTTTTTTAAGGTATTTTGTTTTTAGAGGTTTTGGGCTTAATTTTCATTGTTTTTTTAAAGGTATTTTGTTTTTAGAAGTTTTGGGTTTAATTTTCATTGATTTTTTTTTCAAGTATTTTGATTTTAGAAGTTTTGGACTTAATTTTCAAAAGATATTCTTTTGGATGTATTTTGTTTTTAGAGGTTTTTGGGCTTAATTTCCAAAAGACATTTTTTGGTTTTAAGGTATTTTGTTTTTAGAGGTTTTGGGATTAATTTTCATTGTTTTTAGAGGTTTTGGGCTTAATTTTCAAAATACATTTTTTTGGATGTATTTTGTTTTGAGAGGTTTTTAGGCTTAATTTCCAAAAAACATTTTTTTGACTTAATTTTTGAAAGGGCTCTTTTTATGCTTAATATTCAAAGGACATTGTTTGGAGGTATTTTTTTAAAGTGATACTTTTTTAGAGGCTTTTTTGAAGTATTTTTTAAAGTGGCATTTTTTAAGAAGTTGGAATTAATTTTCAATGAATATTTTTTGGAGGTATTTTTTGAAGTGACATTTTTTTAGAGTATGTGTTTTGGGTTGAAGTAAATATTTTATAATGATTTTTTAAAATGAGTTTTTCTCTAACTTTTTAAATGAATTTTTTTTGCAGGACTTGGAAGGAAATATTTTGAGCTGCGTTTCATTTATATAAGACATTTATTTCTCAGATTTTTTAAAGTAAGTGTTTTGGATTGAAGTATGTATTTTTTGCAAAATTTTTAAATGAATTTTTTTTTAAATTAAATATTTTCTGATTTTTTTTTTTTAATTGATTTTTTGTCTAAAATTTTGAAGGAATTTTTTTGAACTTCATACTCTATTATCATGGGAAATTGAAGGACTTGCGCAAGAAAATATGATCGAACAAGAGACCCTGAGGAACGTAGAGAACAAGGGAGAGAATCTCGCAAAAGAAATAGAGAATCACTCTCAAATATTGAAACGGAAAATAAACCTCAACTAGAAGTTGAAGCATGTATGTAAATGTAAATATTATGAATTTGATATTTAAAATTTTCCTAGTGTAAAATGTGTTCAAGCTTAATTTTATTTTATGAACTAATTTGAAAAATATTTTGCAATGTAAACAGAGAGAGATATTCCTCAAAACATTGATGATGAGATACAAAATATTGAAAGAGAAAGTGAGAGATATTGAACTAATGATTGAAGATGGTGAAAATGTTGAAAGAAATTCAAGTGAAGAAATTGAATCACAAGGGATGTATATATGTGTGTGTGTGTGTGTGTTGAACACATGCACGTATTATTGAAATTATACATATTTATTAATTTGGTTATTTATTGAATGTGTAAACTTATTATGTACTATTCATTCGAATATGTATAGATGAAATCAATGTCGATGATGAGATGTTAGAAAATGTTGACACTCACTCATATGGAGATAAAAGAGCTGACCGTGTTATAAGATATCGTGTTAAAAAAAATTTCCTACATACTTCATAAAAGAAAATTTGACATTTCAAGCCCAAATGTTGAAAGGTTTCTTATCATTAAGGAAATTAAAATAAGCTACGACTTTATTGGGTATTTGAAAATCAACAAAAGATTAAAAAATGAAGGAAAATGTGATACAAAATATAAGTAGTGCTATAAATTCAATTACAAGATCTAGACAAAAAAATGTTTCAGTTGTATGTAGAGCAATACATATGGCAGTGGTTTCATCAAGTACTAAAGATAATTTCTTGGTAAAATATATGGTACGAGCATTAGGAACCTCACGAAAAACTTTTCACAAACATCAGAAATTTCGGTTGAAAATAGATGTAAATGATGAACTCACTTGTTGGAGAGCTATCTGTAGGCAATAATACAAAGATAGACTTGGTGAAATTGTTAAAAAAACAATATATGAATATTAGAAGAAAAATTTACGTGTTTCGCCAAATGCAAGGGATGTGATGCAAAGAAGAATATCACGAAACCAGTATGAAGAACATGAAAAAAATTCTTGGAAAACACTTAGATAGAGTTTTTCAACAAGTTCAAATAAGAGAATCGTGAAATTCATGTCTCAATCAGTGCCTTTTTTCAACAAAAACCATGGTATGTAAAACCTATCACCGTACGCGATACTTGTTGTTGTCGTTATAATGTGGAATTTCAATTATATTTTGACACATTCCTTAATTTTGGTAGAAAATTTTGGAAAGATTCACCTCCTCCTTCCACTATCTGTGATTTCATATCTCAAATTCTATATGAAAGAGAAAGCGATGAATTATTTTACAAAAATAAATGTGGTGGTGGTAAAAAATGCGATGATTGTGGAAATTTGACTAAATTTAAAAACAAATATTGTACTGATATAAATTATCAATCATTGTCCAACATGAAAGTGAAATGGAAGAGATATGAATATATCCATACATTGATTTAAGGTTCAAATAGTGCTAAAAGAATTGAATTACAAGAAGAAGAAATTTTTGTGACAGATTTTTTGGGAAATTTTGAGGCAGAAATTTATAAATACACCAAGCATTCCCATAGAGCTCGATGGCAAGGCTTGCAATTCAAAAAATATCGTGAAATTTTTTCCACCAGGGACCATTTTTTCAATAATTGATTTTGCAAAAAACTACACATTTGTTCCACAAAAATAAATTTAGAGTGAATACTATCATTCTGACCAAGTCTCCATGCTCGTCCATATTCTATATAGACATGCTGAAAAAATTGTCGATCAAATAGAAAGCACTAGTGAAAATCGGTATGTTATTAAAGAATATCACTTTTATATTAGTGACGATCGTACAAATGATACATATTTTGTACAACATTGTTTTGGAAAGATTTATGACTCCTTGAAAAGTTGTGGAATAAAATTCAATGAACTTTGGATATAGTCATATGGATGTGCAGGTCAATTCAAATCTTCACGATCATTATTTTGGTTGTGTTGTCTTCATAAGAAAACCTACATTAAACATTGTTGGAATTTATTTGAGACTGGCCATGGAAAAGGAGAACATGACGATGTAGGGGCATGCATAAAACGAGCACTTCGAAGATATCAAATGAACCCCTCTGCAAATCGAAATGTGGATGCTAAAGAAGTTGTTCAATGGTGCACTGCTACTCTAAGCCATGAGACTAACTAATCAAGGGAAGTGCGAAGGTAAATTCAATTTAATTTTTATTGGATATCCAATTTTAAACAATGTGCATTTATCATAATGATTATCTTTGATGGTATTTTGATATCATATTTACATTCTTCTTTGAATTTTCCATATAGGTTTTTTTGGCATATTGGGATCGAAGATGTAGATAGATCAATTGGAAATGATGTTGAAATAATAAAAGGGACTCGAAAATTGCATTCAATTAAAACAAATTTGTCCACAAATGTGTTTGCATTGGATAAAAGAAAATATTCCTTTTTTTTTCATGTTTGCATAGAAAACACAGAATCCAATGACGTTTGTGAAAAAAAAATGTATGTAGAATATTGGAAACATACAAAGCTAAATACAAAGGGAAAAATGTCCATTGCAATGTTTTAATAAATGCAATCAGAGCAAACTACCATATCATCTGATGGTGATCGAGTTTATGATCTTGTTAGAGAAGGTAACATTTGAATTGCTTTCAAATGATAGAGATCTAGAAATAGATACTAAAATTATTTTAAAGTTAATTTTTCATGTTAATTATGATCTAAATTTAAATACATACATTTTTTAAGTTTGTTTTTATTGTGCAAGAGATGTTTTTTATGTAATTTTACCTACTGACAATGATGAAAATGTGAAGTATTAATTGATGTGTAGCACTGAATGAAAGATTAAATTATTAGAAGACTATAATGATCACGGGTTTCCATATGACAAAGGATATATTATACTGAAAGGTTATTTTTCCTGACAAACTAATCAAAGTGGGGATTTTTTTTACTTTGAAGACTATGAACATGATGTCATAAGTTGTCAATATAGTCACTTGGTGTGTGAAGCACGCATAAAGTTGATAGAGGTTCAATCAAAGAAAAAAACGAAAATTAAGAAATGGAAAATGTAAAAAATTGATCATGAACGGATCATTGAAGATGGCATTCCATTGAAATTTTTTTTATTGAACTGCCCAACAATTTCTTCTCTTTGGATTCATTTTTTAGAACTTCCAGAACTCAACTAAAAATTGAGATGCCTTGTTATGATATATGTGCAAGTGTTTGCACATGTACATTGTTTTGGTACATGCACACTAGTATCAACTGAAAGTAACTTTTCTATACATGCATTGATGACAAATGTTGCATGTATTGGATACATATATGTTCTAGAATGCAATTCACTGAAAGTAGCTTTTCTATGTGCATTGATGAAAAATGTTGCAAGTAATGGATATATATGTTCTAGAAGTATTGGATATATATATATATATGTTATAGAATGAAATTAAAACTGAAAGTAGCTTTTCTATGTGCATTAATGAAAAATGTTTCAAGTACTGGATACATATGTTCTAGAATGCAATTAACTGAAAGTAGTTTTTCTATGTGCATTCATGAAAAAAGTTGCACGTACTGGATATATACATGTGTTCTACGCAATTAACTAAAAGTATATTTTCGATGTGCATTGATGAAAAATGTTGCACGTATTGGATATATATATGTTCTATAATGCAATTAACTGTTCAAGTAGTTTTACTATGTGTATTGATGAAAAATGTTTCACGTACTGTATATATATATATATGTTCTAGAATGCAATTAACTGAAAATAGCTAAATTCTATCTGCGTTGATGAAAAATGATGAAGTATTGGATATATATGTTCTAGAATGCAGTTAACTGAAAGTAGCTTTTCTATGTGCATTGATGAAAAATGTTTCACGTACTAGATATATATGTTCTAGAATGGAATTCACTGAAAGTAGCTTTTCTATACATGCATTTATGAAAAATGTTGCACGTACTGGATATATATCCATTATAGAATGCATTTTTAAAATTTTATGATTGTTTGATGCATCTAACAAGATCTATAATTTTATGATTGTTTTTAGATATATATGTGTGTGTGTGTGTGTGTGTGTGTGTATTTTAGTTCAATCATTTTAACATATATATTCAAACATGTGTAAAATAATTTCTACATGTACATATATTAATGTGAATTTTTTTTGTTTGGAAAACGACAACTTGAATTTTAAAAACAAAACATTATATCACATGCCAAATGTAGTTCAACCATCCAAAACTTAAGTTTTAAAAACAAAACATAATATATATCACAACATTACTTCAGATGCCAAATGTAGTTCAACCATTCAAAAATTAAGTTTTAAAAACAAAACAAATTATAACACAACATTACTTCACATGCCAAATGTAGTTCAACCATCCAAAACTTGAGTTTTAAAAACAAAAACATTATATCACAACATTACTTCACATACTAATTGGATTCAGCTATCATTAAAAAGAAACATTATCATGCCAAATGTGGATTCAACCATCAAAACTTGGATTTAAAACCATGATAATATAGATCACAACATTATTCCCCTTTCAAATGGTTCTTATCAAGAAGCTGTTTTGAAATAAAAGAATTATAACAAAACATTACTTCACATGCCAAATGTGGTTCAACCATCCAAAACTTGGGTTTAAACAACATTATGATCAGTATCAAGTATCAAGTAACATTACTTCACATGCCAAATGTAGTTCAACCATCCAAAACTTGAGTTTTAAAAACAAAACAAATTATATATAACACTGTAACATTACTTCACATGCCAAATGTAGTTCAAACATCCAAAACTTAAGTTTTAAAAACATTATATATCACATTCACATGTACCAAAATTAGTTCACATAAAATATGTCCAAAATTTGTAGATCTCACAAGTATCAAGTATCAAGTATCATGTTATATATCACTGCATCTAGATAAGACTACATATAAAAAAAGTAAATTTAAGACTAAACCTATTGAAAATATTATGTTGCACATGTCCATGTGCATCATCCATCAAATACATATGGATGTAGTGTCTCTCCTAGCAAAGTCACAATCCTCGAGATATCCTGCAAAGCATGGGGAACCTATACATAATGTGTACAAACATTAAAATTTGATGTTTTAAAATTGAGTGAGAATATATAGAAATTCATGTAAAAAACAAAATGTAAAAAAAAAAATCATGCGATACATCATCAGGTTCACTCTCCATTTGTTGTTCATCCACTAAAGCTTCCCCCACAGGAACATCTTCAACAACAAACTATACAATATACATATACGGTTATCCCAGCAAAGTCACAATCCTCGAGCTATCCTACAAAGCATGGGGAACCTGTACACAATGTGTACAAACATTAAAATTTGATGTTTTAAAATTGAGTGAGAATATATAGAACTTCATGTAAAAAACAAAATGTAAAAAAAAAAATCATGCGATACCTCATGAGGTTCCCTCTCTCCATTTGTTACTCGTCCACTAAAACTTCCCCCACAGGAACATCTTCAAAAAAAAACTATACAATATATATATATATATATATATATATATATATATATATATATATATATATATATTAAAAATTTTCAAATGAAAATGCATATATAAACTTATTTTCAATAATATTAAAAGAAAATTTAGACAACTTGTTCAAATGGTTGAAATGGTGTGGATGTTCCTATCTCCATTGCTAGAGTTTGTGGAGAAAAGAAATCCTCTATAGGAACCTAAAATTCAACAAATTTAAAAGTATAAAATAACTCAAGATCAAGATCTCAATTTATAACAAAACTTGTAAACTTCAATTTATAAATTATAACTTAAAAACATATATTTAAGTGAAAAATTGAATACTTCTGTTGGTGGATTTGGCACATCTCCTAAGAGAGGCTCCAAAAGAAAATATTTGAAAACCTAAAATTCAAAAAATTTAAAATAACTCAAAATCTCTAGATCTCAATTTATAATAAACTTTCAAACTTCAATTTATAACTTATAACTTAAAAACACACACACACACACACACACACACACACACACACATATATATTTAAGTGAAAAAATTGAATACTTGTGCTGGTGGATTTGGCATGTCTCCAAAGAGTCGCTCAGAAAGAAAATCTCCAAAAACCTAAAATTCAAAAAAATAAAAATAACTCAATATCTAGATATATATCATTTTTTAATGGAAATTTTTGAGGTGGAATATATAACTTAAAAACATAAATTTTAAAAGTGAAAAATTGTCCATACTTGTGATTTTGGATTTGGCACATCTCCTACGGAAGTAGAAGGTACATATCCCAAGGAAGAAAAAGGTACCGCCATCCCAAAAACATTGGATGGAATCAGAATCTGTTAAAATTTTTTATTATATATATGTACATATACATGTGTGCAAAATTATTTATTTTAAAAATATCTCGTCATGTTTCGATATATATAATAATAGATAAACAATAATTTTACATAATCATGTTCACTTAAAAAACACTAACATTTGCCAGCATATCTTGATGGTGAGAACCATCTTGATTGTATGATTCATGGTGAGACCCATCTTGGTTGTTTGAACTGGAGGCTCCGACCATGATACTAACATTTTCTTCATTCATTAAGCGTGACAACTGCAAATGGTGTTAACATATAATGATACATTTTTGTTAGATTAATGTATAAAAATAAATGTATGCATATATGTATTTATTACAAATTGTACGTGTTAAAATAATTGAACCCTAACCATTAACACATACCGTTCCCATGCCCTCTTTGTCATGAACAATTAGGTCCTGCTAACGATTGTAACAATTCTTTGCATATGTTTTGAGATCTTCAACACTCATATTGTCAATCTCTTCATATGTATAATACACAAAATTAGCACGTGCATTCTCACATGCTCTTTGTTGATTCAAACAAACATCGACTCCACCCAATCCACTATGAACATTTTCAATGATGACATCACTTGCTTTTCGACTAATTTGAGAAGTGGCTTCCATCTCTGACCGCAAAGCTTTGACACAAAAAGGTCGACTAACCAATGGTGGCTCAGGGTGAGGCAACTCAACATCACGCCTAGCACCCCTACGGTCACACAATCAACCTTTCCCAAGCCCAAAAAATTCAGAGAGAAGGTCATTGTAATTGGGTTTCATTTTCAAAAAGAATTCTGCATAAAAGAATTTTTCAAAATAAAGAGGAACCTCGTCATTCCATGGGAGTCTTCCATAGGCCACAAGGTGTTTATCATAATAATAGTGAGCTATATGATGGTGCTTGAAATATTTCACCTTTAACATCTTTCTTTTCGACCCTTCTTTGAAATTAAACATAGACTTGGCCATTTCTGTTGTAACTCTTTGTTTAAAAACCTCCCATTTATCGAGACCCATCACTATTTCCTTTATTTTTCTCATGATTTCTACAAAAGTATCAGTGGTTGGCCCAAGCTTTTGGTACACATATACTAGTTCACCTAAATAGTGTGTAACTATTTCCAATCTTTGTCGACTCTCAGCAGGTAGAGTCAAAGCCACGAGATCTCTCTTACATTTTGCATGAAGATGTTGACACCTTTCTAAGGTGCATTGCTACATGTTTGTTTCCCAAGGTATATCGGAACTGTCGGCTAGGTAATTCATGGCTGGTGAACAACCTTCTTCTTGAATGATGCATTCTGCCCTACGTCTTTTTTGAGCAACATTTGGAGCAGCATTTTCAGGCTCTGCATCAATATATAAAAATTTATATATTAAAAAAACACATGTAAACAAATTTGTACAAATAGAATGAAAAAAATATTCAAATCGATGGCCACCTTGATGTGGTTGGCTAGCATCTTTCCCACACTGAGACTGTTGAGAACCAGAATGACCCTGCTGAGAACCAACATGGCCACCGATTGGTTCAGAACCAACATGAGGATCCATTGATTGGCCTCTGGGGGAATACATATCACCACCTTCACATAATCCGCTAGCACTTATTAATGGCCCTTTAAGGGAATCTGAACTACCACCAACCTCACAAGACGAGAGAGAAGCCTCATAAACAAATATGAAATTATAATCAATTCAAAAATACATTCATACATATAAATATATCTACATATTCATTTATTAAATCGCATGAACCATACCATGATTACGTGAACCATGGGCATGCTCCATTGATGGAGTAGACACCCTTCTCCTCTTAGCTCCTAAAAAATAAAAAATGAAACTTATTAACAACTAATTTAAATCAAAAAATTGATACAAAATAAATTCCATATGTACACACATGTATGTATATGTATGGAGATTTAAGATTATATTTAAATAGCATGAACATCCCTCAATCCTTGATCCCCCTCATAGAGATATGGGATTCTGTTGATCTTCGTTGTTCATCCTCCATGATATATATATCTACAATGGAAATTTACAATTATTCTTTTAAATTAATATTTAAAATAAATTCAAAATAAATTTCAGAAAATTAATGTAATTTAGTGTACATAAATTATGTAAAACACAAATTTCAAAGCACTAATTGATGTGTGAAACTCAATTTAAGAAAAAACAATTATAAAAATGTTAAGTTCACCAAATTGTGCTTTACATGGTGGGAGCACACTTGGTATAACATTGAAAAAAACACATGGTAATTAAAAAAGAAGTGTGAAACTCCATTTAAACAAAAATTTGTTGAAGTCCTCGCATTTTAATTTTATAAAAATGTGAAGTTCACCAAGTTGCACTTTACATGGTGTGGTGGGAGCACACTTGGTATATAATTGAAAAAAACACATAGTCATTAAAAAAGACACATTTATAAGTACAAAACACACACATATCCAAGATATGTGACAATGTCCATCAATAAAGTTTGAAGGAGAGCATCTCAACACTAATTCATCTTTGAGAGGTGAATCTTGAATTTTTGAAGAAGAGCATCTCGAAACCAATTCATCTTTGAGAGATGAATATTGCGTTGGCATTGCCCCGTATAATTCTAATTTATCTTAATAGATGAATCCTGAATTTGCTTTGCCCCACACAATAGATCAGCAAACATCTTATTCACATTTGTACAATGTCTTATACTAAAAAAATGAAATTGGCTAACAATATTGTTTACTATTCCATGCAGTTCTTTTAGCCTCTCCTTCTTAACTTGGTATACGCCATTCATCTGGTAGCAAACAAGTTCAGAATTGGTGAAAACTGCAATTCCATTTGATCCATACTCCATAGTTGTTCCCAAGCCTTCTATCAATGCAATATAATATGCCTCGTTCTTTGTTGTTCTTCCCTGTATATTCTTTCCTTTGGACAACTTTTCTAGTCACAATATTGGGAAGCACATATGTGATCACTGCTTTCCCTAGATTGGGATAGCAAGAAACATATATGCATAATGTCCATTTTTCAACCATATTTAGTGGGTTTTTTTATCCCTGGAAAAAAACAAATTCAATAAAAATATATTAAATTGACATTTATTGCAAATGCATGGGAGAAATGACACATGTGCATGAGATAAATGAAATATGCATGGTTTATCTTAAATTTTGACTTAAAGTTTATGGTAGAATTCACATCTAGAAATGAGATGCGTTAAAGATTACATTGCCTAGAGTTCAAGGGATATTTATGACACATATACATGGTTCATGCATGGTTTGCATGAAAGTTTGCCTTAAATTTTATGGCAGAAATCACATCTAGCCTTAAGAAAGGATGTGATCCAGAGGCTACCTGGCCCTTTACATGCCTTAAGAAAGGATGAGATCGAGAGGCTACCTAGCCCTCTACAGACTGCTTTAGAACTTGTAGAAGTTAAGACTCAACCAACAAACTAAAATCCTATGGAAGTTCAACCACTTTAGGTTCAGTTTTTAGGCCTTAAAGTTTGCCTTGAATTAATGGAGGAAAGTCTTGAGTTTGGGGGATACTATATGAGATTTCAGCCACTTTAGGTTCAGTTTTTAGGCCTTAAAGTTTGCCTTGAATTAATGGGAGAACGCCTTTGGTTTTTGGGAGAAATGACATTTACATGCCTTGCAAAATTATTTTATGTACTTACTAAAACAACTAGTTGTGGTGCTTGATGAAGTTATGCCAAAATTCACACCTTTATGAGTTTGTGGGAGAAATGAAATAGAAATGACACATGCCTTAAATTTTTCCTACAAGTTTATGGGAGAAGGGAGAAATGACACATGTACAAGGTTTTCCTTAGAGTGGTAGTGGTTTATGGATATTAAAATGAAGAACTTCTATTCATGTTCCAGAGATTGAATGTAGGGTCATTTACTGGATATGTCACCTTTGAGAAAAAATGAGATCTAGAGGCTACCTGTCCCTTTAGACTCTGCCTTTAGAACTTGTAGAAGTTAACACTCAACTAACAAACTAAAATCTTATGAAAGTTCAAAATCCTATGAGAGTTCAGCCACTTTAGGTTCAATTTTTAGGCCTTAAAGTTTGCCTTGAATTAATGAGATAAAGCCTTTAGTTTGTGGGATAAATGACATTTACATGGTTTGCAAAATTATTTTATGCACTTACTAAAAACATGCTTTAAAGTTAATGGGAGAAAGCCAACATGACACATGCTTTAAAAATTTTGCCTAAGAATTTATTGGAGAAATGACACATGTGTGGGAGAAATGACACATGTACATGGTTTGCCTTAAAGTGGTTGTGGTTTATGGATAATAAAATGAAGAACTTATATTTAGATCTGTTCCAAAGATTAACTATAGGAAAATTTACTGGATATGTCACTGTAATATTCCCAAATTTTCACATCATATTTGGAATATTAGAGTCCTTGATTTTCTTAATGAATTAAGTAAATAAAAGGGTGGAGGGACCCATAATCCTCAGTATGAATAAATATCCACTTTTGTGTGTGTCAATGTGAATTAATTAAGCCTAGATCTACATAATAAGGTGGTTGAGAAACTACTAACGTGAATGAAATTAGAGAACATGCCTCATTAATGAGATATATCATGGAGGTTGACACAGTCAACTAAGATCTTGAATAGATCACACAGAAGGTTTATTCAGTCAACTAAGATATTGAATATGTCAAACAGAAGATCATGGGACATTCATGATAAAGTGATGGAGGATTTTGTGCAAAAAAAGCACACTTGATGGAGAGGGTGTACATTGCACCTAGACATGATGGTTGATTTGGTCAAACAGCATAGTCAAACTTGGAGGATCTTGTCCACATGCACTACATAGTCTAGATGAGGGCCAAGGCTTGGGAAGGCTCAAACATTATATAAAGAAGATGAAGACAAGGATGGAGATATGCTGGTTATTCTTGATGTAAGGATATTTTCAGATCTATAATTGTCATGTGACATTCCATTGCTTTCTCAAGCTGTTTAGCAGAGATTGAAAGTGTTTTTTAGCACAGGGTGTTCCTGGTCGAGAACCCCACCTCTTTCTTAGATTAGCTCGAGAAAGAGTATTGTACTTCAGTCTACATTAGGCATTGGTGCCGCATCTCTTTTCCTACTTTCTGCAGAACATTCATATTCAGAAATTGCAGATTTCTGAAGATCAGTTTGGAAGGTGGAAGTTGTCTTTAGTACTTCAGCTAGAAAATTGGTTAGGGTTTATTCCCATCACCTTGGGCTTATAGATCAGAATTCCCAGAGCTTCATTTCAGATCTGGAATCAAGCCAAAATTATTAACCTCCTAGCAGTAGTATTTCATTTAGGAATTACGTTTTCCAATTTGCAGATCCAAAAGGAGGAAGGATGTTACTAGAATTTCAGCTAGTAATCCTATGAGGGATCATCCCCTCACATTGCCATCAGTCTTACCATCAGCATGGAGTTTATTGCAGCATTTTTCAGTAGGCAAAAGGCCTCGCTTTCCCTCACAGCATAGTTTCTATTGGTAGTTGTGTTGCAGCAACTGTAATCATCATTAGAGGATTGAGAAGCTAGATCGAGAGCTTCTAGCTTGTATATCTGAAGAAGGGATCAACCCTTCAAGCTTAGATCTGATCTTGCAACATATTTCAGCCATATATTTGGTATATCTAGCTTCAGATCTGTATTTCCCAGCAGATCAAGGATAAAATCCTAGGAAGGTGATTTTCCAAAGTTGTAGATCTGGAAAATCCTTTATGGGTTATCTTGGGAATCCATCACATTGGCCAAATATTGAATCTTGGTATCATCTGAGCTCCAGATTTGAGTAGATATGAATTTTCCTTTTCAACCTGCAGTTATATGTTCATATTTTTCTGAAAGGACAGGGAAATATTTCCTTCAGTGCCTCTTCAGTTACGTTGTACCTATTGTAGCATGTTTTCTGGGTGATTCTAGAACATATTTTTGGCTAGATCTACTCATATTCTTGTACATTGTGTAACTGAATCATCTCCATATAATAAAATGTCCCAGCTTCTATGTAAATTCTAAAGTTTTCTTAAGATTTATTGTTTACTTAGTTGCAGTCCTTATATTGTGTTTAGGTATTACTGCATTCTCCCTTTTGGGATATTACGGTGGTATCAGAGCATGATCTTTGGCTCAGCTTGTGGACACTTCATCTTTTTCATCTAAAGAAGAAGCAGATATATGAGATCTATCGTGGAGGAAGAAAATTCTACCACTCATTTCTGTAGATCTATGCAAGATCTCTCCAAGGAGGTTAATAAAATGAAAAAGGAAAGGAAGAAAGAAGATCCAAGAAGAATATGTGATGAGGAAGGTCCAAGCACTTCCTATCAGCAAAGAAGAAAACCAGAGAATTCTAGATCTCCTCATAGATCCACTATGCCCACTTTCTTTGGAGAATGTGAGAGGTGTAGAAATAAAGAAAGGAGAAAACCTGAGACTCATGAGGCTATTAGTCTATATCTTGAAGAGTACAAAGCACAGTCTAGAGCATTCAAGGAGAAGCTAAATCTCCAACAATTCTTCAAAATCAAAGAAGAAAGAGGATCCTATAGTAGCAATAGAGTAAAGAGGCATAATAGATTCTATTTGCCTACATTTGATGGATCTTCCTCAAGCACTGTTAGAGCTTGGAGGAGAAAGTTAGATGCATTTTTCAGGCTACATCCTGTAGCTGAAGAAGAGGTTGTCCAAATTGCAACACTTCATATTTTAGGTGAAGCGAATGATTGGTGGTTTGGTCACATGGAGCATGCAAAGGTAACTAAATATTCAAATTTATTTCACAAGTTGAGGAAGGAATTTGATGTGAAAAAGCCAGAGATGTGCCACAATGTGACATTTCGTAAGGAGAAAGATGCCAACCTTATCACTTTGGACAAGAAGTAACTACATTCACCACCAGCTGCAGAAGTACTTGCATCCGGAGAAGAGACACTTGCATATTTGCAAGATAGTCTTGAGCTCCTGACATATAGAGTCCCATTCATGATTCAGGAGATGCATGAGGGAAAGGAGGGAGATTCCAGTGCTGGTACACTTGGAGAAGCACAACCATCACTCTTACTAGTGGTTGGAGGCACTATTGTCCTAGTTGCAAGAACTCTTGTGTTCTGTCAAGAGGTTTCCACATATCATTTGATCCAAGGTATGCATACACATTCATCACCTATTGTTTCAGTGGATCTTATTGAAACTTGTGGGGACATGCCATCGGGGCCAATGCATGACCAAGGGTTAGAACCAAATGCTAGTTTGAAGCAACAAACTATCACAGCACAGAGGACCCTTGATCTATTCAAGGAGGAGATGAAAATCTATCCTAGTTTGTCATGGATGGACTACACTCAACCCCCATGGTTGAAGTGTAGGGTTTCAGAGGAATGGATGAGCATGATCCTATGTACAATGATTGGTTATGAGATCAGTATTGTACCTTGCTTTGGGACAGTATACGTATTACCTTACAGATCTATAACATCGTCACCTAGTAGCAGTAATAATGATGAGGCCCCATTATTCTTGGAGCATTCTGAAGGTAGCTTCACTTATGAAGTAATGGAGGACAAGATGATGAAGGGTAGACATATAGATATGAGAAACCTTTTCTCCTTTCTTGATGACACTTTCTCAATGAGCACCTCACAGCTTAAAGAGATACTTCTACCTACAGGAGATCCAAAACCTCATTAGTTTTGGAAGGCCATGGATGAGAAGGTCTCATTAAAATATCTCAATGGAGATGCACTTCAACACTTCATGAAGTGCAAAGTTCTTAATCAGTTTGGGGAAGATGGTATTCTACAAAGGGAGGATACCATGATTATGCAGCACATCACTCAACATCCATATTGGGGTGAGTGGGTGAGGATGATAAGCAAGGGGCTGCATGACCACTTGCATATTTTTTATATGGGCCAGCAAGATTGGTTACATTGGTTGCCCTTGGGAGATTCCAGTCACTATTTTTGGGTGCAGGAATTACACTTAAGAAAACTCTTCAACACTTAATTTTTCAACCTAACGGATTCATAAACTTAGAGACGAAGCACAGGCAATACCAAAGATGGTATGAATCTTCCTAATGTAAATCCCTAATTTCTTTAAAGGAAATATTACAGAATCAAATTAAAAAGAGAAAAGAAAGGCAACTTGAACCATCAAAAATAATCTAATACTGGAACAATAAATAATGCATTTTCAAAAAGGTAATCACTCCAGGTGATTATTGGTTAACTACTGAGAATGTGTTTTTCTTTAATATAGAGACTTAGCAGTCTCATCAAATGGGCCCTTAAATCTACTCCTTTAAAGATTTCCTTATGCACTAATCTGTCCTTCACTTTCGCAGTCTACTTGCACTAGTGCAAGAACAAAGATTTATGTAGAAGGTACAAATGGTGTCTTTACTAAAGGCTTTTTACTTCATGCAAGGGCTTGAAATTTTCCAGGTTCAAAGCACTTAGATATTTTGGCAAGAAACTAGTTCTTGCACCGGACCAGAGCTTCTTGCACTTAGCATTTAATTCTTAAAATGAGTGCTTAATTATTGCAAGTGCTATTATACTGTTAAATAAAATTGCACACATAAAAAGTGAATGTTTCTGATCTTAACAGAGTGCAGAAATAAAGAAAAAATAAATATATATATTTATCTTGTCATAAGCATTTAATGAAAGAAAGAGGGTTGCGGGAAGTTAAACTAAGAAAGTTTGATGCATCACACCAACGTGCACTGATGCAGGTTCATTTCTCCTGCTTAGACCAGGCGGGAAAACCAATGAAGCAGAGTTGCAGAAAAAGAGATATCACACCAACGTGCACTGGTGTAGGTTCATTTATCCTGCTTTGATCAGGCTGAGAAAAACCAATCTGAAATCAAGTGCAGGAATGGAAATTGTAGGAAAAGGAAAGTTATCTACTTCACACAACGGATCCGCTTGCACTCAGACATGAATACATGTGCTTAAGATTAAATCACACTTGACAATGTAAACAAAAACTACAAGAATACACGAAATGGGGTAAACGTACTAGGTTGGCTAGGCCCAAGCCAACCAACACGTTTCCCTTTTAAATGGAAACACTGCTCACTATCTTAACTAATTCATCAACTCAATACATAAACATATTTTTTGAAACATGAGGTGGAGCTCCTTTTATTAATTCACTGAAGCAAGTGCATACATTAAGGCATTGTCCATCCCAAATTTGGGTGATAACAAAATATAATGACCTGCTACCGCCTCTCGGCTGTGTTCCTGTTCTCCTTTAATATCAAAACTTCACTCCCCTAGTCCTATTTAAATTTTACATTATATAGACCTTTGGCCAAATGCCAGAATATATCCTTTAACTGATTTCATAACAAAACGCAGAGTTTATCATTTCTGTCTTCAAATTAGGAAGTTAACAGAACTAGCCATAGCTAACCAGCTTTCGCCCTTCACGGATTGGTCTCGACTGCCTTTGGATCACTCTGCTGTCGTGGTTGAAGCGGCTCAAGATGAGGCGGTGATCAAAGAATGGATGATAAGATTGAAGGGATGGCGGAAAGTTGGATCCCTATCTATAAGAGCCAATTTTCTCGGTGTTGCATGTAAATTTTTTTAACTGCTCATAACCATTAAGTAGCAATGTCACCTGTTCGAAACAGACCCTCTTCTCTCAGTATGGTAGAACAGACTGCTAATTTTTGCAATAGTCTTGCACTATTGCAAGACTCAGGCCTCCTTCAATTTTCACAAAATTTTGACAGGCACGATCATGAACCGGCCTTACAGTTTGCCCGAAGTTTCAAAAATGGCCGAGTAAAAATTGGGCCTCTAAAATTTAAGGTTACGAAGGAGTTTATAGCAGCAGTGATAGGTTTGACGAATACTGGTGAGCAGTATTCTAAAAATCAGAAAATAGATAGGAATCGGTGGCAACGTTTCGTCGTCGATCAGAACATGAAGGTAGACTGGAAGAAAGGAATTCTGCACAGTGCCCTGCTGGGACAGTGGCGGGACCTCCTTTTCATACTAAATTTTTTTTTAACTTGTCAGGGAAGGTACTCCCTCACTTTTGTGTACCATTTCAAGATGTTGCAACATTTCGAAGGCGGCTGGCACATCCGCTGGCAGATTGATTTCCCCTATTTTTTTCTTAAGAGTTTGAAAAAAATGGCCAAAGGTGTGTGGGATGCACGGACAGACCAGACCGACAAGAAATTATATCACCACGGTCTGATAAAAATTTTGGTCTAAAAACAATTAGAAAATAAAGGCATGACCTAGGAGGTGCTGTTAAAACAACTTCATAAAAAGAAAGTTGCTGGAAAGGAGACAGAGGACCCCACCAGCACAAGCAGGGGTCCAAGGAAAAATGAAAAGGGGAGTCCTTATTTCACCAGTGAGAAAAGGAAATGACCCGAGAAATCAACAGAAGAAAAGGCCCCATATCCAAAGAAAAAGAAGACAACTGGTGTACCAGTTGAAGAGACTCCTTCTTCAACACAAGTACAAGCACAGAACCTCGAAGAACACAACCTGTCAGTCCTTGCGGATGCAAAAAAATCTGTAGAAGTTGAAGATGACACTCTGTTGGTTGATTTTATTAAAAAGGCCTAGAAAAATAATGAGGAATCTAGTGCAGGAGAAGAACCACAGTCCCCACAGGACATTGAATCCCCTCCTGCGCCAGTGCAAGAAGAAGAAGAACTAGAAGAGAAAGAAGAAGAAGAAGAAGAGTTTTATGAAGCCATGAGGGATACTGAGGTCCCTAAGGAAAACACAACCCCTGTTGAGACAGAAAAAGAGGAAGATTTGGTAACTCCTGCTGCTTAGATAGTTGAACTGGAGCTTCAAGTGCAGAACTTAGAGCAGCTCATAGCTAAAGCGTAGGAGGATAAAGAACATAGTAGAGAAGAGTTAACTATGGAGATCCAAAAAAAGAATGGAGAAGTTAGAGTTTGGAAGTACCGTGCTACGTAATGTTTCAGGCGACTTAAAAAGGTGACAAATAAATTAAAGAACATCAAAAAGAAGAAGTCTGAAAACATAACAGGCTGATGTTAGTATGCCAGAGCAGGATTGAGCTAGAATGCTCAAAGTTTTGAAGTTTTTTTGCAAAGGTAAAGATTTGTGTGAGGACACACAACAAATTAGGGATGGGAGGATGCTATCCCCCTAATTTGTTCTCTTTTTTCCATTTTCCCCTTCCGAAATCATAACCTTTTACCTCTGTTTTACCTCTTTTATGCACCCTCATCTTACACCAGTCCAAGCACGATGAAATATTTCGTATAAACTTTATTTTTCATATTTTTAATTCAACTTAGCATTTATTAATCATTTATTACATGGTTTCTTACTTTTAATCACTATTTGTAACCTATCGATATTTCCTATGTTTAATTGGTAGTTAGAGCACTTACCGTGACCGGTGATCCTAGTGCAGGATCGAATATTGCACTGTTGTCAGCACAACAAATCCAAACCTCATTCCACTGAAATAGCCGTGAATACACAACATATTTGAGGTCATGCCAGATTGGTACTTGCGGCGGTGTTTTTAACGGCTAGGTGAGATAATCATTACGAGTGAAGGACATCTGGGATTATGGAGGAAAGGGTAATTATATTCAAGCAATGGTTAAAAAATTTCCACACTCCTTCATAATTCAAAAAAAGAACTTTAGCATCCATTAAAAATGATCATGAATCTCAACTTAAAAACACCTTGTACTTTAAATTTTCTCCTAGTTAATATGGTAGTCACAAGTACTTCTCGACTAAGTGAAAGAATTTATCATAAACATTCATGATGGCCACTTTCCTATGACATATGCTATGAAAAGAACAAATTGTACTATGTTTCTAACAAGGTGCATGCTTGCACCAGTCTTCTTGCACCGCTTAAATTATGCCATCTTTCTAGTACCATTATGCTTGCACTTATTATATAGGATGACGTTCTTGCACTAGTGCAAGCATAATATCTGAAAAAGAACAGGGAATTTAAGTAAAATATAGGTTGGAATTCCAACATGACTTCCTCAATTTATACTGGAAATTTGCTTCGCCCTTTCTTGATGTTTCAGAGCATATCTTTTTGCTCTTTGTACGCGAGATCCTACAATTCATGAGGGAATAAAGAAGTGGGAAAAGGGAAATTTAAGAATGGGAAGGAATTCTGTTACAGGGATTCCAGGAATATTACCACAAGAGGGAATAAACAGGAGTGGGATAGGGAAAAAAATCAAGGGTAAAGTGGGGTTTTACGAAACGGACAGGGTAACTCAGAAGAAGATGAGAAGGTTAATCATTTGGGATTGAAGAAGAAACTGAGGGAATATTACGAAATGGGATATGAAGAAAGGCAGAAATTTTTTTGGAAGGTCTGCCTGCACTGGTGCAAGAAAAATAATTGTAGTGATAATTAAGCGTTACTTGAATAAAAAATATCCATTCTAATTACCCCAATTATATGAAGGTTGGTTCTACTAAACCTACTTTTACTTGGTGGTCACTAGCATATCTAAAAAGCACACAACATTCTCTTTTTACTAGAAATTTTTGATCTTCCTGCCAGCAAGCTGGTTTTCAGGTTGATCCTTCTGCAATCATGTCAGCGAACTGATTTTCATAATTAGAGGAAAAAAATTTCTTTTCTTTTTATTTATTTATTTTATTTTTCTTTTTAAGAAGAAGAAGAACTCATAGTTTCAAAAAGTTGGTATTACCATTCACCACTACCGTCCCAAATTGCTGTTGGACTTGCTGTGTAAAATCTTTCTTGGAAAGTGGCTGAAAATACTTCTTTAATCTGTGTCCATTTACCAGGAATACTGAATTTTGTCCATCAATAGTTTTAACTTCTACTGCTCCATTCTCGAATACTCGGATCACTTCATACGGTCCCATCCAACGTGTATGGAATTTCCCTTTAAAAATTTCAAATCTAGAATCATAAAGGAGCACCCAATCACCTCGTTGGAATTTCTTTTTTTGAATAGACTTGCCATGCCACCTTTTGTGTTGCTGCTGAATTAGTATGTTCTGCTGAACAGCATCCCTACGAAATTCATCTAACTCATTTAATTGGAGAAGACACTATTGTTGTGCCTCTGAGAGATCTAGTCCTAACTGAACTGCAGTTCTGATAGTTTTGATCTAGAATTCAATTGGTAGCAGAACCTGTTTGCCATATACCAACTCATATGGTGTATGTCCCATGCTATTTCTCCAAGTGGTTTTGTATGCCCACAATGCTTTTGGTAATCTTTCAGCCCAGTCTTTCGGATGCATGTTTACTGTATTTGTAAGAATGGACTCAATCACTTTGTTTGTGGATTCCACCTGGCCATTTTCTTGCGGGTGATACATCGTGGATTTCCTATGCTAGATCTTGTATTGCTCCATCACACCCTGTACCAGATTAGAAATAAATTGTGGAACATTGTCAAAAACAATTTCTCTAGGCACACCAAATCTAGTAAAGATTTCAGTAAAAAGAAAATCAACAACAACTTTTTTTGTAGCAAAGGAAACAACTTTAGCTTCTACCCATTTTGTAACAAAATCTGTACAAACCAAAATATGCTTTTTACTTAATGAAATTGGATTTATTGGCCTTATAAAATCAATAGCCCACTTTTCAAATGGCTCAATCATAACTTGGGGGCATAAAGGCATTTCACTGGTTTGATTAGGCTGGCCCATTCGTAGATAGCTATCACATCACCTGACATACTATTTGGCATCCTTGAATAGGGAAGGCCAAAAGTAACCTGCACGCAATACTTTATATGCAGTCCTCTTATCAGCAAAGTGGCCTCCATAAAGTTCATGATGAGCATATTTCAATATGTCAAACACTTCCTCCTCTCTTACACATCTACGGATGATCAGATCTGGACCAGTGTAAAAGAGATCTCCTCAAATCTAGGAATATGCAGCACTTTTCTGTATAATATTATGCTTTTCACAAGCCAACAAGTGGGTTGGTGTTTTCCCAGTAACCAAGTAATTAGCAATGTCAGCAAACCATGGAGAATCTTTTGACATAGCAAAAATATGTTCATCTGGAAAATCATCATCAACAGGAGTTGCTTCACCAGGATTATCTAATCTAGAAAGAAAATCTGCTACAACATCATATTTCCCTGGTCTATCAACAATAGTAACATTAAATTCCTACAACAATAGCAACCACCTAGTCACTCTACCGCTAGTCAATGGTTTATTCATCAAATATTTAATCGCGGAATGATCAGTATGTACAAATACTTCATATCCTATAATATAGTGCCTGAACTTATTAATTGCAAAAATTACAACTAAAAACTCTTTCTCTGTAACTGTATAATTCAATTCAGCAGAAGAAAAATTCTTACTAATATAATAAATAGCATAGGATTGCTTATTTTCCTCTTGTCCTAAAGCTGCACCAATAGCCAAATTTGAAGCATCAGAGGAAATGTGAAAAGGCAGGGACCAGTTAGGACCTCGCAAAACTGGTGCCTGCACCAACTTTTCCTTCAATGTTTCAAAAGACTGTTGGCAAGCTGTGGACCAAGAAAATTCACTATCCTTAGCTAGAAGTCAGAAAAGAGGGGCATCTATCTTAGAAAATTTTTCAATGAATCTTCTATAGTAACCAGCATGTCCTAAAAAACCTCTTACTTCCCTTTGAGTTTTGGGTGCAGGAAGATGCAGAATGATTTCAATATTTACCAGATCAACCTAGATACCTTTATTAGAAATCAAATGGCCAAGTACCACTCATGCTTTGCACATTAATCTACATTTCTTGTCACTCAAAGCAAGATGGGCTTCCTAACAACGAAGAAGTACTTTCTCCAAATTTTTGAGAGTTTCCTGAAAAGAATCACCAAACACAGAAAAATCATCCACATAAATTTCCACAAATTCTAGATCAGCAAAAATAGCCAGGACTACCCTTTGAAAGGTAGCCGGGGCATTACATAAACCAAAGGGAAGCACTTTATAAGCAAAAGTACCCCCTGGACATGTAAAAGTAGTTTTATCCTGATCTTCGGGTGCAATCTGTATCTGGTTATAACCACTAAAGCCATCCAAAAAGGAAAAGTATTTCTTTCTTGCAAGGGTATCAAGCACTTGGTCAATGAAAGGGAGAGGGAAGTAATATTTAAGAGTGGTTTTGTTTAATTCTCGATAATCAATACAAATACGCCACCTTCCATCTTTCTTAGGTACTAGCTCTAATGAAGAGACCCACTGACTATCAAAAATAGGATAGATAAAATCAGCATCCAAGAGTTTTTGTACTTCTTCCTTCACAATATCTCTTAGAGCTGGATTCATTCGCCTTTGGGGTTATCAAACAAGTCAGGTTCCTTCCTGAATATATATATGATGTGTAAAAGTTTCAGGAGGGATACCCTCCATATCTTCATAGCCCCAAGCAAAGGCACTAAGATGGTTTTGCAACAAATTCACAAGCTGCTCCTACTGAGATGAGTCCAAATTTGAACTAATATGAAAGGATTTACCAGGGCTAATCTTAACAAGGGTGGTATCAGGCTCAGGAGTACTCAAGGGAGTGGTCAAATGCAATGGTACATAAGAATGAGAATCATGATTATCTTGAAAATCTAGGCTGAAACTTTGGCTCAATGGCTCCAAATTAGGCATAGTGTTTAAAATATTCAAGAAATCTTGAATCTCATCTTCTTATGAAGACCCAGTATAATGATGGATAAGGGAAATAGGCTGAGTCTCCTCATCATTGCTTTGATCCAACCATAAAGTATCTTGAGGATCCTAAATGGATTTGGCAGGGGGGTATAAGGTAACTTTCTTCCTAGAATCTCCATGCGAAATATACATATCACCGGAACGACATCCAATATAGGCATCAGCTGTGGCAAGCCATGGTTGACCCAAGATCAAGGGATGTCCTCCTACTGGGTTCTCTGGCTGAAGCACAATGAAATCAACAAGATATTCCCAAGAATCAAATTAGATGATCACATCATCCAATACTCCTTCTGGCTTAATTTTAGATGTATCTGCCAATTCAAGCACAGTGGGAGTAGGGAGAAGATGAGATAACTGTAGTTGATCCATGGTTTTCTTATTCATGACATTAATGGCTTCCACCAGGTCTATAAGAAAATTAGAGACAAGGAAATTACCAATATAAACTGAGACAACAGGGTTTCCGTGATCAATATATTTTTCCATAGACACACATCCTGTCATCAACTTTGTTGCCCTACCAACAAATTGAATGGTTTGGGGTTCCAATCTCTTCCTCCTGGGTTTCTTGAGATAGATTTCCTTAATAATCTTAGTACAAATGGTGATCTAATTAATGTATTGAAGCAAAGGTATCTTAATGAAAATATTCCAAAGCTCAGATTCCAAACTAGTCTCAGAAATAGGCTCACTTCTTTCCATTACTAGCCTCTCTGGGAAGGGAGGCTGGTTGGAAGAAAATGGCAAGGGTTCTGAGGGTAAAGGCTGCTTAGTGACAGCTTTCAGAGAATGGTTAAGAGTTTCCTCTTCTCCTTTCTCTTCAACAATCACCATAGGTTCCTTCTGATTTTCTGATGTTACAGTCCTTCCTGATCTTAATTGGATATCATGAACCCCAACTGGAATAGACTGGTATTCGAATGGTAAAGGTGGGTTTGTTACATAGATCATTTTCACTGCTTAATTATTGTTAGGATTTGGCATAGGTTGAGCAGGAAACTGAGGAGGTTGAAAGGGTGGAGGTAAAGACAACAGTGGAGTAGACTGACTCGAAAGTTGAGGCATCGAATAAGGTGTAGGTGTAGATGGATATGATTGCATGGGTGGCTGGTGGGAATATGGAAAATGGGTTGGCCCTTTCCAACCTTGTTTCCATGGTTGACAAGGTTTCCCATGCTGATATTGATTCCCATACTGCCACTTTTGATTAGTGTTAGGATAATAATATGCATGTGAATTATAACTAAAATAGTGTGGAGAAAATTCAAGAGCCATACTTGTACCTACCTGAGGCCAATTCCTTCTTGCTCCCATAGCATACAAGTATTTAGCTTCAGGCTGTCCCCCTGTAAATATCGCTTTAAGTCTAGGTATAGAGGGACATTTTTCTATGACATGGTCTTCTGCACAAATAGCACACTTATTAGTTTCTTTCAAATTAAGAGGACACTCTTTAGGAGGATGCTTGTGTCTACATTTAGGATAGAAAATACACAATGACTCTTTTTCCTTCATAAGTTTTTGCTGGAATTTTAAAGAGTCTAACTGTTTGGTAACAGTATTCAATATATCAATTTTTATATTTTCCATTTTACTTTCTAGTCCAATAATCATAGCATTAGTAGATTCAGTTTTTCTATTTCTGTTTCGAGTTCCTCTACCAGATCTATACTGATTTCTTGAAAATTTCCTGCATAATTCACACATTTGTTCAAAAGTTTGCTAAGAAATATCACCTTTTCCTAATAGATTTAAATTATTTCTAGCATTATCAGTAAGTCCTTTTAAGAACAAGGTTCTAATAGTACTAGGATCAAACTTAAGTTTCGACCTTTGGAAAATATACAAAAATCTTTCTAGGTAATCTTCGAGAGTTTCATCATCATCCTGTATGATTGTAAAAATCTCATCCTGCATGTCCCGAGTTTTGCAATATTTTTGATATTTAGACAAAAAAACTCTCTTCATCTGATCCCAAGAGTTTATAGTGTTTCCTCCTAACCCCATAAACCAGTGTAGAGCTAAGTCCTTGAGAGTAACAAGGAAATAATTGTAACTTCTGGGCGTCAGTTGAATAATCATAACTTCTACAAAAAATATCAAACTTGAATAGAAAATAGTCAGGATATTCATGAACTTTACCATGGAAATGAGGGAGAGATGATGGTGGAATGTTCTTCATTTGCACCACAATATCAGGATCCACAATTGGAAATACAAAAGTGGATTGTTCTCTACTTACCTATTTTTCACTAGTCCCTTCCAAATGATCTTCATGTTCCACCATTGTTTCCCTTTTACTTGTACCACTCTCAACAGGCCGATCCACACCTAAGTTGTTGACACTATAATCCAGGTGGATTTTTCCTGTGTGATGGGTTTTAATTGGATTAGGCTTCCTGCTTATAGAAGGAGACCCAATATGAGAATTGTTTTCAAAATTCTTTTGGCCCTTAGTGGGCTTCGAACCCTTACCTTTTCTAGGCATTCATTTCAAGAAAAGAAAAATAGCAACAACTTCTAGAAAAAATGTTGTCAGAAATCAATTAACACTAGTAAAATTCCTTCAAAGAAGCTTTCTCCAAACAATGCTACAAAAAATAAAGGAAAAATTACCAAACGATGCCAAAATGTTGGGTGCAGGAATTACACTTAAGCAAACTCCTCAAAAATTAATTTGTCAACTCTGGGGATTCGTAAACTTAGAGATGAAGCACAAGAAATGCCAAAGATGGTATGAATCTTCCTAATGTAAATCCATACTTTCTTTAAAGGAAAGATTGCAAAATCAAATTAAAAAGAGAAAAGAAAGGCAACTTGAACCATCAAAAATAATCTAAGACTGGAACAAGAAAGAATGCATTTGCAAAAAGGTAATCACTCCAGTTGATTATTGGTTAACTACTGAGTATGTGTTTTCATTTAATATAGACACTTAGCAGTCTCATCAAATGGGCCCTTAAATCTGCTCCTTTAAATATTTCCTTCTACACTAATCTGTCCTGCACTTTCGCAGTTTGCTTGCACTAGTGCAGGAACAGAGATTTATGCAGAAGGTATAAATGGTGTCTTTAATAAAGGCTTTTTACTTCATGCAAGGGCTTGAAATTTTCCAGGTTCGAAGCCCTCAGATCCTATGGAAAGAAACTAGTTCTTGCACCGGATCAGAGCTTCCTGCACTTAGCATTTAATTCTTAAAATGAGTGCTTAATTATTGCAAGTGCTATTATACTGTTAAATCAAATTGCACACATAAAAAGTGAATGTTTCTGATCTTAACAGAGTGAAGAAATAAAGAAACAATAAATATATATATTTATCTTTTCATAAGCATTTAATGAAAGAAAGAGGGTTGCGGGAAGTTAAACTAAGAAATTTTGCTGCATCACACCAACATGCACTGGTGCAGGTTCATTTCTCCTGCTTAGACCAGGCGGGAAAACCAATGAAGTAGAGTTGAAGAAAAAGAGATATCACACCAACGTGCACTGGTGCAGGTTCATTTCTCCTGCTTGGACCAGGCTGAGAAAAACCAATATGAAATCAAGTGTAGGAACGGAAATTGCAGGAAAAGGAAAGTTATCTACTTCACACAACGGATCCATTTTCACTCAGACAAGAATACATGTGCTTAATATTAAATCACACTTGACAATGTAAACACAAATTACAAGAAAACATGAAATGGGGTAAACGTGCTGGGTTGGCTGGGCCCTAGCCAACCAGAGCACGTTTCCCTTTCAAATGGAAACACCGCTCAGTATCTTAACTAATTCATCAATACAGAAACATAATTTTCGAAACATGATGCAGAGCTCCTTTTATTAATTCATTGAGGCAAGTGCATACATTAAGGCATTTATAGCCTAGATTTGGGCGATAAAAAAATACAATGACCTACTACCGCCTCTCAGTTGTGTTCCTGTTCTCCTCTAATATTAAAAATTCGCTCCCCTAGTCCTATTTACATTTTACATTATATAGACCTTTGGCCAAAGTAAAAAATAGATCCTTTAACTGATTGCATAACAAAATGCAGAGTTTAGCTTTTTCATCTTCAAATTAGGCAGTTAACAGAACTGACCATAGCTAACTAGCTTTTGCCCTTCATGGATTGGTCTTGGCTGTCTTTGGATCACTCTACTATCATGGCTGAAGTGGCTCAAGACGAGGCAGTGTTCAAGGAGGTTTGGATCTACTGCAAGGATTTGATGTGCTGGCAACGGTGCAAGATCCGATCTTACACTGGGATCAATGGTCACGGTAAGTGCTCTAACTACCAAATAAACATAGGAGATATCGATAAGTTACAAATAGTGATTAAAAGTAAGAAACCATGTAATAAATGATTAATAAATGCTAAGTTGGATTAAAAATATGAAAAATAAAGTTTATACAAAATATGTTACCGTGCTTGGACTGGTGCAAGATGAGGGTGCATAAAAGAGGTAAACCAGAGGTAAAATGTTATGATTTAGGAAGGGGAAAATGGAAAAAAGAGAGAAAATTAGGGGGCTAACAACTACACAAAGGCTCATATTTCTTAGATTCATGCCTTAAGGAACTCTTATGAAATGAAGAAAGAGGCATGGCTGCACTGGTTGCTTTTGGGTGAGTATGGTTACCACTCAATAGCTCATATTTTTCGGATTCATGCCTTGTATATCAATGATAGAATGCAGCGAAAGAAGGTGTGTTCATTTTTGTTTCACTTGAGAGAGATTGGCCACCACATGACATCTCCTATGTCTATGTGTTTTGTATCGAGTAAAACTTGGCATGATGCTCTCATGATGTGCATTGATGGTGTTTTGTATTGGGCTGATATGACACTTTATGTCAATTAGTATGTTTTTGATCCATGATGCACATGAGGAGGAGAGAAAGTGGCAAGATCTCTTGTTTCTTTGGTTGCTTTTGAGGGAGTTTGGCTTGTCCATCTTACATGGAGGAGATGGAGGATGGCAGCAAAGGGCCTTACTCCGGTGGTTACTATTAGGAGAATATGGTTTGACAACTTTGTCTACCCATATGAATCCTTTCCTTTTTCTTTTGCATAATGTTGGAATGATGCTTGGATCCAACAAGGCCAACAGGGCTAAGGAGGAGAGCATATCAATTCTCAATAAAATTCATAAAACATGGGATGAAGAGATGTATTGTGAGATGGAGATTTTCCCTTGTGGAAAGAGCTACTTTATTTTATGTATCTCATGTATTAATAATGAAGTTGGAACTCATGTGGTTGTCACTTGGTACTTCATGATGGAAGGAGGACATCTAACCATATAGTTAGAGGTCATTCTATATGTTTTTGAGAGACAACTTTGGAACCAAACATACATAACACATTGTAGAAAATGGAGGAAGCCTTCCTTATGTGGATGCCATTTGGAGGGGAGTAGATGGCTTTGCATCTACTTTTGGAGTTTCTTGAGGACAAGCAACATTTTTGCGGGGGGGGGGGGGGGGGGACTGTAATATTTCCAAATTTTCACATCATATTTGGAATATTAGAGTCCTTGATTTTCTTAATGAATTAAGTAAATAAAAGGGTGGAGGGACCCATAATCCTCAGTATGAATAAATATCCACTTTTGTGTGTGAATGTGGATTAATTAAGCCTAGATCTGCATAATAAGGTGGTTGAGAAACTACTAATGTGAATGAAATTGGATAACCTGTCTCATTAATGAGATAGATCATGGAGGTTGACACAATCAACTAAGATCTTGAAGAGATCACACAGAAGATTGATTCAGTCAACTAAGATCTTGAAGATGTCAAACAAAAGATCATGGGACATTCATGATAAAGTGATGGAGGATGTTGTGCAAATAAATCACACTTGATGGAGAGGGTGTACATTGCACCTAGACATGATGGTTGATTTGGTTAAATAATGCAGTCAAACTTGGAGGATCTTGTCCACATGCACTGCGCAGTCTAGATGAGAGCCAAGGCTTGGGAAGGCTCAAACATTATATAATGAAGATGAAGACAAGGATGGAGATATGCTGGTTATTCTTGATGTAAGTATTTTTTCAGATCTGGAATTGTCATGTGACATTCCATTGCTTTCTCGGGCTGTGTTTCAGAGATTGTAAGTGTTGTTTAGCACAGGGTGTTCCTGGTCAGGAATCCCACCTCTTTCTTAGAGTAGCTCTAGAAAGAGTATTGTACTTTAGTCTACATCAATCATTGGTGCCACATATCTTTTCCTACTTTCTGCAAAACATTCATATTCAGAAATTGTAGATTTCTGAAGATCAGTTTGGGAGGTGGAAGTTGTCTTCAGTACTTCAGCTGGAGAACTGGTGAGGATTTATTCCCATCACCTTGGGCTTATAGATCAGCATTCCCAGAGCTTCATTTTAGATCTGGAATCAAGCCAAAAGTTATTAACCTCCTAGCAGTAGTATTTCCTTTAGTAATTACGCTGTCCAATTTGAAGATCCAAAAGGAGGAAGGAAGTTACTAGCATTTTAGCTAGTAATCCTATGAGGGATCATCCCATCACATTGCCATCAGTATTACCATCAGCTTGGAGTTTATTGTAGCATTTTTCAGTAGGCAGAAGGCCTCTCTTTCCCTCACAGTGTAGTTTCTATTGGTAGTTGTGTTGCAACAGCTGTAATCATCATTGGAGGATTGAGAAGCTGGATCTAGAGATTCTAACTTGTAGATCTGAAGAAGGGATCAGCCCTTCAAGCTTAGATCTGATCTTGCAACATATTTCAGCCATCTATTTGACATATCTAGCTTCATATCTTTATTTCCCAACAGATCAAGGATCAAATCATAGGAAGGTGATTTTCCAAAGTTGTAGATCTAGAAAATCCTTTCTGGGTTATCTTGGGAATCCATCACATTGGCCAGATCTTGAATCTTGGCATCATATGAGCTCCATATTTGAGTAGATCTGCATTTTCCTTTTCAGCCTGCAGTTATATGTTCATATTCTTCTGAAAGGACAGTGCAATATTTGCTTCAGTGTCTCTTTAGTTATGTTGTACCTATTGTAGCATGTTTTCTAGGTGATTCTAAACCATCTTTTTGGATATATCTACTCATATTCTTGTACATTGTGTACCTGAATCATATCCATATAATAAAATGGCTCATCTTATTTGTAAATTCTGATGTTGTCTTAAGATTTATTGTTTACTTACTTGCAGTCCTTATATTGTGTTTAAGTATTACTGCATTCTTCCTTTTGGGATATTACAGTCACATTTCAGAAAAGATGAGATCCAGAGGCTACCTGGCCCTTTATAGACTCTTCCTTTAGAACTTATACAAGTTAACACTACCTAGCCCTTTACAGACTCTACCTATAGAACCTTGTAGAAGTTAACACTCAATAGACAAACTAAAATCCTATGGAAGTTTAGCCACTTTAGGTTCAATTTTTAGGCTTTAAAGTTTGCCTTTAATTAATGGGAGAAAGCCTTTAGTTTTAGAGTAACCTTATAAAATTATTTAATGTGAAGATCGTACTTTACCTACAAAACAATGGAATTGAATACTGTGCTTATATGTTAGTGTTCTATTATGAAAAATTAGTTATGTCCTTAATAAGAAGTATGATTTAGCACTTATCAAATTGTTTAATAATTTATAATAATTTCATTTTTGTCTTGTACTATCATTCATCCTTGATATGTACAAGAATTTTACAACTTCAAAATCAACCTACACTATCATCATAAATTAGTTATGTCCTTAATAAGAATTATGATTTAGCACCTATCAAATTGTTTAATAATTTATAATAATTGATATGTACAATAATTTTACAACTTCAACATCAACCTACACTATCATCGTATCAATGTAGCCATTTCAATGTAGATTATTTATATCCATTACATCATAAAAAACTCCACTTTTAACATTTTAAAATAATAAAGCAACATGGAAGGTGTTAATTTAGGTACATTAATACACTCCAATTTTAACATTTTACAATAATAAAGAAACATGGAGGGTGTAAATTTAGGCACATTAACAAAATACATCTATTTCAATCTAGATTATTAAGATCCATTACATCTTATTTAACACGATGTAGATTATTTATATCCATTACATCCTAAAACACTCCACTTTTAAGATTTTAAAAGAATAAAGCAACATGGAAGGTGTAAATTTAGGTACATTAATAAAATACAACCATGTCAATCTATATTATTAAGATCCATTACATCATAAAACACTCGAATTTTAACATTTTACATTTTACTCACCTTGAGTTTGGGGGATACTATCATATGGAAATTCAATATAGCCATGTCAATCTAGATTATTAAGATCCATTACATCATAAAACACTCCACTTTTAACATTTAACATTTTACTCCATTTGAGTTTGGGGGATCCTATCATATGGAAGTTAAGCTACTTTCAGTTTTTAGGCCTCAAAGTTTGCCTTGAGTTAATGGAAGAAAGCCTTGAGAAATGACACATGCTTTAAAGTTAATGGGAGAAAGCCAATGACACATTATTTAAAGTTTTCCTTAAGAGTTTATGGGATAATGACACATGTATGGGAGAATGTACATGATTTGCCTTAAAGTGGTTGTGGTTTATGGATATTAAAATGAAGAACTTCTATTTAGATCTATTCCAGAGATTGATTGTAGGGGCATTTACTAGATATGTCACCTTTCATAAAAGATGAGATCCAGAGGCTACCTAGCCCTTTACAGACTCTGCCTATAGATCTTGTAGAAGTTAACACTACCTGTCCCAATTATACCCTATGAAGTGTGTAGAGGACCCGTGGAATCACTCACACTACTTAACATAGACATACGGGTGTATAAGAGTCTACTAAGTTCAAAAATATGGTCATATTATTGGATATCTTTCCTAAGAGCCCAAATGTACTCCTTAAGTATATGTGGGGTCTATATAACCATCTATAAAATAGGTGATTCTTTCCAAGCTAAGGATAATGTATGAGCCATGTTTATACGCACATTATCTAGAAACCATAGGCCAAAATAAAGGGTACTTAAGTGGTTTAAAGAAAAAATAGCACCAAGAAGCTTTGAAGGAGGGGAATAAGAACTGGAAATGGGGGAAGGATAAGAATAAAATAGGCACTACACATCCATGCAAGGGTAGTAGAAATAATTCTAACCATTGGAACATTGATAGTCACATTAAGGAGAAGTATTGGAAGTTTGGTATGTGTTATATTCTTTATGTGAATACCCCCATGCACTATATATTTTTATAAGCATAGTGGTGGGAATAAAATGGGAGGAAAGGACCCCCACTGTAGGGTTTCATAGAGACGAAAAATCCCCCACACACAGGTGTTCAGGGGTAGTGCCCCAAAAAAACGTTTTTGGGAAAAAAACAATTCTCCCTTTATGATGGTTTTCATCACATGGTTTTTTCTTTTAGCATTTTTCTAGTGCATGGTGTTTTTAACCCATGGTTCTACAGTTTCAACTTAAGAACTAAAGTTTTATCTAATCCAAGGTAATGGATTGGTAGTTTATAATTGTCACGGGATATATACATATATAAATACATACATATGTGTGTGTGTGTGTGTTTGATGGTCTAAAAATTAATATACTAATAAAAAAAATGATCTTCTCGTTTTGGTTTTGTGGACTAAATTATATGTTAATGCATGTGTTTTACATTGAATATTTTTCATTTTGTTAAGAATCTATTTGAAAAAATTAACTATATAAGGTTAAAGCCTATGTTTTGTATCAAATTAATTTTGGTTTCAATGGGAAACTTTGATGGCTAATGTGTTTTTCTCGAAATCTGATAGACCCCATTAAAATGGGAGATATATCGAATTAATTCCTATGGTGAAATAAAATAGTTGAGTAGTTTAAAGATATAGATGCATAAATTCAATGAGCATAGTTTGAGATATATAAGTCCAAAATGGAATAGTTGTTGGTGAACAAATATCAGTGGATCACTATGGATATATCTGCTTCATTAAAAGGGATTTTTCTAGAAGGATGGACTAAGTTGGAAAGAAGGGAAAATATCATAATACAATTGTGTCTCTTAGATGTTGAAGAATGTATCTAGGTTTAGTCTTCATTATTAACATATTTGTCAAAAATAATTTATAATTATTGTTTCCTAACAAAAATCTATAACTATTATCAAAACAACAAAATTTGTTAGGAAATAATAAAATGCTAGAAAAGCGACAAATGGTTATACTAATGATGAAAGAGTGAGACCTTAAATTTAGGAAGGTTGTATAATACGTCTCTTCCGATTCACTACAACTTTTAAGTGGACTAATATTTGGATTCGTAGTATTTATGCATACTAGCATTCAGTGTTGGTTAAAATTTATGTCTACTGTTTGTACAAGATCTTTGAATTGCTGCTGATGTATGTTTACTGGATGAAAAATAAGCTGGAGTTGAACTAAATTTTTTCCTTATAGCTATTGTTTCTTCTATCAACTACATTTCATTATCTCATTCACTGAGTCACTAGGTCATGTCAGCTCATTTACTGTGGAAAAATAATATGTATACCCAGCTGAGGTTTTCGCATTACCAACACAGAATTTTGTACTAAAATTATAGATATAGTTTCAGCCTAATTATAGGTTTAGATGGGTGACTTTAAGCTTCGGTACAATTAAATAAGGAATAAATTTCAGGCTAAATACAAAGATGAAATTCAGATGAAGTTTGTATCTCTTCAAATGATATTTTTGGTGTTATACATTTTTGATGCTATTCGGTGTAACTGCAATTAATTAAAGCCACAATATTGGTGCTATTTATGTTTCATTACCACCACAGAAAGGATCTTGGATAAGAGAAGATTTCAATGTTATATTAGTCACTAATTCACTAAGTCATGTCAACTCATTTACTATGGAAAAATAATATGTATACCTAGCTGAGGTTTTCGCATTACCAAAACAGAATTTTGTACTAAAATTATAGAGATAGGTTCAGCCTAATTACAGGTTTAGATGGGTGACTTTAGGCTTTGGTACAATTACAAAAGGACTAAATTTCAAGCTAAATACAAAGATGCAATTTAGATGAAGTTTGTATTTCTTCAAGGGATAGTTTTGGTGTTATACTATTTTGATGCTATTTAGTGTAATTGCAGTTAATTAAAGCCACAATATTGGTGCTATTTATGTTTCATTACCACCATAGAAGGGAGCTTGGATTGTTGGGTGTGGAGCTTGATCTTGTTTATTTTGTATCACAGCGTTGGACCCCTGTACATTAATGGGGTGGCAACGCTGCCCGAAATTAAACGCTGCCTGGGGGGTCCCAGGGGGGTGGATGCGACTTTATGGAGCCCCCCTTGGTGGGGGGTTTTGGGGGTAACACCCATGAAGCTAAAAACATATGTAAAATTGCCTTGAAAAAATATAGTAATTTCTAGTCAATTTTATCCGTTCATTAGGCGGATGACCTGACGATAGAAGTTATGTTTAGTTTAGCATTTTTTTCCCTAGAAGAAAACCCCTCTCTTGTATGAGGGAATTGTATTGCGGCTATGTATTGTATGTGTATTCTGAGAGCGAGAAACAAACAGGGAGACTGTGAGAGAGAATAGAGGATATTACAGCAGATCTGCTCTAGGTTGTGTCTCTTCATTTTTCTGGATAATAGAAAAGAAGGAATGGCTATTTGGGGTGGACGTAGCCCAAACTGGGTGAACCACGTATATCTGTGTCTCTCTCGTTTTATGTGTTTTTGTGCTTATGTGTTGCATTGTTCTGTAATATATAATTTTATAACAACTTGTATCAGAGACGAAGGTCTATTTAGCTGATAAAATCGCAAGAAAGAAGGGTTCCTAGTTCGAGTGGGAGCAATGGCGGAAGATGGTAAGTTTAAGGTTGAGAAATTTAACAGCCAAAACTTCCCACTGTGGAAGATGCAGATGGAAGATTTTCTAGTATCAGAAAGATCTGTACCTACCATTGAGCGGAAAAAAAAAAAAAAAAGCCGACGATTATGACAGATGGAGAATGGGAGATTCTCGATAGAAAGGCACTCAAAATAGTACGATTGTGCCTCGCGACATCGCTAGCCTTAAATATTTCAAAGGAAACAATAATAGAGGGTTTGATTAAGGCATTGGCGAAACTATATGAAAAACCCTTGGCCTCAAACAAGGTATTTCTTATGAAAAAATGATTTAATATGAAGATGTCGAAAGGTGGATCTGTTGCAGACCATTTAAATGATTTTAATACAGTTACCAGAAAGTTAAGTTTTGTAGAGGTAAACTTTGATGATGAAGTTAGGGCTCTTTTATATCTGTTCTCATTGCTAGAAAGCTGGAATGGTTTAGTTATGACCATTAGTAACTCTATCTCTGGATCTAGTACTTTAAAGTTTGATAATGTTGTTGGTGCTATCCTTAGCAAGGAAATGTGATGGAAAATCTCCGGTGAGACATTGGGTAATCCTTTGAGTGTAGATTCTAGGGGAAGAAGAATGGAAAGGGAAAAGAGCTCAAGATATCGCAGTAAATCAAGGAAAGGCAGATCCAAGTCCATATCGGGGATAGCGTGCTAGAAATGCGAAAAGAAATGACACCTAAAGAAAGACTGTATATATCGGAAGGGAAGAAGGAGACGCACATCAAGAAAAAAATCATGAAGCAAATGTGACAGGTGATGTGTTAGAAGATGCTTTGATCTTTCTTTCGAAAATGTTATTGATTCCTGGGTAGTAGACTCAGGGGCCTCATTCCATGCCACACCTGATAAGAAATATTTTCATGACTATGTTCAAGGAGATTTTGGACAAGTACGTTTGGGTGATGATAAACCCTGTAAAATTGTTGGAATGGGTAAGGTTCTTGTAAAACAACAGAATGGAAACCAATGGCTATTAAAGGAGGTAAGGCATGTTCCAAATCTAAAGAGAAATCTGATTTCAACAGGGCAGTTAGGCGGTGAAGGTTGTGTGACAACTTTCACGAATAAAACTTGGAAGGTCGCCAAAGGAGCCCTAGTAATAGAAAAAGGCGAAAAGGTTGGTACATTGTATTTATGAAATGGTATTTCTAACTCTATCAATACTTTAACTTCCAAAGGAGCAGATGTAGAATTATGGAATCATAGTCTCAGACACATGAGTGAGAAGGGGATGAAGGGTATTCACTCAAGAAATTTTTTGTCGGGTTTGAATAATATTGATTTGGATTTATGTGAGAATTGTATTTATGGAAAAAAGTAGTGAGTCAGATTTCTTATATTTTGGAAAGAAGAGAAGAGCGAAAAATTAGAGCTTCTGCATACAGATGTATGGGGATATGCTCAGGTATCATCTCTCGTTGGCTATCTTTATAATTTTACTTTTATTGATGATGCAACTAGAAAAAATTGGATTTATTGTATTCAGAATAAATCCGATGTATTTGATACTTTCAAGAAATGGAAAGCTTTGGCTGAGATTAAGACAAGAAAGAAGTTGAGGTGTCGCAGATCAGAAAACGGAAGTGAATATTACATCAAAGAGTTTGATAGGTACTGTTCAGAGCATGGAATTCGCATAGAGAATATAGTTCCAAGAACACCACAGGAAAATAGTGTGTCAGAAAGGATGAATAGGACAATCATGAAGCGTTCAAGGTGCATGGGATTGCATGCAGGATTTCCTTTACAATTTTTGGAAGATGTTGTAGATACTATTGTTTATCTAATAAAGAGAGGTCCTATAAGTTCCCTGGATGGTGGTATTTCATAGGTGGCATGGACGGGTAAAAAGGTAAACTAATATTTTTTAAAGTCTTTTGGTTATGAGGCCTTTGTCCATATTAATAAAGAAAATAGAACAAAGCTTGAGGAAAAATCAAAGAAATGTACCTTTATTGGATAGGAAAGTTAATGATTTTGGTTATCGCTTATATGATTATGAAAATCACAAAATCATTAGGAGCAGAGATGTGGCATATTCAATGAAAAGAACCATGAGAATCACACAGAAAGAAACAGAAAAAAAACAAAGAATACATTTTTTATGATCACGAAAGTAAAGGTGCCTGAAAATAATAATAATCAACAACCACAGCAGCAACAACCACCACAACAGCAACAGGCACCTCAAACACCTGAAAGTGGTGTTAGAATATCTACCAGGATAAGTAGACCCCCTGAACGATACTCTCCTTCATTATATTATTTATTGTTGACTGATTCTGGTGAACCTTAATGTTATGAAGAAGCAATGCAGGTTGAAAGCAGGAAGAAGTGGGAGCTAGCCATGGAAGAAGAGATGGACTCCTTAATGCATAACCAGACTTGGGACTTAGTCAGGTTTCCTGCAGGTAAAAATACATTGCAGAATTAATGGGTTTACAAGCTAAAGGAAGAATATGGAGGAAAACAGAGGTACAAAGCTAGACTTGTGGTGAAGGGGTTAGCACAAAAGAAAGGTATTTATTTTGATTAAATATTTTCTCCTATTGTTAAAATGACTTCAATCAGAACTATTTTAAGTCTTGTATCAACGGAATATTTACATCTTGAAAAGTTAGATGTAATGACAACATTTCTCCATGGAGATTTGGAGGAAGAGATCTATATGGAGAAACCAGAAGGATATGAGGTCAAAGGGAAGGAAAAATTAGTGTGCAGGCTAAAGAATAGCCTGTATGGATTAAAATAGGCTCCAAGGCAGTGGTATATAAAATTTGACAGGTTTATGTCTGAACAAGGTTGTAGTAGATGTCACTCTGATCATTGTGTTTATCTGAAATAGAAAAATGATGGAAGCTATATTATATTGTTATTGTATGTAGATGAAATGCTTGTTGTAGGGTTTAACATGCAGGAAATAAATGTGCTCAAAAGAAAATTGGAAAATTCATTTGCAATGAAGGATTTGGGAGCTGCAAACAAATCCTTGGTATGAGAATAACTAGAGACAGGAAAAATCACAAATTAACACTATCTCAGAATGAGTACATAAAAAAGGTGTTGAAAAGATTTAATATGAAGAATGCAAAGCCATTTAGTACACCTTTTTCTATCCATTTCAAACCTAGTAAGGACATGTGCCCCAAGACCCAAGAAGAAATGGACTATATGTCTGAAGTTCCATATGCATCAGCAATTGGAAGCTTAATGTATGCAATGGTCTTCACAAGGCATGATATTACACATGCAGTGGGATTTGTAAGCAGGTACATGAAAAATCCAGGAAAATAACATTGGATGGCAGTGAAATGGATTCTCAGATATTTGAGAGGTACCACAAATCAATAATTATGCTTTGGTGGTTCAAACATTGCTCTACAGGGATATGTTGATGTAGATATGGCATGTGATAGAGATAAAAGGAGGAGCACTATAGGATATGTATTTACTGTAGGTGGAACAAATGTCAGTTGGGTTTCAAAAATCCAAAGTGTTGTTTCACTTTCAGCAATAGAAGCTGAGTATGTTGCTTCTACAAAGGCTAGTAAAGAAATGATTTGTTACAAAGGTTTGTGGATGAGTTGGGTAAGAAGCATGATATGGGCACGTTATACAGTGATAGCCAAATTTCCATTCATCTTGCAAAGAAATCAACATTTCATTTTAGGAATAAACACATACAGCTCAAGTACCATTTCATATGGTCAGTATTGGAGGATGAACAGTTGAAGCTGGAAAAGATACACACTAGCTAGAATCCTGCAGATATGCTAATAAAATTTGTAACCAGGGAGAAACTAAGATTATGCTCAGTTTCAATTGGTCTTCAAGGATGATGATGAATATGAGAAACAATTAGGTCCAAAGAGGAGTCATTGTCCAGCAAATGAAGCAGCGGTGGAGTTGCTACAATCAGTCTCCAAGTGGGAGATTGTTGGGTGTGGATCTTGATTATCTTGTTTATTTTGTAACACAGTGTTGGACCCCTGTACCTTAATAGGGTGGCAATGCCGCCCGAAATTAAACACTGTCTAGGGGGTCCAGGGGGTAGCTGCAACTTTATGGAGCCCCCCTTGGCAGGGGGTTTCGGGGGCAACACCCCCGAAGCTAAAAACAGATGTAAAATTTCCTTGTAAAAGTATATTAATTTCTAGTCAATCTGAGCCATTCATTGGGTGTATGATCTGACGGTAGAAGTTATGTTTATTTTAGGTTTTTTTGCCCTAGAAGGCAAACCCTCTCTTGTATGAGGGAATTTTATTGTGGCTATGTATTATCAAGGCGAGAAATAGACAGGGAGACTTTGAGAGAGAATGGAGGATATTAGAGCAGATCTGTTGTAGGTTGTGTCTTCGTTTTTCTGGATAATAGAAAGGAAGGACTGGCTGTTTGGGGTGGAAGCAGCCCAAACTGGGTGAACCATGTACATCTGTGTCTCTTTGGTTTTATGTGTTTTGTGTGCTTGTGTTTTCCGCATATTTTATGTGTTGCATTTCTCTGTAATATATAATTTTCTAACATGGATAAGAGAATATTTCAGTGTTATTTCATTCAATGAACTTAGTGCTACAAAAATCAGTGCTAATACAGTCAAGAGTTATCACTTATTGGAAATGGCCACACAAAAAAATATCAAGACATGTTTATAGAATTTACAGATTGAAAGTAGAAAATTCGAAATTCGGAGCCACCGTGGAAATTCAAAATTTGGAGCTAAGGCCGAACAACAAGACTCTGCCAATACCAAAGACGTAGACACAGACATAGGCATAGGACCGAAACACACAACAGACGCAGAAGAAACACGATCACTTATTGGACACGGCCACACAAAACAATGTCAAGACATGTTTATAGAATTTACAGCAATTGAAAGAAGGAAATTCGAAATTCAGAGCCAACCTGAAAATTCATAATTTGGAGCCGAGGCCGAGGCTGAACAACAACACTCTTCCAAGACCACAGACATAGACACAGACACAGACAGATGCCCGAAGCACACAGAAGACACAGAAACATGATCACAACAGACGTAGACAGTAATAAGCTCGAAACCCGTTAACGGCTCCGGGCTAGTGTATTTATAAACTAAAGTTCAACTGGACTATTTTAAGAGTTCGGCCGAAATTATGTTTCTGGTTTTCCAATCTCTGGCCAAAAATATGTTTTCCCATGTTGTCAGTACGCCGTCAATGTAAATGGAAAAATGAGTTCGACTGAACTAATTTCGAAAGTTTGGTCGAACTCTCTAATAGTTCGGCCAAACTTTTATAAAAGTTTCGCTGAATTGTTGAGAAAAAAAAAAATCGCCCCCGATTCTCACAAAAGTGTAACCCAACTTCGTGGTTTTACCCTCTAACAATTACAAAGAAGTTCTAATACTATATGAATCCAAAGAAAGAGGTATTTGAGTTCATCATCAGGGTGTTTGGATTGTCAACAAGTAAAATTAGAGTGAAAGCATCCATGTGGTCTATTAAAACTGATTTTGGTTCCAGAGTGGAAATGGGAAGTCATTTTCATGGAATTCATCACATGTTTGATACATGCATATAGACATCATGGTTCCATCATGGTTTTCGTTGAAGGGTTTACCAAGGTAGATCACTTCATGCCAGTGAAGTCTACTAATTCAACTAGTGAGGTAGCTCAGGCCTTCATCGGGGAGATAGTGATATTGCATGGTATTCCTAAGAAGATTATATCTGACAGAGATTCCAAGTTCACTTATAGGTTTTGGAAGGATTTATTTGTAGGTTTGGGTACAAATTTTTCCTTCAGTACAACTTATCATCTACAGACATATGGACAAAAAAAGAGGGTCAATGGGATTCTTGAGGACAAGTTGAGAATATATGTTATGCACCAATAGAGGGGGTGGGAGGAGTGTCTTCCACTAGTTGAGTTTTCTTCCAACAATGGGTATTAGGAGTCACTAAGGATGAGTCTGTTTGAGGAAATTTATGGGCAGATTTGTAATATTCCCATCAAATGGAGTGATCCAATGAAAAGGGTATTGATTGGACCAGACATGTTGGTAGATATGGAATAGGAAATGCATGTTATCAAGAAGAATATAAATGAACACAAGATAGAAAAATGTTTATGCAGACCAAGATAGGGCATTTAAGGATTTTTTGGTTGGGAGCATGTGAACTTATGCATCAAGCCGACAATGATCTCCTTGAGGACTGGGTCATCTTCCAAGTTGGAACCTCGGTATTGCAGGCATTTCAAGATCCTTTATAGGATTATACCAGTGGCCTACAGACTTGCATTGCTGCCAATAGTGAAATTCCATGATGTTTTCCATGTTTCATTGCTTAAAATATATGTAAAATATTTTTATCATGTGATTGATTGGTATGTATTGCAGGTGGAGACAGAAGGATAATTTTGGCTGGAACCTCAGTGTATATTGGAACAGAAACAAATCACGGTCTGGAACAGATAAATTGAGAAATTTAAAGTGTAGTTAAAGCACTTTAGGCCTGATGAAGCTACATGGGAGATGACTGATTAGATGTGGGCTATGTATCCTTTGTTATTTTCTGATTGAGGAAAAGGAGTTTTGGTATATGTATATATCTATGTATGGTTGTTATTTTAAAAACCATAATGATCCATGTTATAAATATCCAATAAGTAGTATGGTGGGCATTCTATTTTTTCTTTTTAGTAGGTTTTCTGGTTATAGGTGTCATAGAACACCTAGGACGATTTTTCTCTTGGGGGGGGGGGGGGGGGGGTTGTAATAACCGTAGGTTAAAAGTTCATGTAATAAAGTTAATGCTTGAAAAATAATACCAATGTCATGTGACACGTATTCCAAGCTGAATGTTGGACAAAAAATTCTAGTGGGTATCATTTTCAGTTTATTATGGCTAAGGAAATTGGAAAAGGAAAAGAGACATTAATTGGAATTTTAATTATGAAAATAAAGGAAAATAAGAGAAAATGGAGATGAAAGGTCATACGTTTGCATGAGAGGAAAATTGAAGGAAAACAAAGGAAATTGAAGGAATGTAGAAACCTCAATAATAAAAAGGATTTTAAGGATCAATTCACATCTTTTGGTCAATTTTGATTTTGAATTATGTTCAGAGAGAGAAGAGCACCAAGAGGAGAAACAAAATAAGCAAAGGAAAGAAAAATGAAGGACAAGCAAGACAAAGGAAAGACATGGAAATCAGGGGACATGAAAGGAAAAGTTGGATCAAGCAACTTCAACAACAAGACTTTGATGCAACAGGTTGCATGTGTGGTTTCCTGGCTAGTTTGTGAATGCATGATACATGCATGTGTGTATTTGGTTCTATTGATGTTAGTGGCATGGGTTTTCCTAGGCGTGACAATGGTTTCAACCTTCCCTTTCCATTTCTGGATGGCCATGGTGTCATGGGGTTATTTTATTTCATTTAGATTTGGATATCTAGATGGCTTTAGAGTCGGGTGAGGTGTTATTAGGGAAATTCCCAAGTGTTGGTGGTGGAGGTGGATTAATTTCCGAGAATCCCTCAACTGGTGGGTGGAGACAGGAAAATTCCTCATGGTATTTGAGAATAAACTTCGAGGAATCCAAGATATCTTTGGGCTTAGTGATCTATTGACCAATTGTTTATGTATTGGTTTTCTTATGTTATCTCTTGACCGGTTTTAGAGATATCATGGGAGCCTAAGGGTAGAGGTGGTTTAATATCCGAGAAGCCCTGTTTGTTTATGCCTTGATTCCCATATGTATTCTTTGAATATGATAGAGGGGGTGATTGGCTGAAATAAATATTTGGTTTAGCTCAATCTATGGTTGGATGGTACGTGGAAGTCCCTAAATTTGTTGCATGGAAAGTTTTAGGGGATAATATTCACAGGTGGGATAATTTTACATGCTTTTTCCAAAAAAGGATTCGCCAAATTTCCATTTTATCTAAAAGTGATTCAACCAAAAGTTATAGTATAAAATTATCTTACCTTAACAATCGTTGAAATTTTATAGATAGTAATACTAAATCATTATAAATTTGAATATTTTATAAAAATATCTACAAACATTTTACACTTAGCACATTAGGGACTAGTAAGATTCTCCAAGGTTTCTAAATATTAAAATAAATTTCTATCCTTAAAATTTTCCTTGATTGGTTGGATTTTGCATATGTTAATAAGAGATATTTTACTATTTTGTTTCATGATTAATTTTACTTGTTATTATGTGGCTTTTATGGTTGTTCTATCGTGATTATTATGGTTATATGTTGTTTATAAGCATGGTTCCATAACAAGTTCTAGCTATGGCTCTTGATATGTTTGATTTGTTGATGAATGGTCATGAATGCACGAGCTAACAAATGTTATTGAAAATATTATGAGAGGGGATAATACCTTCTTTATTATTCTCAGATAAGTATTAGACCCTTATGTTCAGATTTTCATTCATGACCTATAGATTAGATGTTCTCAATATGTTTGATGAAATGATTGTCATGGTTAAGACTAGTTAGGTCAAGTCCTTAATCAAGTTTGGTATGGATGGTTTTTTTCTGATGTTATTTATTATTTTGGAAACTCTCATTTAGTTTTGGGCAGTGGTTTGGAGCCCGACCTAGAATTTAGGCTCACAATTTGGGACCACACCCTTTGAATTGAGGAATTTGGGTTATAACTGCACCCTAGTAGGCTTATGCATGTAGTTGTAGGCCCTCAAACACATGGATCCATTTTCATGCATGTGGATGGGATCCAAGGTCATTTAAAAAGTATTCATGCTTAGGGTTTGAGCAATGGGAGTGGTTTCTTAACTCCTGGGTGCCTTGTAGCTCCCGAGGAAGGTTATTTAAGTTCCAATTTATTGACCCCACTTACTTAATTGTACTTAGTAGGTTCAATCATGTCATATTGGCCCTCAAATCTTTTTTACCTTGGTAGGCTAGTGAACGTGGGTAAATTTGGGAGGAGGCGTTACATAGACCTTCTCACACTGTGAGTGGAGCTCTTGGAGAAGGATAAAGTGGCCAATGTGGAACACATTCATGCAAAATTTGAAAGTGTTGAGGAAAATATGGATAGAAAGATAATCAATATGGAATATGAACTTTTTATAACTAATTCTAATTTGGTTAACAATAGTTTGTTTATAGAGGCCTACGACATAATTACTAGACTTCCTAGCCCTGTTCTCAATCAACAACAGAAGAATCTTAGCATCAGAGATGATGGCACAAAAACAAGCAAGGAGAAAAATCACTCCAGTGAGGAAGTTGATCCTTCAAATCCCAATTAATGATGTTTTGTTATGTATTGGAAAGATGTATTTATTTTAGGTCAATTTTGTTAGTCATATGGGAAATATCAGTGAAAACTTTTAGCTCATAAGGCTCGTAGGGGCAAGAAAGTTTTATTTTGGTTGTACTGGAACATTGAAGCAACTAATAACACTGAAGAAAAATTTGTCTCTCATGATTTGTGTCGTTTTATTTTGGTCGTACTGGAACATTGAAGCAACTAATAACACTGAAGAAAAATTTGTCTCTCATGATTTGTGTCATTCTGGCCATGTAACCTAGGCTTTATAATACAAAGTACCAATTCTATTAAAAAAATTTAAGATTATAATATAATAAATTGAATTGAATCATTTTTTTTATCTTTTACCTTTTATTACTTTTTTAATTTTAAAAGACACTTGTCAACTCCACATTGAACACTCACACTCATACGAACTATAAAATGCCCTTCTCCATAGAATCAAACATTAAAAAATATACAATATTGAGATATTTATATAATAAAATTTATCATGAAAAATTATAAATTAAGAAGATTTGTAATAGAAAGTTTAGTAAAATATTAACATTAAGTCTTATATTAATTTAAGTGGTTAAATATCTTCAACTTTAATATTAATTTTTAAAATTGATTAATAGTCAAATATTATACTCATGAAAGATGTTTTTGTGTTAATATTAATATATTTGTTAAGATGAATATTATAATATAATTTAAAATATGTTAAATAATTTTAATTATTTAACTAATTTTATTCAAATAATAAAATGAGCATGTTTAGGTTTTTTTTTTTTTTTTAATAAGTTCAATTTAACCATTTAATATCTCTATTAATGTTAACATTTTCATTGCAAAGATAATGTGTGATTAGTCATTGTCTTCATTTAGGAATTTTCAAATTTTTTTTATTATATTTTCTAAAATTTAAAAGTGTTACCAAGTAAAATATAAAAAAAAATATACTTATGCTTATTTATTTATTACAATATTAAAAATATGGTTTTAGTTTTAGGAAAAATAATTTGAAGATCTTGATGTGTAGTAATATTATTGTTTATAAACAAAAACCTTATCACCTGAAATGATTTATTAATGGTAGATAAATAGGGTAGATTTTAATAACACCTAATATTTTTAGTATTGGGTGGTTAATTCACTAATATTTAGCTAATTACCAGTCTAGATCCATCTTAATTTAGGATATACTAAGCTCTGAGAGGGATCAAATATCTCAAGGTGCAAAACCTCTTTTTTTACTGCAAAACTTGAGAAAAGGTTTTCACCTCGAGAGATTTGATCCTTCTTGGGGCTTGATAGATCAGAATTTAAGATGGATCTAGGCTGGTTTCAATTCTGTGCATACAAGGAAAATTGATCAATAATATGAGCAACATATGATTAATTTTATCAATAATATTTAAATACATCTAATACTAATATAACCATGATTTTAAATTTACTTAGTTACCTCACTTTGTTGAGATGATAAATATTGTAAAATAACTTTAATGATGAAAAATGTTGAAATAAACAAGTGACAATGTAATAATATTGAAATAGAAAATGTGAATAATAACAATGTAGTCAATTACAAATAGTCTTCATTCTGATCAATCTCAAACTATTTTTTTCTACTATTCTTATTGTCACCCTTGTTAGTTTTGTCATATTTTCATATCGATTATATGAAAAGTACAATTGGAATAGTAAACCATTTAAATATTGTAGTAAACATCATACCTTGTCTCCCTTGCTCTACAATATTAATAGGTTTAATTACTATAACACATATTTTCATATCGATTATATGAAAAATACAGTTGGAATCGTAAGCCATTTAAATATTTAGCTCAACCTATTATAGTAAACATCATACCTTGTCTCTCTTGCTCTCCAATATTAATAGATTTAATTACTATAACACAAAAATCAATGTACATAGCCAATAAAATTTTATGCTTGCAATGAAATCAATGCACATTATTAATCTAATGAATTTAAAATTAATGTACCATCATACATCCATTTACATCAAAACAAAAATCAAATATACATTGAAATCAATGCATCTAATGCAAGAAATCAAATAAGATTAGAAAATAGCATCTACACTGAAATCAATGCATCTAATGCAATTAATCAAGTAGGATTAGAAATCAACGTCTAAAGTCAAATCAATGCATCTAGTGCATGTATGCAAATAGGATTAGAAACCAAAATCTACACTGAAATCAATGCATCTAGTGCAAGTAATCAAATAGGATTAGAAATCACCATGTACACTGAAATCAATGCATCTAGTGCAAGCAATCAAATAGGATTAGAAATCATCATCTACAATGAAATCAATTCATTTAGTGCAATCAATCAAATAGGATTAGAAATCATCTACATTGAAATCAATGCATCTAGTGCAAGTAATCAAATATAATTAGAAATCAACATCTACATTGAAATTAATGCATTTAGTGTAAGAAATCAAATAGGATTAGAAATCACCATCTACATTGAAATCAATACATTTAGTGCAAGAAATGAAATAGGATTATAACCCATCTACATTGAAATAAATGCATCTATTGCAAGTAATCAAATATCATTAGGAATCAACATCTACACTAAAATCAATGCATCTAGTGCAATCAAATAGGATTAGAAATCACCATTTACAGTGAAATCAATTCACCTAGTGCAAGAAATCTTATTCTCTCTCTCCCCTTCCATATATATATATATATATATATATATATATATATATATATATATATATATATATATATATATATAGATATATATATCCCTTTGTCTCTCCTTATTTGTCTCTTTGTCTCACCCCCTAAACACACATGCTCTCTCACTCAATATCTATCAATATCTTTGTCCCTTTCTCCTTGTCTCCATCCATCTCTTGTTTCTCTTCACCTTCCATATATATCTATATCTCCCTATGTCTCTCTATATCAACCCCAAAACATGCACTCTCTTTATACAATATATCTATCTATCACTCCCTCCTCCTCTCCCCCCCCCTCTCTCTCTCCCCCTCCAACTCCATCTCTTTATCCCTCCCTCTCTCCTCCTCTCTTTCAAGTCCCCTCTATTTTACTTCCTCTCTCTCACTTTCTCTCCTACCTCCCTCTCTCTTCGCCCATCTCTCTCTCTCTCTCTCTCTCTCTCTCTCTCTCTCTCTCTCTCTCTCCTACAATCCTCTCTCTTCCCCCATAACTCTCTTCCTCTCTCTCAATTCCTCTCTCTAATCCTTCCTCTATCTCCCTTGATCTCCTGCCTCCCTATATTCCCCCCTCTCTCTCTCTCTATGCCCTCCAATCCTCTCTCTTCCCCCATCACTCTATATCTCTCTCCAACTATGTTACTATATCCCTCCGTTTCTCCTTCTCTCTCCTTCTCTCCCCCTTGTCTCTGTCACTCTTTCTATGTCTATGCATCTCACCCCTAAACATACACACTCTCTATCCATCTCACTCTTGTCACTCCCTCTCTCTTCACATCTCACTCTCTATGTATTTCTTCTTCCTTCCTTCTCTCCCCCAACAACTCCATCTCTCTATCCCTCCCTCTCTCCTCCTCATCTCATCCTTCCTCTCTCTCGCTTTCTCTCCTACCTCCCTCTCCATCCCCCCTTCTTTGTCTCTCTCTCTTTCTCTCTACCCTTCAATCCTCTCTCCTTATTCCTCCATCTCTCCTTCTCTCTCTCCCACCTCCATATTTATGTCTCCCTCTCCCTCTCTCCCTTGTCACTTCCCTATTTCTCCACCTCTATCATATTTCTTTATTATTCTCTCCCATACACACACACACACACACACACACACACACATATATAACAAATTTAATATTGTATTAATCCAAAGATATTAAATTTAATAATATTAATATTAGGGTTAATACTGTTTTTTTTTCATGGTATTAATAATAATTTGATGGATGATATTTGACCCATAGGGTTTGTATATAATTAGATGTTGATTTCTAATCTTATAAGATATATTTTTATTTATTTACCTTACCTCTTTATACCTCTTTTATATTTATTTATTTACCATACCTATTTTATAAATACGGTATTTGGCCCATGGTATTTGACCCATGGTATTAATAATAATTCGTCCCATGTTATTTGGCCCATAGTCTTCACCTAAATAAAACCTCTTTTTTAAGTTTTTGTAAATATAAAGAGTTTTATGGAGTAAATATAAAAACATGTTTTATTTATTTATTATACGTCTAGTTTATTTTTATTTTTATTAATTTACCATACTTCTTAAGTATAAAAAGAAGTTGTATTTATTTACCATACCTCTGGTTTATTTATATTTTTATTTATTAACCATATCCCATTTTTTAGTATTCCTAAACTTCTTCATGTTTTGAATTTATATTGTCAAAATTTATTTTTAATGATTTTTTAATTGTTTATTTTTATTTTAGTTTTTTTATTTTGGCTTTTGACATACTTACACATTGGGGTTATACTAGGCTGATGTCACCCTATATATATATATATATATATATATATATATATATATATATATATATATATTTACCGTGCTAATATGGACTTATTTTGTAGATGATATAGCCTCCCTTGAACTTCACTGAGGTATATTGATTATGTTTGTATTTCGTTTATCTGACATGGTATGTTTGCAGGAAGAAGAGGATCAAAGATGACTAGAAAAATGGTGAATTACAGTTCAACAGACTCTCCTGATAGATCAAATGAGCAACACAAAGATGAGTATTCTCCTAACATAGCAGACACCTTGAGAATTTTAAGGGAAGAAATCAGAATTTTTAAGGAATACAATGATAAAATAATTCAAATATAGGAAATACTTGCCATGGCATAGGAGGAACAAGCAGAAGTCAATGTAGTTATTCGTCATTGTTTTTCAAACTTGTAGAGACAAGGACAACCATGGATCATTTATAGACATGAGGATAGGACTAATGGGGAATATGGTAGTAGGTATCATGGTGGGAATAGGTCGGAAAAGGATGACACAATCAAAGATGGCAAGTTCTTGGATACACTTTATGAGAGAGGTAATGGCCACAACATATTCTCTGCTAGGGAATTCCATACATTGTATTTTTATGTTCCTACATTGTATCTTTTATATTCATGCATTCTATTTTTTTAGAGGAGAATGTTTGTTTCTCCCGCATTGTATGGGCATCATTATACTCAACAGTCCCTTTGACCTACTTTTTGGTCAATATTTTGACATAAATATAATTATCTTATCTTGTCTACTCTAGTTCTGGTTCAGACAGGTATCATCGTCATCATCTATATCATCCTTACAGGAGGAGTGAGAGGAGATATTTTCTAGATGAGTTCAAGAAAACCAAGGCACATACATTTGATGGAGAGTTGAATAATCCATAAGATGCAGAGGCATGGTTACTTTGGATGAAAAAATTCTTTGAGCTACATGACTGCACAAAGATCATGAAGGCTAGGATAACTATTTTCAACCTCAAAGGGAAACAAAACATTTGGTCTCGATATGTGAAGCATGTCAAATAAATCTGGACAAAGGAGTTGAGTTGGAATGAATTCAAGAGACTCTTCAAGAAGAAGTATTTATCAGATAGGTACTATGAAAGAAAGGCCGAGGAGCTAACAATTTGAATATGGGATCTATGAAAAATAATGAGTACACAACTAAGTTCTTGGAGTTGTTGAGGTATGTGTTGTATATTAAGGATGAGAAGACAAAAGTTCAGAGATTTATCAGTGGATTTCCATTAAAATTTAAGGACCTGGTTGATTATGATGAGCCTCAGTCACTAGAAGAAGTCAGTGGGAATTTGAATAATTTTTATGAGAAATCGAAGCGTAAAATTGAGTCTAAGAAAGGTTGGAAAGGGAATGAAAATACTAAAGGTACAATACCACTAAAGCGAGAAACACCCCATGATGTAGGTGAGAAAGAGAATGTTGCTCCTTATAATAAGTTTAATGCACTTGAGAAGGGACATGGATTTCCGCATGGAGAAAGAAAAAGGTAGTGGCCCTTGGAATGGTGGATATGTGGAAAGGTTCATTGCAAGAAGGATTATATGTTGTATCATGGTAATAGACCTCAAATCTATAGTGCTCAGGAGGTGAATATAGTTGGGGATGTTGGGCAGAGCATTCCTTGGATCTATGCCACATTTGATAACAATTAGGTAGATCACCAAGCATCCATCATTGATATGGAAGGTAAGCTCTACGAAAAGTTGTTTCTATTTTTATTGACCCTAGATCTAATTATAGTTATGTTAATCTTGACTTGGTGGATAAGTCTGGTTTGAGAAAATAAGTGCATGAAAAGTTTTGGTTGGTGCAGTTTGTTATAGGTACTAATAAAAGAGTTCATCATTGGGTAAGAGCTTCTACATTTGACCTAAATGGTATGCCTATATCATAACATATAAATGTGCTTCCATTGGGATTACAAAATATGCTTCTGGGTATGGATTTGTTGTATCATCATAGGACTAAGGTGGATTTTTTTAAGAAGGCTATTGAGTGCTTGGATAATGATGGAGAGAAGAGAATATTCTTGGGTAAGAATAAGTGTACATTGATAAGAATGGTTACAACTATGCTGGAAAATCACAATTGCAGAAAAGGGTGGGTATTATTAGTAGTGCATGTTTCCAGTGATAAAGGTAAGGATGTTGAGGATCTGGTAGTCTTGAAGATGTATTTGGTTTTGTAGAAGCTTCAATATGTATTCCCAATAGATATTTCAGAGTTTCCTCTTCACAGGGAAGTGGAATTTTCTATTGAGTTTGTACCAGGAGAAACACCAACATCAAAGGCACCTTACAAGATGAGCACTCCAAATCTAGTAGAATTTAAGTTGCAATTGAAAAAAATCATTGACAAGGGATACATTAGGCCAAGTGTATCACCTTGGGGTGCACCAGTGTTGTTTCTGAAGAATACAGATGGTACTCTCAAGATGTGCACTGTCATGCAACTGAATAAGGTGACGATTAAGAACATGTGTCCACTATCGAGGATCGATGACTTGTTTGACCAGTTTAAGGGAGAAATAATGTTCTTTAAGATTGATTTGAGATCAGGATATCATCAAGTACGCATGAAAGAAGAGGAAATCTACAAGACTACTTTCTAGACTAGGTATGGGCACGGTGATTTTTTTTGGTTCCTTTTGGTTTAGCTAATGGTCCATCTACTTTAATTTGTTCGATGAATAGTGTATTGTGTCCTTATCTGGACAAGTTTTTGATTTTATTCATTGATGGTATATTGATATATTATATGAATGAGGAAGAATATGTGGAAAACTTAGGAGCAATATTGATATTTTTAAGAGAGCATCAGTTGTATGCCAAGCTTAGTAAATTTAGTTCCCTTTAGAAAAAGGTGCATTACTTGGGGCTTGTGGTTTCCAAAGAATGCATAGAATTGAATCCAAAAAATATCAGAGCTATCATGGAATGGGAAAAACCTAGGAATGTGGATGAGGTCAAATCATTAATGGGGTTAACTGGGTTTTACAGGAGGTTCATCACGAAATTCTCATAGATTTCCTACCCTATTACATCATTGTAGAGGAAAGGAAATAAATTTGAATAGATAGAGGAATGTGCAAGTATTTTTGAGTAGTTGCTTACAAATGCTACAGTTCTAAAGATTGCATATCTAGATAAAGAATTTGCCGTGTGTAAAAATTCTTGCAAGAGAGGACTTGGTGGAGTCATGATGCAGGAGGGATAAATGGTATTCTACTTGTCAAGGAAATTGAATGACCATGAGAAAAACTATGTGACACATGACTTGGAGTTGGAAGCGATTATTCATGCATTTCATATGTGGAGGAACTATCTTCTTGGCAGGAGGTTTGTGTTGATGAGTGATCATAGGGGGCTGAGATAATTGTTTGAAAAACCTAATTTGAATTCCATGAAAGATATATGGCTGGCCACGCTCAGTGAGTTTGACTTCAAGATCGGGTACATTAAGGGTAAGGAGAACAAGGTTGTAGATGCTCTTAGTAGAGCAGATAAATCTCATAGTAGTTATGATTTCATATGGGACAGATTTATAGGAGCAGATCTTACAAACATTTTAATAGGATGACTGGTACCAACATCTTAAGCACAGGTTACAAAAACAGGATACAGGTGATTAGGATGTGGATTATCATCTCATGACATATGGTTTGGTGAGATTTTGGGATATGATCAATATGTCAAACAATACCAAGCTCAATAAGCTTATCTTGAGGGAATTTCATGTTAAGCCATATTTAGGTCATCTGAGATATCAGAAGAATCTAACAATTGTGAAGAAGTTCTAATACTATCTTAATTTGAAGAAAGAGGTAGTTGATTTCATCATTGGGTGTTTGGATTGTCAACAAGTAAAATTAGAGTGCAAGCATCCAGGTGGTCTATTGCAACTTATTTTGGTTCCAGAGTGGAAATGGGAGGTCATATTCATGGACTTCATCACATGTTTGATAAATGCATCTAGACATCATGATTCCATCATGGTTTTCATTGATAGGCTGACCAAGGTAGATAAATTCATGCCAATGAAGTCTACTAATTCAACTAGTGAGGTAGCTCACATCTTCATTAGGGAGATAGTGATATTGCATGGTACTCCTAAGAAGATTGTATCTGACAAAGATTTCAAGTTCACTTCTAGGCTTTGGAAGGATTTATTTGTAGGTTTTGGTACAAATATGTCCTTCAATACAATTTATCATCTACAGACATATGGATAAACAAGAGGGTCAATAGGATTCTAGAGGACAAGTTGAGAATATATGTTACGCACCAATAGAAGGGGTGGGAGGAGTGTCTTCCACTAGTTGAGTTTGCTTCCAACAATGGGTATCAGGAGTCACTGAGGATGAGTCTGTTTGAGGAAATTTATGAGAAAATTTGTAATACTCCCATAAAATGGAGTGATCTAGTGAAAAGGATATTGATTGGACCAGACATGTTGGTAGATATGGAATTGTAAATGCACGTTATCAAGAAGAATCTAAAGGAACACTAGATAGAAAAAATATTTATGCAGACCAAGATTGGGTATTTAAGTATTTTTAGGTTGGGAGCATGTGTACTTATGCATCAAGCCCACATTGATCTCCTTGAGGATTGGGTCATCTTCCAAGTTGGAACCCCGGTATTGCAGGCGTTTCAAGATCCTTGATAGGAATGGACCAGTGGCCTACAGACTTGCACTGCTAGCAATAGTGAAATTCCATGATGTTTTCCATGTTTCATTGCTTAAAATATATGTAAAATATGTTTATCATGTGATTGATTGGTATGTATTGCAGGTGGAGACAGAAGGATAATTTTGGCTAGAACCTCAATTTATATTTCAACAGAAACAAATCATGCTCTAGAACTGATAAATTGAGCTAGTTAAAGTGTAGTTGAAGCACTTTGGGTCTAATGAAGCTACATGGAAGATGACTGATCAGATGTGGGCTATGTATCCTTTTTTATTTTCCGATTGAGAAAAAAGGAGTTTTGGTATATGTATATATCCATGTATGGTTTTTCTTTTAAATACCACAATGAGATATGTTATAAATATCCAATAAGTAGTATGGTGGGCATGTTGTTTTTGCATTTTAGTAGGTTTTTCATTGTAAATACTCCATGGATCTAAGTTATAAAGATATATAAGTAGTATGTTCTTTTCATGTATGGTTTTTCTTTTAAATACCACAATGAGATATGTTATAAATATCCAATAAGTAGTATGGTGGGCATGTTGTTTTTGCATTTTAGTAGGTTTTTCATTGTAAATACTCCATGGATCTAAGTTATAAAGATATATAAGTAGTATGTTCTTTTTCCAACAGTTTTCTGGTCATAGGTGTCATAGAACACCTAGGACGATGTTTCCCTAAGGGAGGGGGGGTTTGTAATAACTATAGTTTAAAAGTTCATGTAATAAATTTAATACATGCAAAATAAGACCAATGTCATGTGACATGTATTCCAAGCTAAATGTTGGAAAAAACATCCTAGTGGGTATCATTTTCAGTTTATTATGGCTCTAGAAATTGGAAAAGGAAAAGAGACAATAATTGGCATTTTAATTATGAAAATAAAGGAAAATAAGAGAAAATGGAGATGAAAGGTCACAGGTTTGCATGAGAGGAAAATTGAAGGAATGTAGAAGCCTCAATAATAAAAGGGTTTTTAAGGATCAATTCACATCTTTTCGTCAGTTTGGATTTAGAATTATGTTTAGAGAGAGAAGAACACCAAGAGGAGAAACAAAATAAGAAAAGGAAAGGAAAAGGAAAGACAAGCAAGGAAAAGGAAAGACATGGAAATCAGGGGACACGAAAGGAAAATTTGGTTCAAGCAACTTCAACAACAAGAGTTTGATGCAACAGGCTGCATGTGTGGTTTCCTAGTTGGTTTGTGAATGCATGATACATGCATGTGTGTATTTGGTTCTGTTGATGTCATTGGCATGGGTTTTTCTAGGTGTGACAATGGTTTCAACCTTCCCTTTCCATTTCTGGATGGTCATGGTGTCATGGGGTTATTTTATTTTGTTTAGATTTGGATTTCCAAATGGTTTTGGAGTTGGGTTAGGTGGTCTTAGGGAAATTCCCAAGGGTTGTTGGTGGATGTGGATTAATTTCTGAGAAGCCCTCAACTGGTGGGTGGAGACAGGAAAATTACTCAAGGTATTCGTGAATAAACTTCAAGGAATCCAATATTTCTTTGGGCTTAGTGATCTATTGACCAGTTTTGGCGGGATCACAGTAGCGTGACAGTGGAGGTGGTTTGATGTCCAGGAAGCCCTAGTTGTTTATGTATTGTTTTTCTTACGTTATCTCTTGACTGGTTTTAGAGATATCATGGGAGCCTAAGGGTGGAGGTGGTTTAATATCCGGGAAGCCCTGTTTTTTTATGTCTTGAAAGTTTTAGGGGCTAATATTCATAGGTGGGATGATTTTACATGCTTTTGCCAAAAAAAGATTCGCCAAATTTCCATTTTCTCTAAAAGTGATTCAACCAAAAGTTATAGTATAAAATTATTTTACCTTAACAATTGTTGAAATTTTATAGATAGTAATACTAAATCATTATAAATTTGAATATTTTTATAAAAATATCTACAAACATTTTACACTTAGCACATTAGGGACTAGTAATATTCTCCCTCTAAACATTAAAATAAATTTCCATCCTTAAAATTTTCCTTGATTGGTTGGATTTTGCATATGTTAATAAGAGCTCTTTTACTATTTTGTTTCATGATTAATTTTACTTGTTATTATGTGGATTTGACAGTTGTTCTATCATGATTATTATTTTGGTTATATGTTGGTTATAAGCATGGTTCCATAACAAGTTCTTGCTATGGCTCTTGATATGTTTGATTTTTTGATGAATGGTCATGAATGCATGAGCTAAAAAATGTTATTACAACTATTATGAGAGGGGATACTACCTTCTTTATTATTCTCGGATAAGTATTAGACCCTTATGTTCAGATTTGCATTCATGACCTGTAGATTACATGTTCTCAATATGTTTGATGAAATGATTGTCATATTTAGGGTTGGTTAGGTCAAGTCCTTAATCAAGTTTGGTATGGATGTTTTTTTCCTGATGTTATTTATTATTTTGGAAACTCTCATAGAGTTCTGAGCAGTGGTTTGGAGGCTGACCTAGAATTTAGGCTCACAATTTGGGACCACACCCTTTGAATTGAGGTATTTGGGTTATAACCGCACCATAGTAGGCTTATGCATGTAGTTGGAGGCCCTCAATCACATGGATCCATTTTCATGCATGTGGTTGGGATCCAAGGTCATTTACAAAGTATTCATGCTCAGGATTTGAGCAATGGGAGTGGTTTCTTAACTCCTGGGTTTCTTGTAGCTCCCGAGGAAGGTCAGTAAAGTTCCAGTTTGTTGAACCAAATTACTTAATTGTACTTAGTAGGTTCGGTCATGTCATAGTAGCCCTCAAATCTTGTTTACCTTGGTAGGCTAGTAAACATGGGTAAATTTGGGAGGAGGCGTTACATAGAACTTCTCACACTGCGAGTGGAGCTCTTGGAGAAGGATCAAGTGGCTAATGTGGAACACATTAATGCAAAATTTGAAAGTGTTGAGGTAAATATGGATAGAAAGATAATCAATATGGAATATGGCCTTTGGATAACTAATTCTAATTTGGTCAACAATAGTTTTTTTATAGAGGCATAAGACATAATTACTAGACTTCCTAGCCTTGTTCTCAATCAGCAATAGAAGAATCTTAGCATCAGAGATGATGGCACAAAAACGAGCAAGGAGAAAAATCACCCTAGTGAGAAATCTGAGCCTTCAAATCCCAATTAATGATGTTTTGTTATGTACTGGAAATATGTATTTATTTTGGATCAATTTTGTTAGTCATATGGGAAATATCAGTGAAAAATATTAGCTCATAAGGCTCGTAGGGTGTTAGGTCCCTATATTACTATTATAGTCCCCTATTGTTGTTAGTGTAACCCCCTTATTGTTATTATTGTACCCTTGTAACCCCCATATTGTTATTATTGTGCCCCTAAATTATTATTGTTAGGTCGGCTAGGATTACATTGTGGCCCCACTAGGATTACATTGTGGCCCCATGGACTCCTATATATAGAAAGGATGTTTTGTAATTTGAATCATCAAAGAATTTTTCATTCATTTAATGTATTGGAGGTTGCCCCCTCGAAGTGGCTTATTTATAAGGCGTTGATATCTCTTTTCTTCTCTTTTTGGAGATGGTTTCACAACATTTGGTATCAAAGGTTTGAGATTCTAGGGTATCGCTGCTTCAAACAGGTCATCGTGGAATTTTCGCTGTAACTTTTTTCTACGAAGGTTCAGAATATAAAATTTTTACAGTGTGAAGCTAAAATCCTGAGGAATATTTTTGCAAAATTTCAGAGCTTGGTTCGCAATATATTTGGAGATATGATCTGTGCAAGTTAGGTCATTTTGCAGGCTCTTTAATTTAACCTAAACAGGTCATCATGGTATTTTCATAATACATTTTTTTCTACGAAGGTTCAGAAGCTAAAATTTTTAGAGTGTGAAGCCACAATCTTGAGGAACATCTTTGCAAAATATTAGGTTTTGGTTCACAATATTTTCAGAGATATGATCTGTGGAAGTTAGGGCTTTGTGAGGCTTCTGAATTTCATCTCAAGGAGGTGATCGTGGGAAAATATTCATAGCTCTCTCTTTGAGCATTGGATTGGAATGTTGTAAAAAGTGGCTGCAATTACATGGATTTTAGTTTTCGGTCTATCAATTTCAGAGCCAAAGGAGGAAACAGTGACACGTGGCAAGTCGTACAAGTTCGCTCTACTGAACTAGTCCAAAATTGGGTCATTGTGGGAGATTGGACATAACTTTGCCTTGAAGAATCCAAATCAGATCAGAACTGTGGCATTTGAAAGAAGCTTCATAGGGCTACTATAGGGATGAATTTCATATATTGAGGATCTGCAATTATAGAGATAATTCAATTTCAAAATCGAGCTCCTCAAAAGCAAGTAAAAGGTGTGTATTTTTTTCCGAATTGCATAAGTCTTGTTTGAAGAATCAAGTTGAATTGATTCCAAGGGAATATTGTAGAATAGATATCAGTATTGGATTCTAAAATGGCCCCTAAAAATAATTCGACACTCATTAAGCCTTTAGAAAGCTCTACTATGATTCATGAAGTCGAATAATGGCAACATGACATATCAAAATTACAAGAGAAAGTGCAACAAATTTCGCTCTCGCAAAGAGCAACAGAAAATGACATGGAAGTTTTGAAGAAAGGGGTGGAAACTAAGATGGATGGTTTGAAGAAAGACGTGGAATCGAAGATGGATGGTTTGAAGAATGGCATGGAATCTAAGATAGATGGCATGGAAGCTAGCATGGAATCTAAGATGGATGACATAGAAGCTAAGATCGATGAGAAAATGGAAAACATGAAGAATGATCTAAAAGCAGACATGGAAGGTTTGAAAATTTTGATACAAGAAATGTTTCCTAATGGTGAAAATATAGTAGAGAAAACTCATGATGAGAAAAAAATAAATGTTAATCGTGATTTCATAAAATCTAATGTTGGTGGGAAGAACCACCATATTCCAAAAATGGATATGAGGAAGTTTGATGGAAAGGATCCTGTAACATGGATACTACAGATGGAGCAATATTTTGATATCCATAATGTGAAAAACACACAAAAGGTATGCATTGCAACTTTACATTTAGAACAAAATACATTTGTATGGTATCGATGGCTTTTATCCCGTAACAAAATTGTCACTTGGTCAATTTTTACGGAGGAAATGATAGCACATTATGAGGATACAAAGAGAAATACCTTCTTTAGCCAATTGATAAATCTCAAACAAAATGGTTTAATGGGGGAGCACATTGAGGACTTCCAAAAATTGAATATAAGGGTAACTGATATTCCAGAGGAACACAGGATTGATCTCTTCATAGGTACTTTAAAGGATAACATCCAACATGAAGTTCACGTTTTGGAACTTGATTCATTGGAGAAGGCATTCAGGTTGGCAAGAAAAATTGAATGTAAAATTATGGCGACAAGGAAGCCTACCACTCACTTCTATAAAGAAGGAAGTGTTGCTACGCCTAGATTTCCACAACCTACAAGGTTGACACCACAACAATTGGAAGAAAAAAGAGCAAAAGGGCTTTGCTACAGTTGTGATAGCAAATACACTAAAGGTCATAAGTGTGCTGAGAAGAAATTATTTTACATAGATTGTGAAGAGGAAGAAGAAAATGAAGAAGAAGATGATATACACCAAGAACCAACCCTAGAAGAGGAAGAAATGAGTCCGACCATATCGTGTAATGCATTGGCAGGAATTACCACTCCCAACCTCAAGATAGAAGGAAATATCAAGAAGAAAAAGGTAATAGTGTTGATTGATTTAGGTAGTACCCATAATTTTATTCATTGTAAGGTAGCCAAGGAATTGAATTGTTTCCTATACCCAACACCAGAATTTCAAGTGATGGTTTCAAATGGAGGAACTATAAATTTCTTTAGAAAACGCCATAATATCAAGCTAACCATGGGGGAATATGTATTCAATAGTCCAATGCTTTTCATTCCTCTAGGAGGTGCTGGTGTTGTACTAGGTGTACAATGGTTACAATATTTGGGGACGATAGCTTTTAATTTTCAAGAAATTTTATTGAAATTTTTTTCAGAAGGAAAGGAAGTCGAATTACAGGGTATTGCAGGAAAGCCAAGAAAGATAATAAGCTCTAATGTCATGACGAAGCTTCTAAAGAAAGAACAACGAGGAAAAATTGCACAATTATGCTCACTAGAAGTTCCAACATCAAAATCATCTATTTCTGTAGATCTCCAAAAAGTCTTGGACAATCATTCCAAGGTTTTTGAAACTCCAAAAGGACTCCCACCTATTCGTGATCATGATCATGCTATTAATTTGATTCTAGGAAGTGTTCCTCCAAAAATCAGGCCTTATAGATATCCTTATGTCCAAAAGAGTGAAATTGAATGGATGATTGCAGAAATGTTAGAGGTGGGTATAATTCAACCTAGTCAAAGTTCTTTCTCTGCTCCTGTAGTATTCGTACACAAGAAGGATGGATCATGGCGCATGTGTCCAGATTATAGGGAGCTCAATAAGCTCACCATTAAAGATAAATTTCCCATTCTTGTGATTGATGAATTATTGGATGAATTACATGGAGCAATTTATTTTACCAAATTGGATCTTCGTTTAGGGTATCATCAAATTAGAATGAATACTGAAGATATTCTGAAAACAAAATTTCAAACTCATGAGGGTCATTATGAATTTTTGGTCATGCCTTTTGGCCTTACCAATGCACCTTCTACATTTCAAGGGTTGATGAATTCCATTTTCAAACCCTTCCTTAGAAAATTTGTGCTATTATTTTTTGATTATATACTAATCTACAGCAGGTCTTGGAAGGATCATGTTCAACATGTTGACAGGGTGCTCAAACTATTGTAGGAGAAACAATTATATGCAAAAACATCCAAATGTTTCTTTGGAGTACAAGAGGTGGAATATCTGGGTCATATTATATCTCACGAGGGTGTTAAGGTAGACCCTAACAAAATTAAAGCCATTAAGAAATGGAAAGTCCCCACAACCATAAAGCAGTAGCGAGGATTTATCGGGTTAATAGGGTATTCTCGAAAGTTTGTTAAGAATTATGGGAGAATAGTAGCACCTCTAATAAGATTATTGAAGAAAGATGCATTTTCATGGACTCCTGAAGCAACTAAGGCCTTTGAACATCTTAAAGAGGCAATGTGCCTAGCACCAGTCTTAGCTACGCCAGACTTCACAAAAACCTTTATTGTGGAATGTGATGCCTCAAGAAATGGAATTGGTGTTTTTTTATTGAAGAAGGAAGACCCATTGCTTTTGAAAGCCATCCAATCAAAGGAAAGTATTTACAGAAACCGATTTATGAGAAAGAAATGTTAGAAATACTGCATGCACTAAAGAAATGGAGAACTTACCTAATGGGAAGACACTTCAAGGTAAAAACTGATCATGATAGTCTTAAACACTTTTTGGAACAAATACTATCTTCAAAAGAGCAGCAAAAATGGGTCACAAAGATGTTGGGTTATGACTTTGAAATAATCTACAAAAAAGGAAAGCTTAATGTTGTTGCAGATGCACTCTCAAGAAAGAATGAAGAGGTGGAAGCATTGCTTTGTGCTATTTCTATTATCCAACCAGATTGGATAACTGAAGCAAGAGATGAATGGAAGAAGGACAAAGATGTATGGATACTCATTCAAAAGTTGCAGCAAGATCCTAGTACATCTGATACATTTAGTTGGAAAAATGATTCCTTATGGTACAAAGATCGCTTATATCTTTGTAAGAATTCCCAACTAAAACAAAAGATTCTTCTGGAATTGCACACTTCTCCTTAAGGAGGACACTCAGGATTTTTAAAAACTTACCACAGGGTGAAGAAAGAATTTTTTTGGGATGGCCTTAAATCTGATATTCAAAAGTTTGTGGCAGAATGTTTGGTTTGCCAGCAGAATAAAGTTGAGAAAATTAAGACCCCGGGACTTCTACAACCTTTATCCATTCCAAGTCAACGTTGGGAGGAGATTTCAATGGATTTTATCACAGGTTTACCTAAGTCCGAAGGAAACAATGTCATCATGGTGGTAGTTGATAGACTTACCAAGTATGCACACTTTTGTGCATTATCTCATCCATTTAAAGCAAGTACAGTTGCTACTACATTTATGTACACAATTCAAAAGCTACATGGGAACCCAAGGGTTATTGTGAGCGACAGAGATCCCATTTTTACTGGAAATTTTTGGACGGAGTTATTTTCTTGTTTGGGTACTCAATTAACTCATAGCTCATCTTATCATCCTCAATCTGATGGTCAAACTGAGATAGTAAATAAATGTTTGGAAGGATATCTTCGTTGTTTTGTATCTGATAAACAAACACAATGGGTCAAGTGGTTACCTCTCGCTGAATGGTGGTATAACACTTCCTTCCATACTACAGCAAAAATGACCCCATTTATGGCACTTTATGGATATCATCCATCATCCATCACATCATATTTAAGAGAAAATTCGAAGGTTCAAGCAGTGGAAGATCACATCGAGCATCAATAAGAAGTTCTCCAACTCTTAAAGGATAACTTGAATTTGGCACAAAATCGAATGAAACAACAGGCAGATCAACATCGCAGCGAGAGAAGTTTTGATGTAGGAGATTGGGTATTTTTACGGCTACAACCATACAAACAAATGTCCCTCAAGCAAGCGAAGAAGGATAATAAATTATCGCCAAAGTACTATGGTCCTTACAAGGTGTTGCAAAAGATTGGTACTATGGCATACAAATTGGAGCTTCCTGCTTCTTCACGAGTGCATCCAATTTTCCATGTTTCATGCTTAAAGAAGGTTATAGGTGAAAATCTTTCAGTTCAAACAATATTGCAAGAACTTGATGAGGAAGGAAAAATCATATTGGAACCTGAAGCAGTCACAGAAACAAGAGCTCGACAGCCACGGAATCGATCAATTTCAGAGTATCTCATCAAGTGGAAGAACTTACCCACTAAATATTCTACATGGGAAGATGAAAATTTTATACAGAAGCACCCAGAGCTGCTGAAGCGTTTAGGACAACACTTTTTTGAAGGAGAGGGGCATGTTAGGTCCCTATATTACTAGTATAGTCCCCTATTGTTGTTAGTGTAACCCCCTTATTGTTATTATTGTACCCTTGTAACCTCCATATTGTTATTATTGTGCCCTTAAATTATTATTATTAGGTCAGCTAAGATTACATTGTGGCCCCATGGACTCCTATATATAGAAAGGAGGTTTTGTAATTTGAATCATCAAAGAATTGTTCATTCATGTAATGTATTGGAGGTTGCCCCTTCGAAGTGGCTTATTTCTAAGGCATTGATATCTCTTTTCTTCTCTTTTTGGAGCTGGTTTCACAACATAGGGGTAAGGAAGTTTTATTTTGGTTGTACTGGAACATTGAAGCAACTAACAACACTGAAGAAAAATTTGTCTCTCATGATTTAAGTCATTCTCACCATATATCCTAGGCTTTATAATACAAAGTACCAGTTCTATTAAAAAAAATTAAGATTATAATATAATAAATTGGATTGAATCATTTTTTTTTATCTGTTATTACTTTTTTAATTTTAAAAGACACTTGTCAATATATTGAACACTCACAGTCATACTAAGTATAAAATTCCCTTCTCTATAAAACCAAACATTAAAACAATATACAATAGCGAGAGATTTATATAATAAAATTTATAATGAAAAAATATAAATTACCTCATTTGAGAAGAAGATTTCTTATAGAAAATTTAGTAAAATATTAACATAATTTCTTATATTAATTTACGGGATTAAATATCTTCATTTTTAAGATTAATTTTTAAAATTGATTAAAAGTAAAATATTATACTCGTGAAAGATGTTTTTTTGTTAATATTAATATATTTTTTAAGATGAATATTATAATATAATTTAAAATATGTTAAATAATTTTAATTATTTAACTAATTTTATTCAAATAATAAAATGAGCAAGTTTAGATTTTTTTTGAATAAGTTCAATTTAACCATTTAATATCTCCATTAATATTAACATTTTCATTGCAACGATAATGTGTGATTAGTCATGGTCTTCATTTACGGATTTCAAATTGTTTTTATTATATTTTTTAAAATTTTAAAGTATTACGAAGTAAAATATAAAAATAAAAAAATAATACTTATGCTTATTTATTTGTTAAAATAAATAAAATATTAAGAATATGGTTTTAGTTTTAGTAAAAAAAATTTAAGATCTTGATGTGTAGTAATATTAATGTGTATTCACAAAAATTTTATCAGTTGAAATAATTTATTGGTGATAGATAAATAGGGTAGATTTTAATAATATCTAATATTTTTGGGTATTGGGTGGTTAATTCACCAATATTTAGCTAATTACCAGTCTAGATTCATCTTAACTTAGGATCTATGAAGCTCAGAGGAATCAAATATCTGGAGGTGCAAAACTTCTTTTTTGACTGTAAAAATTAAGAAAAGGTTTTCAACTTAAGTTAAGATGGATCTAGGCTGGTTTCAGTTTATAGATAATATGAGGAACATATTAATTTTATCAATAATATTTAAATACATCTAATATTAATATAACCATTTTAAATATGCTAAATATGTCTGAGATTTATCCAGTCATTTTAATTTTAAATTTACTTAGTTATCTCACTTTGTTGAGATGATAAATATTGTAAAATAACTTTAATGATGAAAAATGTTGAAATAAAAAAGTGACAATGTAATAATATTGAATGATAGAAATGTGAATAATAACAATGTAGTCAATTACAAATAGTCTTGATCAATCTCAAACTATTTTTTTCTACTATTCTTATTGTCACCCTTGTTAGTTTTGTCATCTTTTCATATCGATTATATGAAAAATACAATTGGAATAGTAAACCATTTAAATATTTACCTTGACCTGTTGTAGTAAATATCATACCTTGTCTCCCTTGCTCTACAATATTAAAATTTTAATTACTATAATACATATTTTCATATCGATTATATGGAAATACAGTTGGAATCATAAACCATTTAAATATTTAGGTTTACCTATTGTAGTAAACATCATACCTTGTCTCCCTTGCTCTCCAATATTAATAGGTTTAATTACTACAACACAAAAATCAATGTACATTGCCAATAAATTTTTATGCTTGCATTGAAATCAATGCACATTATTAATCCAATGACTTTAAAATTAGTGTATAATCATACATCCATTTACATCAAAACAGAAATCAAAATATACTTTGAAACCACTGCATGTAATGTAAGAGATCAAATAATATTAGCAAATAGCATCTACACTGAAATCAATGCATCTAATGCAATTAATCATGTAGCAATGTCTAAAGTCAAATCAATGGATCTAGTGCACATATGAAAATAGTATTAGAAACCAACATCTACACTGAAATCAATGCATCTAGTGCAAGCAATCAAATATGATTATAAATCACCATCTACATTGAAATCAATGCAACTAGTGCAAGTAATCAAATAGGATTAGAAATCACCATCTACACTGAAATCAATGCATTAAGTGCAATCAATCGAATGGGATTAGAAATCATCTACATTTAAATCAATGCCTCTAGTGCAAGTAATCAAATATAATTAGAAATCAACATCTACATTGAAATTCATGCATCTAGTGTAAGAAATCAAATAGGATTAGAAATCACCATCTACATTGAAAAAAATACATTTAGTGCAAGGAATGAAATAGGATTATAACTCATCTACATTGAAATAAATGCATCTAGTGCAAAAATCTTCTTCCCTCACTCCCCCTCCATATATATATATATATATATATATATATCTCCCTTCATCTCTCCTTCTTTGTCTCTTTGTCTCTTTATCTCTTTATCTCACCCCGCCAAACACACACGCTCTCTAACTCAATATCTACAATCTCTTTGTCCCTTTCTCCTTGTTTCCATCCATCTCTTCTTTCTCTTCACCTTCCATCTATATCTCTATCTTCCTATGTCTCTTTATATCATCCCCAAAACATATACTCTCTCTCTCCAATCTATCTATCTATCACTCCCTCCTCTCCACCCTCTCTCTCTCTTCCCCTTTCCTCCCTCTCTCACCCTCCAACTCCATCTCTTTATCCCTCCCTCCCCTCCTCCTCTCTTTCAAGTCCCCTCTATTTTCCTTCCTCTCTCTCACTTTCTCTCCTACCTCCCTCTCTCTTCCCCATCTCTCTCTCTCTCTCTCCCCTACAATCCTCTCTCTTCCCCATCTCTCTCTCTCTCTCTCTCCCCTACAATCCTCTCTCTTCCCCCATAACTCTCTTCCTCTCTCTCAAGTCCCCTCTCTAATCCTTCCTCTATCTCCCGCCTCCCACTATTCCCCCCGCTTTCTCTCTCTCTATGCCCTCCAATCCTCTCTCTTCCCCCGTCACTTTATCACTCTCTCCAACTATGTTACTATATCCATCACTTTCTCCTTCTCTCTCCTTCTCTCACCCCTTGTCTCCATCATTCTTTCTATGTCTATGTATCTCACCCGTTAACATACACACTCTCTCTCTATCTCTCCCTTGTCACTCCCTCTCTCTCCACTTCTCACTCTCTATGTCTTTTTTCTTCCTTCCTTCTCTCCCCCAAAACTCCATCTCTCTATCCTTCCCTCTCTCCTCCTCCTCTCATCCTTCCTCTCTCTTGCTTTCTCTCCTACCTCCCTCTCCATCCCCCCTTCTTTGTCTCTCTCTCTCTCTCTACCCTCCCATCCTCTCTCCTTATCCCTCCATTTCTCCTTCTCTCTCTCCCACCTCCATCTTTATCTCTCCCTCTCCATCTCTTACCCTTCTCTACCTCTCTCACTCCTCTCCCTCTGTCTCTCTTAATTCCTCCTCTTCCCTCTATAGTTTACATAACAATAGAGGGGTATAACATCTTCCACCTCTAAAAAAATTCAATCATGCTTAATGTTTACTCTTTTTCTGCCTTGTTTTTTAACAATATTAGATATGCTTCTTTTAGAACATCCTCACGCTCCCAATTAGTTTCCTTGGGTGTAAAGTGTCTCCACTATACTTTAACCCATGCCACGACTTGATTCAGGAGCACGGTCTCTTTCCTATCCAAAATACGGAAAGTCTCTAACATAAAGTCTCCCTTAGGTTCCACTGTATGAAATTCTAGTCAATTACATGAGAAGCATCATGGATATATTTTTTAATAATGACACATGAGATACATTGTAAACTTTAAGACTGGGCATCACTAGTTCATATTCCACTTGACCAACGTGGTCCAAAATTTCAATAGGCTCATAAAACCGTGGTGCCATATTGGCACAACTACCAGTTCAGAGCCACAACATACGTGGATGGCCACAATATATTTCTTGTAACACTGGATAATCCATACCATTCTTCTTTAATTGATAGCCACATAAGCTTAAAGACTAAAAAATACAATATTATTGAGCTGAAAAGCTCATTCTACAATCCAGTATGAGGGAGATGTGTAAGTATCTCACGTCCTCAAAAAATAATCAAAATAATTTAAACAATTAAAAATATATTAACACGACAATTAAATTTTGATATTACAATTTTATACAACTTTACAGAGATAATATATATATATATATATATATATATATATATATATATATATCAGTATGAACTTTCTCTCTCTACATAAAGTGTGTATTTATATATGTGTGCGTGTTAATCTTAACTAGAAAGGAAAAAGTACTTGAATCTAAAGAAGAGTAGTTACTTTTTAATAAGAGGAATATGTGTGACTAATTCAATTGTAAATATAAAATATTGATAATGATAAAATATCAAATTATACAATTTAAACAATGAAAAGTTACCACATAGGTCTATATTAATCACATATTTACTAAGCAGTAAAATGTATTAATTGACGTGTAATTTTTTTTTTAAGTTTGAGATTTGATCCTTCTAGGCTCTTGGTAGATCTGTGGTTAAAATGTGTCTATACTGTTTCTACAGCCCAATGTGAAGGCTAAGTGTAAGTATGTCCATCCCTCTTAAAATAACAATAAAATATTCTCTAAATAGAAAAACAATGTCTACTATAATAAAAATGAAAAAAAAGATATGCTATGCATTTTTAATTAGGTGTCCATATGACCTGGTAGAGTAATTAGAAGTAAAAAAAATATGAGTAAGATGTTTAAGTCTAATGTTTTTCAAAAATATTTTAGTACATGATATCAACTTTATATAAATCTATATATAGAGAAAAATGTTAAAAGAAAATATTTTAATGTATAATAGAATCAAATATCCAATGTCAGTTATGAATAAAATAATTTAATATAAATTAATATAAAATTACTTAATACACATGTTATGAAATCTCTATAACATTCGAAAGTGTAATTTAAACAGTAAAAAAATACACATTATTTTTTGTATTCTAAAATAAGTTTACAACAACAACAAAATTTTCTTTTTCGACTCATATTAAATCTGTGTTTTAGTTGGATCTCTGCAAATCATATTTAAAATAAACATCGAATTTTCTTTATAAAAAAATATATGATGTTTTATTATGAGAGTGTTTTCTAAGATTAGTAGTATTATTGAAATTTGGTCAATCTATCAATTGGGTTTAATATTATTTGAGATTAATTTTAAATGTTACTATTTAAATTAAGATATCATATAATAATTAATTAATAGAATGAAAAAAAAGGGAAGAGAAGAGACTAAAATCTGACGGTGTAAATGAACTGATAGAGAGAGAAAATTAAAGTAACTGAGAGTTGACGAAAAGGCACTCTTTGCAAGATCGAACCGACCGGGAAAAACGCATGTTTACGTTAAGCACAGTTTTTGAGAACACTAAGACAGTTATTAAGTTTGATGAACAACCATCTTTGCATGGTCGAACGCCAAGCACGGTTTCTGCAAACACTAAGAGAGATCTTCAGTTTAAGTGAATTTTTTTGTTTTTGTTTTTGTTTTTGGGTGGCCTAAACAGGGAGAGGACAACCAGTTTCTGCCATAACAGAGTGGGAGATTAATATATAATACAAATATAATTAGTATAACACTCTGAAAAGGATCAATTTTTTTTGTTGTAAATTTATTTTAGATTTCAAAAAATAATGTGTAGTTTTTCAATGTCATAAAGGTTTCATAACTTGTGTATTGAGTAATTTTATATTAATTTATACTAAATTATTTTATTCATAATTGATATTGGATATTTGATTCTATCATACATTAAAATATTTTGTTTTAACATTTTTTTCTAGATATAAATTTATATAAAGTTCATATCACCTATTACAATATTTTTGAAAAACATAAGACTAAAACATCTTATTCACATTTTTTTTTTACTTCTAATTACTCGACCTGATATTAGGTCATATGGACAACTAATTAAAAATGCATAGCATATATTTTTTTTCATTTTTATTATAGCCAACATTTTTTTTCTATTTAGAAAATATTTTATTTTTATTTTAAGAGGGACAGACATACTTACACTTAGCCTTCACACTAGGTTGTAGAAACAGTATAAACACATTTTAACCATAGATCTACCAAGAGCCTAGAGGGATCAAATCTCAAAGTCGAAAAAAAAATTACAGGTCAATAATACATTTTACTGCTTAGTAAATATGTGATTAATATAGATCTATGTAGTAATTTTTCATTGTTTAAATTGTATAATTTGATATTTTATCATTATTAATATTTTATATCAAAAATTGAATTAGTCACACATATTCTTCTTATTAAAAAGTAACTACTCTACTTTACCTTCAACTTCAAGTACTTTTCATTTCTAGTACACAATTTCTGTAAAAAGAGAAAGTTCATATTGAAATATACTAGTTAATATGGATATTCAAACAATTTCTTTAAATTCTATATTAACATATTTATAAAAGAAATATATATATATATATATATATATATATATATATATATATATATATATTACTTTATCTCTATAAAGTTGTATAAAATTGTAATATTAAAAGTTAATTGTTATGTTAATAGATTTTTAATTGTTTAAATTATTTTTCTTATTTTTTAAACCTATAATATATTTATATATCTCTTTCATACTAGATTGTAGAATAAAATTTTCGACTCAATAACAAAATGTTCCTTATATATAATAAAAAAATATTCTTATAAATATTAAAATATATTTTAGATTGGGTTTCAGTATTATATATTATAACAACAATAAAAGGCATCATGGAGTACTACTCTCTTCTCTTCTCATTTCCATCCACTAGAGGAGAGGAGACGTATTATCTATAGATATGTTTCTTTCAAAATATTTCAAACGCCAACGTGCAAGTTCTTTTTCTTGGAATTTAACTTGGCTTTCACGAGGATTGTAAAGATAAAAACAATAGAAGGAATCATGGTCCTACTACTCCTCTCCTTTCCATTCATATCCATCCATTAAGTGAAAATGATAATGAAAGATGAAAGGATAGGAGAAGTAGAAAATAAGTGAAAATGATAATGAAAGATGAAAGGATAGGAGAAGTATATTTTCTAGATACCTTTTCTTATTTCTTTCAAAATATCTGAAATGAAAAAACTGGTAAGCATCTAAAATATATTTTAAGATTGTTTTCCTATTTGGATGTTTGTTTGTCAAATGTATAAATAGAGTCTTTGTTGTATTTGAAATCCAATTCTGGAGTATTTGTTCTATTTTAAAACTAATTCTGTTTTGATTATGGTATGAACGAGTACTGTTTGACATCATTATGAATAAACTTTAAAGTATTACTGTAAGTCCACACGTCCAATCCAACATTTTTATCTATTCACTGTTTATAAACTCACACCAACGATTAAAGGACACCAATACACATAATGAAAATATCGTTCGCTATAATTGCAATGTATGGAAGCACATAATTTCCCTCTTTAACACAGAATTCAAGTGGAAGCACATAATTTCCCTCTTTAACACAGAATTCAAGTATCGAGATGTAAATTCCTGATCAATTCCTTTTCACATAATAGGATTAAGGTGATTCCTGAATGTCGTATTTTATCTTAAGGCAGTTCAAACATAATGAATTCATCACAGAGATCAGGACCAACAGGAAAACAAAGTTTTGTGTCATGTAAAGTTATGCAGATGGGTCGAGGCTTGTAGAGGAACTTTGAACGATGTAGCTATTTCATTAGGTAGGGTTTAATGGGGTGATTTTCTACAGGTTACAACAAAGATATAGGTGTTTTTAAGGAGAAATTTCCTCTCAAGCATTCGTCCTACGTCCACAAGTGAATTATATATATATATATATATATATATATATATATATATTATGAACTTTCATTCTCTCTTCATTTTATTCTTCCACACGCTATCTTTCACTATCGTTTGCTTGTCTTTTAGTATTTTTTTTCATTTTTTTAGTAATTTTTTAAAACTTCTTGCCACTCAGGGTAATTGTTAAAAATTGAGCTTCTATTAACTAAATGGCTCTCTAAGTGAGATATCCAAAGAGTTCCCAAGCACTTCACATAATGAGTTGACTATTTATTTAGAAGAGCCTCATACATATAGGCTTTCACACTAATGGGGTGGTTTCAACCACTCCCTTGATAGTAGGATCTGAGACCTAATCTTAGAGTCTCAATCCTATCCAAACAATTAAGTCTTCATTAATTCTAACACTCCTCCTTAATGGAGAAAGGGTACTGAAATAATAACATATGTTTGTTGGTCTTAGTCTCAGCTAGGATTACATAAAAACATAAAAACTTGGTAACAGAGGTTTTCATTTTGGTCTTCTTGCTTGAGAGTCCATGTTTGTTCATTCCTAGGTGAGGCTTCATGTTTACTTTTCGCCCCATGAGGTAGTGATATATCTTCACTTCCTTTCTACGTTTTATTCCCCAATGATGGAACGCTTGAACTCTTATCCTCCTCAGTCTTGATTGTAGGTTGTCATCCTTTATATCTTGATTGTCGATAAATGACAACACTTTAGAGGGTACAAGCTTGATAGGAGAATTTTTCCTCTCACTATTTTCGGTGTCAAACATCTGAACGTCAGTGATGTTATCTTCAACATTCATTGATGCAAATTCTACGTTGAATTCATGAAGACATGGTGTTTCAAGCCATGCTTCGAGAAACTTTAATTCGTCTTCAAACTTTTTTTCTTCTTCCTTGTTGTTGTTGCTGACATCTGCATACACATAAATATTCATAAGATCATCATAGTTTGAATTCTCTCCAACTTTGTCTTCTTCTGCCAAGTATTTGCAATCAACTTCATGTGGCTCATCCAATTGATCTTCAACAATATGTTCCTCTTTACTTCCTTCCTCAAGAACGACTATTGGGTCTTCTTGATCTTCAACCATATATTATTTTTTACATCCTTCCTGAAGAACAACTCCCGAGTCTTCAATTTCACGTTGTTGCAGAATGTACAGCATCTCTCGATAATCGTGGTCATTAATAAAACCACTAAGCCTCATGACGAAAATATCATCAGGGTCAAATATATCTAAAAGTCTAGCCATATTGTAAAATCCCATCTTATCTTGCTTCCAATTTTATTTATGAATCCACTCAGTTCTCGCACGAGCTCCAACAACCCTATTACGATGCAGGTGGGAAAATTCTCCCTTTGGAAAATCTTCAATCGTAGAACCTTGTGGTGCAGACATTGGCTTTTGTGCCATACAGTCAAATCTGAAACAAAAAGCACCAATGCAACCTGAAGTAGCTACAAATTTGAGCGTCGTTCTTCTACGAAATTTGAACGCAAGAATTCAAATTGGAAATTTGAATCCAGATCTCCTCTCAAATTAGAACCACTAACCGCAACCTCTTCTCACCATGCCAACCAACTCCTCCTAACTCTTGGCTTGGCGATATTTCAACGTTTCCTTGCAGAATTCTACCACCATAATATTATCCCTTTATGCATTACACACTCGCTCCTCACACAAAGAATCTATCTGCATGTTGTAAGCTCTCTCTGCACCAGCCCATAGCTCTTGGCCCTTATGGTCCGCAGAATGTCCCTGAGGGGATAAAAGTTCCTATTTGTGTCGAGGACAAGACCTTGATGAGGGTATAGATGATCTTCGATGACCTTCACCTGGCGTTGGAAGACAAGAGGGAATCAGCTCACCAATAGACCTAACGACCTCTGTGCTCCTTACGACGAAATGATCCAGATCCACGTTGCGTGCTGCCTTGGAACAAATCTGTAATAAGAGTTGCACCTACAGGCTCACGTGATATCAATGACGGGCTTTTGTTGTCGCTATATTTGAGGTATGACGAGGCCATGCAGAGCATTCACTCCCTTCTTCTATCAATCGGTGGTGGCTCTGCATGTGCAAAAATTCTGACCTTCACCTTCAGAGTTAGACGAAGGATTAACAAGGGCCTATCGAGGTTGGTATTCCCTCCTTCCCTATGCTCCTTTTGACAGTTGCACAAAACATAGTGAAACAAAGTTCTCACGACATTTTTGATGGACTAACAAACTTACCGAGCTTTCACCTGAAGCTCTGATACCATGTTAAAAACTGAGATTCTATTAACTAAATGGATCTCTAGGTGAGATACCTAGAGAGTGCCCAAGCACTTCACACAATGAACTGACTATTCAATCAGAAGAGCCTCATACATATAGGCTTTCACACTAATGGAGTGGTTTCAACCACTTCCTAGATAGTAGGATCTGAGACCTAATCTTAGAGTCTCAATCCTATCCAAACATCTAAGTATCCATTAATTACAATACTAATAAAGTAGTTGATTACTATTTTTAACATTATATTGGAGTGACTCTCGTGAACTGGTAATATAGAAATGGATAGCATCAATGTTTGTCTAGATTTATGTTTGTGTAGAGTTATGTTATGAGTACGCATTCGAAATCCATATTTTCGTGTTCATAAGATTAATTCTTTGGTTTTAATATTATTCCATTGGGCTTATAATCCCTTGGCCTTTTAGTATTAATCTCTTGGATTTATAATTATGGTCAACGACGGTTCAACGTTCCATTGAGACAAATATTGTCTCAATATGAAAATCATCCATGGTCAACCATCGTCAACCATGGTCGAACGTCACATCATGACAAAGATTATCTCAATATGATAATCAACCATGGTCAACCATAGTTATTTTAGGGTTTATAATATTAATCCCTTAGGGTTAAGGTTATTCCCTTGGAGTTTTAGTATTAATCACTTGGGTTTATTATTCAATTAGATTTATTAATATAAGGGTCCATATTTCTAGGGTATAATATTATTGATAGGGTTTATAATATTAGTCCTAGGTTTTTTTATATAAACCCCTTGGGTTTATAATCATGGTCAACCATGGTCGAACTCAATGTCACATTGTGACAAATATTGTCCAATGATGGTCAACCATGGTCCAATGTCGAATTGTGACAAATATTATCTCAATATGAAAATCAACCATGATTAACCATGGTGCAATGTCACATTGTGACAAAGGTTATCTCAATATGAAAATGAACCATGGTAAACCATGCTCAACCATATTCATTTTAGGGTTCATAACATTTATCTTAGGGTTTATATACCTTTGGTTTATAATATTAATTCCTTGGTTTTAATATTATTTTGTTGGGTTTATAATCCTTTGGCTTTTTAGTATTAATCCCTTGGGTTTATAATATGAATGCCTTGGGTCTATTAATCTAAGGTTCATATTCCAAGGTATTATATTATTCATAAAATTTATAATATTATTCCTTGGATTTGATATAAATCCCTTGTGATTATAATTATGATCAGTCCTCGTTCAACATCACATTGTAACAAAGGTTGGCCCAATATGAAAATCAACCATAATCAACCATGGTCCAATGCCGCATTGTGACAAATATTGCCCCAAATGAAAATCAACCATGGTCCAACATCGCATTGTGACAAAGATTATCTGAATATGAAAATGAACCATGGTAAACCATGCTCAACCCTGTTAATTCAAGGGTTTATAATATTTATTCCATTAGGTTTCCCTTCAGTTTTTAGTGTTAATTATAAATCTAAGGTTCATATTCCTAGGGTGTAATATTATTCATAGGGTTAATTAAATAATTAATTAATATAAACAAATTGAATTAAATCATTTTTATTTTTTTATTTTTGTAAGATAAATAAATAAATTATTATTAATACTTTTTAAATTATTAATTAATTAATATTAATAGTAATAATTACTAATTCAATTACATTACTTAATTAATATAATATAATTACTTAATTAATTAATTAATAATGTTAATAATTAATTGATTCATTTAATTTTTTAAAATTATTTAATTATATTTATTTTTTGACATTTACTTTTATTTAATATTATTAAATATTAAATTAGTATTAATATTAGATATCATTTTTGGGATTCAACTGCATTAATTTAGTCATTCATCTATGACCATTACGAGGTGTCGTGAATCGACTACTCATGATTTTTGAATAGTTCAGTATCACTCGTTGTTTGTGCATGTGATGCCACTGTGGGTGAAGAAGTGGATTGAAAACTAGTGAAATGAATATATAGCATTAATCATTACTATTTCGCACTGCAATAAGATTTCAATGAAAGTGTCACTATCTCGTGGTCTCCTTCAGCCTGCTGCCAAGGTTAACCGCGCTGGAGCTTTCAGAGGAGTTCTGGGATGGGTGACCTTAGGTTTTGTTACGGTGCAAGCCCCTAAGTGATGATTGATGCTATGTGATTCATTTCAGTAGTTTCAATCCCACTTCTTCACCCCTGTGAGCATCACCCGATGCAATGAGTGCTAAGTGGACTATTCAAAAATCATGAGAAATTAGTCAGTTACGACTACCTCTCATGGAAATGGTCATAAATGAATGACTAAATTAACACAGTTGAATCCCAAAAACGATATCTAATATAATGCACTGCGTAAACCCCTCATACTTAAAATAATAAGAGTAAAGGGATCTCTTCTTGAATGGTTCATGAGGCACAATAGTTGCGGTTTTTTAAATGGGGTAGCAAGCTAAGTGGGCTTGATTGTGGGGAAAACTCCACAGCTAAGGGCGCTTGAGCCAGAGGAGTTCTGGGATGGGTGACCTCCCGCGAAGTCCTGGTTACCAGGTGCAAGCCCCGGAAGTGATGATTGATGCTATGTGATTCATTTCACTAGTTTCAATCCCACTTCTTCACCCCTTTGAGCATCACCCGATGCAATGAGTGCTAAGTGGACTATTCAAAAATCATGAGAAATTAGCTCTGGCTACGACTATCTCTCATGGAAATGGTCATAGATGAATGACTAAATTAACGCAGTTGAATCCCAAAAATGATATCTAATATAATGCACTGCGTAAACTCCTCATACTTAAAATACTAAGAGTAAAGGGATCTCTTCTTGAATGGTTCATGAGGCACAATAGTTGCTAAGGTTTTTCAAATGGGGTAGCAAGCTAAGTGGGCTTGATTGTGGGGAAAACTCCACTGTTAAGCGCGCTTGAGCCAGAGGAGTTCTGGGATGGGTGACCTCCCGGGAAGTCCTGGTTACCGGGTGCAAGCCCCGGAAGTGATGATTGACGCTATGTGATTCATTTCACTAGTTTCAATCCCACTTCTTCACCCCTATGAGCATCACCCGATGCAATGAGTGCTAAGTGGACTATTCAAAAATCATGAGAAATTAGTCAGTTACGACTACCTCTCATGGAAATGGTCATAGATGAATGACTAAATTAATGCAGTTGAATCCCAAAAATGATATCTAATATAATGCACTTCGTAAACCCCTCATACTTATAGTATTAATATTATTAAATATTAAATTTTAAATAAGTAATTTATATTAAATAATCCATATTAATATTTTTTTCAATTATTAAATATTTTTTTTAATTATTAAATAATTAAAAATTATTAATAAAAATATTATTATTTAATTAAATTATTTAATATTATTCAATTATTTAATACTATTTAATTTAAGTATTAAGGAATATTGGCTAACCATCATCATTATCATCATCATTAATATTTAATTTAATTTAATATTATTTAATATTAAATCACTTGATACTATTAAATTATTCAATGATATTATTAATTGATAATATTAAAAATATTAATTAATAATAATAAACTTATTAATAATTATTGAGTAGTAACCATAATTATTTTAAAATGATTATAATAATCTTTAACTAAAAATAACTTTCTTTAATTTACAATAATATTTAATCTTTAATTATTTTTAATTAAAAATTATTATAATCATTTTCAAATAATTATGGTTATTACCAAATAATTATAGTCATTAAAATTATTATTATTGATTATTATTACTACTATTATCAATTAATATTATCAAATAATATCAAATAATTTATATTTTAATATGTGTCTTTAAGATGGATCCTCATTGAGATTCAAAATTTTGTTAACACTATGCATAATCTGATTCACTATTTTTCAATGTTAAATAAAATTAAATACTATAATAAATAATATAAATGAATGATTATTATTAATAATACTATTAATAATTTTTTTATTATAATAATTTTTTTCAATATTATTTTTATTATTATATATTTATCAATGGTAGATACAAATGAGGTCTTTGGCTATATCGATTACATTAATATTTTTTATATCGTTGTACTCATTAATGTTGAAGATAATGGAGAAATATAATTCAGGAGAGAGTCAATTCACCTGAACCTTAGATTAGGAATTAGTTCCTATTCCTTAGGTAGCTGCTCTAACTTATGTATATGTGTTAAGACTATGTATCCTCAATTGTAATATGATTGAGTAGAGCATTCTACAGAGGAAGTATCCATGTGGAATCTATCATCCAAGAGCTGCCCAGTTTCATTAATAAATTTGATTATTAAGTTTTTATCATGGTATCAGAGCTCCAGGGTTGGTGAGTCAAAGCCAGAGTTCTTTGATCCCTGTGTGAGTGTCTAGGTGGCAGAAGAGAGGCCCCTGGTGGCTGGTGTGAAGATAGTCTGTAAGAAGGTTGAGTATTTTTTTTCTTATTTTTGGGAAACACTTGTGATCGTTGCCTCTTCTGGTGGCACAAGGGCATTGACTAGCGCGAAACCGTGAGGGAGGGACGTGTTGATTAGTTCAACACTTATGAACTTAAATTTCTACCCCAACACCAGCCTGTCAGTGTGGCATCAGAGTTGAATGGGGTGTTGTTGAGGGCACGTTGATCAACAATGTGGAAGAGGAGGTCATGGCAAGGAGCCAATGAGATCAAAGAAAGAGGAGGTCATGGTAGCTGGAGGAGTGTTGCGTTTGTTGAAGGATTGAACAAAATAATTAAGATTTCGTTCATAGATCTGTTGGATCCGTGGGTGATCGCTTCTCAGATCTGCCGAGGAGAGGACTATCCTGTCGAGGACATGGACGACAGTGAGAGTGCAGAGGATAGAAAAATTTGGAGCGAAATCGTGAATTATGCAAAGAGGAAAATGCTACAGCGGAATCGTGGTTGATCGGCAATGGTGGAATCGTGGTTGATCAGCGGTGTATATCGAGCCTCCGGTTTGTATGGCATAGTAGCGTGTTGCATAAAGATGAAGCCTAGCATGTATTGTTGGAGAATAACATGCATTACAGGAGTGAGCATGCAGTGAGAAAGCTAGGGATGCACAAAAGGAAAGCTTGATAGTGTGTGAGTACGCATTGCGTTAACTAGAGGATGCATAGTGATAAGGAGCCTGTGGCCCATGTCAGAGGACATCGTAGGTTGTGGAGCATCGTGGCAGGTCGTGGTATCGCATGAGAAACATGGCAGAGGAGCCCGTGAGCCCGTGGATGCCATATTTAGCACATAAAAAGGATATCGGTGAGTGAAAATAGTTCACTCGACGTGCCTACATACCGCCACCTATGTGGTTTGGTTCTCATCCTATTGGGTACAAAGCTATAGCATTAGACAGACACCTTGTGATGTCATGGTAAAGAAGCCAGTTAGGTAATGGTTTCTAGCAGTCAGGTTTATCATCCTTCTTTTTATTCTAATATATGCTACTTGGTTCCACTATTTGGATCGATTCGATATGTTCTTATTCAAAGGAGGTTGAATCAAAATGATGGAATATTTTTTATGAGATTGAGATCACTAGTATTGTTTAATAAGCAGAAGGTGCTTTGATTATTTGGTGGTCGAAATTGTTGGCATTACTAGTGTTGTTGAAGGCATCTCAATTGTTGAAGAGTGTGTATTTTGTGATTGGATTCATAGATCAGTGTGACACGATGAATACCCAAATGGTCGAAGCATACTTGAACGAGAGCAATAAGCTAGATGGTTCCAATTATTCCAATTGGAAATTCAAGCTACAGACTTTGATGGAGGGGCAAAGTGCATGGCCGATTTTAAATGGCGATGAATTGAAACCGACAATTGCAGGAGGTGGATCAGCTGCAACAATTCAGGATTGGGACAAGAGTGAGAACAAGTTGAAAGTGTTGTTTAAATTTTCATTGAAAGACTACATTATCTCTAACACTAGAGAGTGTAAATCAGCAAGCGAGATATGGACAACCCTCAAGGATCTGTATGAGATCAGAAACAAAATTTGAAGAATTTCAACCCCCACTCTGGTTATCAACTTTCCTTATCACTCCCTGCATATAGTTTTAAATCCAAGTATGATAAAAATACTAAAATCTGGAAATGACAAAAATTTCTAAAAACACAAATTTGGAGATTTCACCACTGCTGGAAAATGCAAAAATAAAACATAGCGAAATTATAACAGCCACACACAGAAAATGACACAAGGATTTTTGGTCAATGTGACCCTAGAAAAACCCTCTACAACACTTGGGGAAAACCAGTTTAAGAGCTCTTCTTTATTTCTGAAAAGTCTTTTACAGAGAAACTGAAATACACAGTAAAAATTCCAGCAACCACAAATTTTCAACTTATCTCGATTTATGTGGTTTCACTCTTCCTCAGAAAAAGTGCCATCAGAAAACATAAAATTACAGCAGAAAATAACAACATTAAATGCTATACAGTCTCCAAAAACGTGCCCAGAAATCTGCAATACATCCATATGGTTGTACGAATATTACAGCTGCACTCCTCCTCGATTTTTGTGCCCATATTCTACCTCTAAAATTGTGTTGTCCACAGCTGTATGGATTTCTCAAAATCTGTGAAAGAATTACAACAGTGTTTCTCCTCAGTTTTCGTCCCTAGAATCTGCCTCGAAATCTGTGTTGAATTATGTTGTCCCTCTTCCTCGATTTTTGTGCCTTTTCTCCTCGAAAAATGTGCCCAAATCTGCTATACGGATTCTACCTTGGAATGCATGCCAAGATGTTGTACGAATTTGCTGAAAGTCTCCTTGTTGTCCTCCTTCAACTTCTCACTGCTGAGACATTTTCTCCTTGCTCTCTCTTCTCTTTCTCTCAAATGCTCATGAAATACTGAATGATATTTTCTCCTCTTTTCTCCTTTTACCCTAACCCTAAGTGACTTTTGGGGAATCCCTAAATCCAATGGCTGAGATAGCTATAGATCAAGGGCTGAGAATAAATGTGCATTTAATTCTCACTTTCTATTTTTTAACTCACCCCACTTAAATAAAGGTCCACTTAACCTTTTATTTCCATAGTCACTTTTTCACTTTCTAATTTTTCATTGACTTTAATAAAGTCACTTTAAAATTAGAATGTGGCTTTATCAGTTATAAAGTTACTTTTAAATTAGACCGACTTTACCACTTATAAAGTCACTTTAGGAGAAAAGTACAAATAAATTTGGACACTTTTACCTAGGCCAAATATCAAAGCCTTAGGTAACCACTTGTCCTCAGGTACCCAAATTTTAACACTACCTGTTACTGGGGAAAGTGTTCCTCACCACTCCCATCTTGTCTTTGAAGTAGACATGTTTGCCCTGTGGTAAGGCTTCGGTGAAAATTTCTACTACCTTCTCATTCGTGGAGATGTACTCAAGCTTGACTGCTCTCTTTTGGACATAGTCTCGAATGAAGTGATACTTGATCCCGATATGCTTTGACCTCTCATGAAAAACTAGATTCTTCGTGAGTTTTATGCAACACTGATTATCAAAGTAAATCATTGAAGGTCTCAATTCCTGATCAAATAAACTAAACAACATCTTGTGAAGCCATATGGCCTCACAACTAGCCAAGATAACAACCATATACTCTACCTCAGTTGAGCTCCATGCAACTGACTATTGTTTCCGGCTGAACCATGACACAACTTCTGAACCCAAACCAAAACAACACCTTGACGTACTCTTCCTATCAAAAGCACACCCTACCCAATATGAATCAGTGTACCCTGTCAGTCTCACTCCATCACCCTGTCTATAATCCAGACCATAATCCATAGTACCCTATAATTAACAAAGAATGTGTTTTGCAGCCACCCAGTGCACTCTCGTGGGCTCACACATGATCTCACTCATAGTGTTAACTATAAAACATATATCTGGTCACGTGTTGACCAAATACATCAATGAACCAATCATTTGTCTATATAGAGTAGGATCCACCAACTCAGAATCTACAGTGTGAAGCTTCTTCCAGTTAGCGATAATAGGTGTAGACATGGGTTTGCAGTCCTCCATGTAAAATCTGCTAAGAATATCCACAATGTACTTCCCATGTCCCAGGAAGAAATGCCCCTCCTTCTGCCACACCCCCAATCCTAGAAAATAATGAATCAAGCCGATATCCTTCATCTCAAACTCTGAAGCAAGATCTCTCTTGCAGCCCTCAATGAGTCTCTCTACACCAGTGATGACCAAGTCATCAATGTACAACTCAAGAATGAGAGGCTCCTCACCTACCATAATGAAGTATAGGTTCGAATCAGCCTCACTCTTTGTGAAAACCAACTGCTGCAAGTATGTATCAATCCTCGAGTACCAAGCTCTAGGAGCTTGATTCATTCCATAGAGTGCCTTTTTCAATCTACATACATGGGTCTCCTTCCCATGCACCTCAAAGCCCTACGGCTGCTCAATATAAACTTCCTCCTAAATGAAGCCATTGAGAAAGGGAGTCTTCACATCCATATGGAGGATCTTTCAACCCATCTATGCTGCAATCAATATAATGGAAAGGATAGATGTATACTAAGATATGGGAGCAAAGGTCTCCTCATAGTCAACTCCCTCTACTTGTGAGAACCCTCTTGCCACAAACCAAGCCTTGAACTTCTTAATGCTACCATCTGCAACATGCTTTATCTTGTAGAGCCATTTGGAAGTAACAATTGATTTACCTTCATGCCTCGACACTACCTCCCAAACATTGTTCTTCATAACAGAAGAATACTCCTCCGTCATGGCCTATCTCCAGACCTGCTGCCTACCTGCCTCCTCATAACTAGAAGGCTCAGTATCAATGATGCTAGTTACCAATGCCATTTCACTACAAAATTTCTTAGGTGGTTTACTCTCTCTGACCTATCTCTTTGGCTCAACAACTAATGTGGCCTTGTGCAAGGTGTCTTGAAGCCACTTTGGTTTCCTCTTCCCTGAGCCTACTTCTCCCACCGGAGTGAAAGAATCCTCATCATCATCAGAAGCCTAAACTCCTAAAGGCCTGCTAAATGACCTCATGCCTGAACCTGTGCCTGTAGAAGCTGAAGTACCATGCGAACTGTCAATCATTGGACTACCTAGTGAACTGCTCTGCATGCTACCTGAAGAACCACCCACTTGACTATGAGAGCCACTTCTCATGGATGGACTAGACACTGTAATTGATGTACCTATTGATCCCTGACCATTGGATCCCTATGTTTGACTCATCTTCTCCTAAGGGTCAAGTGACTCTAGATAATGTAACTCCCATGACTCTTGAAAGCTCTCTCCTCCTCCAATTTCACATCTTGCCTGACAACCACTTTCCTCTTCGTAGGAATATGAATCTCATAAGATTTCAAGGTATTGCTATAACCCACAAAGATGCCCTTATCTATAGTAGGCTCTAGCTTGGTTCTCTTCTCCTTGGGGACATAGGAATATGTAAGGCACCCAAAGATATGAAAGTGCCCAACATCAAGCTTCTTTCCAGAAAAATCCTCCTCCGAAGTCACATTCCCCAAAGCACGATGTGGACTCCTATTCTACAATTACACAGAAGTGTTGCAAGCTTCTGCCCACAAAAATAAAGATAACCCCTGATCATGAAGCATGGATTTGGTAGCCCCTACAATGGATTTTTTCTTCCTCTCCGCCACCCCATTCTTCTGGGGGTTGTAAGGAACCATGAACTCCCTCTTAATTCCTACCTCAAAAAAAAAATCAACAAACTCACTAAGGGTATACTCCGCTCCATTTTCCGACTTGAATAAATTGATCTTCTGACCTGTTTGGGTCTCCGCAAGAGCTTTTAACTCTTGAAACTGCCTGAAGACCTCAGTCTTGGTCTTCAAGAAATAAATCTAGGTCTTCTTGGAGTGGTCATTGATGAATAAAACGTAATACTAATAGCCACTCAAGGATACATGAGACATATGACCACTCACATCGAAATGAATCAAGTTAAGGATCCCTGTCACTCTGCTGTCACTGCTGGGAAAAGGGGATTTGGAAAACTTCTCCATAGTACATCCTCTACATACATCAATGTGACCAGAACTGAAATCTAGCACACCAGTGGTGATCTACTGCAATGTCCTTAAGGCCCCATGATACATGTGCCCCATCCTGTGGTGCCAAATCTCACACAACTTTGAACTGCTACATCTGTTGTCGGTCCTGTCTCTGGTGCTGATACTCAATGCCATCAGGGGCTAGAATGAGAACTTGTACACCTTATCATGGCACACACTAATCACTCTAATTGAATAATCAGGAGTTCCCCTAGTGATATGAAAGGAATGTATTATTTTTGTTGTGATAAGTGTCTTTTCAGTTTATAAACATGTGCATACTTGTCTCTTTAGTTTTCTTAAGTATTGAGGTGTTTGTCCATGAATTGTAGATGATTTTAGTGAATTATAAGCATGAAATAAGCACAAATAACATTGAAGAACAATGTAAAATAGAGAAATAAGTGACCACATAACATTTACACAGCAGGCATAATGAAGCAATTCACCCCTCCTGGGCTACATCTACTGGTCCAACTCCCAATGGCATGTCCATCTTTCATTATGCTCAAAATTTTGCAAATACATGTAGTTAAAGGCCTCTAATAGTTTTTTTCTCTGCACCAATGGCTCCAGAATTATCTAACAACTCATTTTTCCCAATAACACCTAGAAAATATCTGCTAATTGTGGAGGACTCCACTTAATTGGAGTTAGTTTGGCAATTTCCCCCACATAAAACATGCTGCCATAATTCCCACTAGAACTAACCACAAATTTAAATGTTAGTGGTTGGGCACATGAACCACACCACATGATTACATAATCGTTGGTAGAATTATAGCACAAACCCCGCGGATAAGTTTCAAACTGGAGTTAAACCCACGGAGTATTAAACGCATATGTATTAAACTTTAAATAGAACTTGACCACTAATATGGTTAAGTAACAATGTAGCGCTGGCAGTTAAGTTATGTGGATGCTCTACAGAAGGTCATAGGTTCGACTCCTGTGGCCTTAAAAAAAAATTAATATGCCACTAAGGGGACACGTGGCGGCCTCAGGGATAGCCATGTGTCACCCTCCAATTAGCCCATAAAAAAACAACGTACAACCATTCATCAAATTTATCAAATCTGAAAATGGGTTGGATAACTTATTATGCTTTTCAAGAACCTCCCACTCAATTAAACAAATAAAAGATCTAGCTTTTACTTGAATTTTGTGGAAATTTTTACTTGAAACAGGTGTATGGTTTTTAACTGTTTAAGTGATTCAAGTCCATTTTTTTTACTGAAATTAAACATGTGCAATATCCATATAATACAAAAAATAAACATCAACACTTAACAACAAATTTAATCTAGGAGTTCACCCGAATATTGTGGGCTACGTCTCCTTGAGCTCTTGTCATCTTCACTTGGCTCTTTTGGATTATGGAAAAGTTTATTTTACAAGTTAAAAACTCAACTCCAATGGTTATTGAACTGAACCAATGGGTTTAAAATACCATCTATATCCCTATCATGGCTTTCATCACTCTAAAATAGATCTAGGCTCCCTTAGACTTGATTCCTTCTGTCAGTGCTCTTGAACTACGCTGAGCTTCTCTCTGGCACTAAATTCTTCAGAATTATTTTTCTATCCCTAAAACCTCAACTATTGTCTCCAGCATATATCAGACCTCCAAAATGGACCGATCATTTGCTCCAAAAGAGCACTGCATCCCTAATCTAGTCCTCCCTCCACGGTTGGCCCAGGGCTGCCCAAAAATTCCTTGTAGTTTCTCGACCTATAGAAGTTCTCAAATGGCTTTGAAAATACTTTAATTGGATTCATAATGCCAAAAATAATCATAATAGAGTATTGGCTCACTGAGATTGGCCTCTGACTGCTTCGGTTTTGCCTCCAACAGTTGGAGGCACCCCCTGGCACTTGGGTCAATGAAAAATTCTCTATGGGTTCTTGACCTCTAGAAGTCATCAAAAGCTTCTGTAAACTCCCCCATTGAATTTATAATGCTCATTATAGTAAAAAATGACTATTGTTTTTCTGCATAAGTCCTCTAGCTACCTTGGCTAGGCCCCGAACTGCTGCTGGCACTTGCTAGCCGTGGTGGCCCTTGGAAATTCACTGAAGCATATCGGCCTTCAAGAGTCATCTATTGGCTCTACCAACCACACCATTAGTTCAAGAACATCTGAAACATCCAAAATTGACTATTGGATTTCTGAATAAGGCTTCTAGATCCCCTGGTTAGGCCTCAAACTGCTACTGGCCCATGGTGGCCCTAGTGGCCTCTAGAACTTCTCTGAAGCAAAAACCTGCTCAAAATTCCTCTGATGGATCTAAAACCCTCTAGATAGAGCCTAAACTCATTTTTCCCAATGTCCCCTAAATCAACTCCACTAAATTTGGGAAACTTCACTTAACTGAAGTCAAATTTGGAAAATCCGCAAACTTTGGAGCACGCCTCTATTTCTCTACCTGCTCTAACAATAAAATTTATTTTTTATTAAAGGGGAGGGGGTGGGCACATGCCAACCCTCACAACCCTACGGTTAGATAAAATGTCAGAACTACAGAAACTGTTGGCGCTAACATAGCCATGTGACACATTAATATATGGTTAGCGGATTGGTTTGTTAAACATCACGGATAAGCTTTTGGGTTATGGTCATGGGCCGTCGGCCATGTGGGGAGGGGCTAGCCCTCAGGGCTGGCCCCTCCAAACCCCCAAACATGAAAACAACCAACATTAAATATATGCAAAGTTCTGATATGGTTAAGAAATAACACACAGCCCAACGATAAAGCACAGACGTGTTTGGAATCAGGTCATGCAGTTGACTCTAGTGAATTCTAACCCATAATTTTACACCATGAAACTGGGCCACGTGGCGGCCTCTGGGCCTGCCACATGGCAGCCTCCCATTGGCCCTTTAAAAACCATGTATAGTCCATCAACCAATAGTAGGCTAACACTTATCCAAATATTATTGGTCCAAGGGAAATATTCTAGGGAATATTTCGAGGAAATATTCTAGGAATATTCCCTAGAATATTCTCTTTTTAAATTTCCCAAATTCCAGTCAAACTTCATCAAAGTCCAAAAATTGCAGTTTACTAGACTTTTCAAACTGCGATAACTTCTTCATATGGTGTTAGTTTTTTGAACTATTCACGGCACCAAAATCCAGAAGACTAGATCTATCCAGTTGCTCAGGTTTGACACAATTCCAAACACTTTTAATTTTGAGCTATCACTTAGGTCCTTGATCCAAATCTGATCAACTATACATCCACCCTCTTGACTGGGAATCCCAGTCAACCCTGTCACAAGTTTTAGTTGTTTAGGATTTAGATCAGAACATGATATCTCCCTCATACGACATTTGTTTTTTCGAACCATTCACAGCGCCAGAATCGAGAAGAAGAGATCTACGTAACAATCCTGGTTTCAACCCAACTATGTAAATTCCAATTTTGAGAAAAATTTATGAACTCCTGATCACTCCTCCCCATTGGGAAGCTTTTGGACCCCAAAATACTTGATTACCTGTTCAGTAGATGAGGGTACAAATCCCTCACTTTTCCAACCTCCATCCACTTTTCCTTGCTTGTCTTAGTGCCTTTGAGCCCAATTCAAAGGTATTCAACACTCCCCCCCTTGGATTCTTTTGTCCTCCTATCAATAATTGTATCTTCCTTGAGCTCATCCAAAAATTATGGCAAGAAATCTTCAAAAAAAGGCAATTCCTTGATCATTGATCAAAGGTGGCTCATATAAACGTAATTTTTCAACATTAACAACTGAATACATTTGCATATATGAAGGCAAGTCAAGTTGAAATGCATTATTACCAACTTGCTTTATGATCTAAAATGGACCATAGTGAATGGGTTTGAGATTTTTACCTTCCCCTTACATCCTTTCTTTTTTAATGTCCAACCATACCTCATCTCCCTCTTGAAACTTGTGATCAACTCTATGTTTGTCATGCATCTCTTTGTATTTGCATTGACTTTTTTCAAGTTTTTCTTGAACTTGTTGATGTATAATCTGAATTTTCTCAATGAACTTTCGAACCTTGTCAATGTCACTATGGCCATCAATTGTAACATCCTTACCAAATATGAAGTCTAATGGAAATTTTGGTAAATACCCAAAGCATACTTCAAAAGCTGATGTTTGAGTTGAAGAGTGATTTTCCCAATTGTAAGCGTTTTGAATGTAATGTAATTGCTCATCCCACAACTTAGGATGTTTGTTGCAATATCCTCTCAATAGATGCACAATGGTTCTGTTCACAACCTCAATTGTCCATCAGTTTGCAGATGAAAAGAAGTACTCTTTTTCAACTTTGTGTCCATCATACTCCATAGATTGGACCAAAAATTCCCAATGAACCTAAAATCCTTTTCACTAACAATAGAATTTGGCAATCCATAATGAACCCATACATGTTGAAAATAAATTTCAACAGTTTGTTCAGTAGTAATGTTTTTCTTACATGAAATAAGTATACACATTTTACTGAATCTATCCACAACTACATAAAGATAATCATGTTATTTTCTTGACATAATTAGACCTCCAACAAAGTCCATGGAGACACTCTCCCATGGCCTTGATGTTACCGGCAGTGACATGTACAATCCAAGCTTCCTATTACTGGGCTTACTTGTTGCACACATAGAACAACCTCTTGTAAAACACAACACACTATCTATCATGCAAGGCCAATAGCAATACCTCTGTACATACGCCAATGTTTCGCTTACCCCAAAGTGTCCAACAATAAGAGGTGAATGAGCTTCTCTCATGACACTTAGCCTCTCTCCTTGTGGTATACACAACTTTCCCAAATGAAACAACAAATTGTTATGCATGTGATAATATTTCTCTTCAACTTGATTCCCTTCACTCAAACTAGCATACACATCTTGAAAATCAACATCATGTGCTTGATATTGTTCTATGTAAATCTCATGTACAATAGAATAATATTTTAGTAAAGTAGATGCACTAATGATTGTTCTTGAAAGCATATCAACAAATTTATTGAAAATACCTTTCTTGTACCTTATAACCAAGTGAAACTGTTAAAGAAATCCCATCCACCTTAAATGTCTTGATTACTACAATTTTGTTTGCGACTGCAAGTACTGTAATGGTTGGTGATCGGTATGCACAATCATCTCTTTACCCATCAAGTAGTGTTTCCACTTCTTGACGCTTTGTACCAACGCATATAGTTCTTTGTCATATGTAGGATAATTAGTTACAGCACCATTGAATTTTTCAGAATGAAAATCGATAGGCTTACTATGCTACAAAAGTACTGCGCCCATGGCATAATCACTAGCATCGGTTTGAATCTCAAATGGTTGTCTCAAATTTGGTAATGAAAGGAATGGAGTTGAATTGATCTTGTATTTTAAAGATTTGAAAGATTTCTATTGTTTGCCTCCCCATTGGAAGCCTTTCTTCACACTTGTCACTGCATGCATAGGAGCTGCGATGGCAGAAAATTTAGCAATAAACTTTATCCAATATTGTGATTCACCTAAGAAAATTCTTACCTCGGTTACTGTTTTGGGTGTGGGCCAATTCAAAATGGCTTCCACTTTAGAAGGATCAATTCTCGACTCTCCTCCTCCTACAATGTGTCCCAAATAAACCAAAGAAGTATTTCCAAACTCACACTTTGACATCTTAAGAAACAATTTCTCATTCTTCAAAACTTCAAGCACTCTATTCATATGCAAGACATGTTCTTCTCTTGTTTTGATGAAAATCAATATGTAATCTAAATAAAAAATCACAAATTCATCAAGGAATGGATGAAAAACACTATCCATAATACGCATGAAATTCGTTGGTGCATTACACAAACCAAATGGCATAACTAACCACTCAAAGAGTCCTTTTTTGGTTTTGAATGTAGTTTTCCATATATCACTTTCTGCAATTCTTACTTGATGATATCCACTTCGTAAATCTAACATAGTGAAAAACTTTTCTTCTTTCAACTGATCAAGAAAATCATCTATCCTTGGGAGTGGGTATCGATTCTTTACAATTATCTTGTTCAAAGCTCTGAATTCTACACATATGCGCCAAGTCCCATCTTTCTTTGGTATCAATACTATGGGTGAACCGCATGGAGAAGTGCTTGGCCTTATGATTCCTTTGTCCAACATCTCTTTAATTTTCCTCTTTATTTCATTATTCTCCATTATATACATGTGATACATACCATTTTTTAGAAGAAGGCAATCTTGCTGCAACTAAATCTCATGTTGAATCTCTCTTTTCAGAGGAAATCCTATTGGCTCCTGAAACATCACATGATGTGCACTAACTACATCATATAAATCTAATTTCAACTTAGGATCACATCCCTCAAATGATTCATGTTTAACATCATCTTTAGGCTTAATCATTATAAGAACAAAATTCTTACTTGAATTCACCAGCCTCTTTACCTGTCCAACATTTACCATAGCAATGTTTGTCTTCTTGCGATGTGCTCTAAAAATGTACTCCTTGCCATATTTGAATAAATGATATTTGTTCTCATGGAGATGGAAGATCGCTTTCCTGTCATACAAGTAAGGAATCCCCAACACAATACCTATTATGTCAAGAGGAACCACATCTAATTCAACTGTGTCAACAAAATGTGGAGTGATTGCAAACTGCAATATGCATTTCTTTGAAACCTGTAAATTTTCATCCTTACAAATCCAACCAAGTGGATATGGTTTTGGATGTGATATGGTCTCAAGGTTAAGTTTCTTTACCAAGTCTTCAGAGATTAATTTTTCTTGTGACCCACTGTCAAACAATGTGTCAATCTTGGTATGTTTGGATATGACCCTCACATGAAACAATTCAATTATTTCTTCTTCATTTGGAGAATGTATGTGACAGTTTGATGTACTAGTACTAGGTTTAGTTTCAATTTAATTCCCCTTCATTTTCTTCAATCCCATGGTTGTAATATTAGATTCATCACCTGAATCTTCTCCTAAATCATGTTGAGTTGTAGCTCCAGTTTTCTATTTCCCTTTGTTGTTGTATTTCTTGGGCCTCATTTCAGGATGTAATTTCCAACAATGAGTTTCATCATGGCCTTCTTTTGAACAATGTTTACAAACCAATTTTTCTCCCTCTTTATTAACAGATGCATTCTTTTTTCTTTTACCTTTTGAGGTCTTCTCTTTTTTTTTTACCCTTAAAAGGTTTCTTTCTACCCTCTTCAGAAATGTTCTTCCTTCTAGCTTCTAGATGTGTGGCTTGAACACATGCTTCATCTAGACTTGTGGGGTTAAACATGAGAATAGTATGTTTAATGTAGATATGTAAGCCTCCTATGTACTTGAGCAAAGTATCTTTGCTCTGCAAATCTATCCCTAATAAGAGAGCTCTTCTCCTAAATTATTGGGTGTATTCTTGCACATTTTGTCCCTTCAATTGCCTAAAGTTTTTCCAGTTCATTATGGATTTTTGCATATGAGATAATGGATAAAACTGTTGTTTTATTGCAGTAATGAAATCATTCCATGATATAATAATATTACCATTCTTCTTGATCTCCTCCTTTGTCTTGGCTTCCCACCAAACAAGTGTTGCACCTTCCATTCTCAATGAAGCTAATTGGATTTTGGTATCATCATCTTGAAGGTTCTGGATTCTCAAATAGACCTCCAATTTCCTAATCCAATTATCAAGCTTTTCTGCATTGACATTGACTTCACCATTAAATATTGGCAATTCAAACTTAACATCAAGTTTTAAAAAAGGACTTTTACTAGTGTTCTTTGACTTGTGTGGCTGATGTACTGAAGATTAAGTAGAGGATGATGATGATGAGGGTGAGGATGATGGCTCTCCATTGCCTCCATTTCCTCCATTTCCCTTCTTTGACTTATCTTCTTCATAGTGACCTCTTAAAGATCCATGTCCTTCCTTGTGAAGTTTGGATCCTTCTCCTTATAGTCTCTCATTCCTTTCTTGATAAAGGATTATAACTATCTAAGTCATGTCAAGGAATGCTTTCTTGAACACTCTTTCTTCCTCTTTGGGATCCATCTCTTCATGGATTTCTCCTTCCTCTTGAGGCATGCTTAATGGCACTTATGCTTCGTTAAGAGGTGAAATAGGTAGTGGAGATTGTGGAAATCTTGATCTCCTTTGATTTGGCTCTTCTTAAGACCTTTCTGCTCCCACCAATTTTCCTTCTCCTCTTTTGAGCTTGAGTCTTGTAAGCATCCAAAACTTGCAAATAGTTAAACAATTCTTTGCACAAAACAACACAAGAGAATAAAATCTAGCTCTCATACCAGTCTGATCTTAAAGTAATTTATTAGTTTTGTTTTGCTAAGTGTATTTTCAGTTTATAAACATGTGCATACTTGTCTCTTTAGTTTGCTTAAGTATTGAGGTTTTTTCCCATGAATTGTAGATGGTTTTAGTGAATTAGAAGCATGAAATAAGCATAAATAACACTGAACAATAGTGTAAAATAGAGAAATAAGTCACCACATAAAATTTACACAACAGGCATAATGAATCAGTTCACCCCTCCTGGGCTTCATTTGCTGGTCCACTCCTAATGGGATGTCCATCTTTCATTATGCTCAAAATTTTGCAAATACATGTAGTTATAGGCCTCTAATGGTTGTTTTCTCTCCACCAATGGCTCCAGAATGCTCCAATTAGTCTAGAATGACTCTTCATTCACTCCGAATGGGATAAAATTGAGTCTTCGACTCATTTTTCCCAATAACACCTAGAAAAGCTCCACTAATTATGGAGGACTCCACTTAACTGGAGTTAGTTTGGTGATTTCTGCCATGCTACCATAATTCCCGCCTGCACTAACCACAAATTTTAATGTTATTGGTTGGGCACATGATCCACACCACAAGGTTACATAACCATTGGCAGAACTTTAGCACAAACCCGACAGATAAGTTTCAAACATGAGTTAAACCCGTAGAGTTATGGCTTAACCATGCAGAGAAACCGTTGGAGAAAACATCTCCATGTGACAAGGCCTAACAATAAACTGTAGGCGTAGTATTAAATGCCGAGTTAACGTTTATGGTTTGGAGTTTTATGTTGAGGTTTCATGTTGTAATGTGACCACATATTGAGACTGTTGGAGGGTTGGGACTGTCGGCGGTCCCAACCCCCAAACGCTTATGTATTAAAATTAAATAAAACTTGACCACTAATATGGTTAAGTAAAAACATAGCGCAGGCGATTAAGTTATGTGGATGCTCTGCCGGAGGTCGCAAGTTCGATTCCTGCAGCCTTAACAAATTTTTAATACACCACTAAGGGGACACGTGGCGGCCTCAGGGTTGGCCACATGTCGCACTCCGATTAGCCCATAAAAACACAACGTACAGCCCTTCATCAAATCATATCACAGCACCTGTAATTTATTGATTGGCCCAGAGAAAAGGAATATTCTTTGAAATATTCCTTTTTGCTGATTATACATCCACCCTGTTGATTGGGCATCCTAGTCAACCCTGTCGCAAATTTTAGCTGTTTAGGATTTTGATCATAACATGATATCTCCCTCATATGACACTGGCTTTTCGAACCATTCATGGCACCAGAGTCAAGAAGATGAGATCTATGCAACCAGCCTAGTTTCAACCTAATCCTGTAACTCTCAATTTTGAACAAAATTTATGAATTGCTAATCACCTAGGATATATAAGCACATGTCCTTCCCTGAAAAACACCTCATACCCTCTTGCCTCAAGTGCTGAGACAGATATCAGGTTCTTCTTCATTCCAAACACATATAGAACATCTGACACTATCAAGGGAGGTTTGGGTTCCCTATCAAATCTCAATGTCCCCACATCGACTAATCTAACAATGTTGTCATCACCAAGCACTACCTCCATATCAGTATCACTCTCTAAAAGATATGAGAATTAATCTCGGACTCCTGTCATATGACTACCAAATTCTAGAAGATGCTCTGCTAGTAGTGGATAGTGCACACTCCCTCTGAACATGTGTGGCAGGTGATCCTGCATTGGAGGCCTCACAAGCTATGAACCCAAACTCCTGATCAAAGCTCTCCGAGAATCCCTCTATCTCTACAGAAGCTTCCATGGTTTTTTCTTTCCCCTTATTGTTCTTCTTCTCTAGACACACAACTGCATAGTGTCCCATATTTTGACAATTCCAACATTTAACTTTGGAATAGTCCTTCTCTTTGTTCATCTGCTGCTTACCTTTACCTTTCCATTTGCCTCAGTTGTTGGAAGCTCCCTTCTATGCTTTGCCCTTCTTTCCTCTTGCCAACAATGCCACATTTTCATCCTCCTCCACCTGTTTGGCTGCCCCAAGATGGTTCTTCCTGATCTCATTCTGAATGCAATAATACCATAACCTCTCCCATTCGGGAAGGTTCTCACGTGCAACAATGCCATCCAAAAATCTCTCCCAAATATTGGGAAGACCATTCAAACAAATCCTCACCAACTCAGTGGATGCAATGGTATCACGTACCACTGGCAACTCATCTCTCACAGAAGTGATCTTTGTGAGGTATGTTGTAGCACTGTCAATCTTAGCCATTTTAATGGCCTTTAGTTTCTCCTTTAGGACCATTTTTCTGTTTTCATTTGTGCTCTGTTAAATACTGGTCAAGGTTGTCCACATCTCATGTGCATAATTCTTTCCTCTCACATGAGGAATGGCATAATCTTTGAATCCATTCATAATCGGTGTTTTTACGTTATCATTCTTTTTATTGAACTCTGCTAGCTGTACAGGGTCAGTAGATACTGCTACTGGGTGTTGTGTCATATGTACCATAATGCCCCAGACTTCTACTTCCTCAAAGATACTCTAGATTCTCTCCCTCCATGCACTATGGTTACTCTGATCATCCAACCTGTCTTCAATCCTCAAACCCAAAGACATGTTTCACTATCCTAATAAACTAGAATTTCCAAATATGAGGTAAATATTTCAATTTTATGTGTAAAAATGAGGGAAAATTTTAAGGATGACAATTTATCTTAAAGTTTAGAAAGCTTGGAGAATCTTACTAGTACCCCAACTGCAAATTGTAAAAATTTTGTTGATATCTATGTAAATACATTCAAATTTCTAATAGTTGTATATATAGTCTTTATACAATTTTGGCAATTTTTAAGGTAAAAGTATTTTATACTATAAAATTTAGGCGAATCATTTTTAGAAAAAAATGAAAATTGCGAATCTTTTTTTTGGAAAAACCATGGAAAATTAGCCCACTTGTGAATATTAGCCCCTAAAATTTTCCATGGTAAAAATCAGCTTGCTGTGATTTTCACTTTGTTGTCCCAAACTGCACTTTTCAGCCAACCAAGCTCTGATACCATGAATAATTACAACCCCCACAACGATTATTAGTTTTCCTTATCTCTCAATGCATATAGTTTTAAATCCAAGCATGATAAAAATAATAAAATCTGGAAATGACAAAAAAAATTGAAAACACAAATTTCGAGATTTCACCACTGCTGGAAAATGTAGAAATAAAACATGGAAAAATTATAGCAGCCACACAAACAAAATGACACATATATTTTTGGTCAATTTTACCCTGGAAAAACCCCCTACAACTCTTGGGGAAAGCCAGTTTGAGAGCTCTTATTTATTTATGAAAATTCTTTTACATAGAAACTGAAATACACAGTAAAAATTATAGCAACCACAAATTTTCAACTTATCTTGATTTTTGTGCTTGCACTCTGCCTCATAAAATGTGCCAACATTAAATAGAAAATTATAGCATAAAATAAAAGTATTAAATGATGTACCACCTCCTCGAAAAACGTGCCCATAAATATGCAATACGACCATTCGGCTGTACGAAAATTATAGTTGAACTCCTCCTCAATTTTCGTGCCCAAAATCTACCTCGAAAACTCTATTGGCAACTGTTGTATGGATTTCTTGAAATCTATGCCATAATTACAACATTGTTTCTCGTCGGTTTTTGTGCCCAAAATCTATGTCGAAATCTGTGTTGGATGTTGTTTTCCTTCTTCCTTGATTCATGTACCTTTACTCCTTGGAAAACATGCCCAAATCTATTGCACAGATTCTGCCTTGGAATGCATGCGAAGATGTTGTACGGATTTTCTGAAATTCTCCTTGATACCCTCCTTCAACTTCTCACTGCTCAGAAATTTTTTCCTTGCTCTCTCTTCTCTTTCTCTCAAATGCTCATGAAAGACTGAATGATCTTTTCTCCTCTTTGATCCTTTTACCCTAACCCTAAGTGACTTTTGGGGAATCCCTAAATCAAATGGCTGAGATAGCTTTTGATCAAGGGTTGAGAATAAATTTGCATTTAATTCTCACTTTCTATTTTTTAACTCACCCCACTTAAATAAATACCCACTTAACCATTTATTTCCATAGTCACTTTTTCACTTTCTAATTTTTCATTGACTTTAATAAAGTCACTTTAAAATTATAATGTAACTTAATCACTTATAAAGTTGCTTTTAAATTAGACTAACTTTACCACTTATAAAGTTACTTTAGGAGAAAAGTACAAATAAATTTGGACACTTTTCCCTAGGCCAAAGATCAAAGTCTTAGGGAACCACTTGTCCTCTGGTACCCAAATTTTAACAAAAATCACCTTTTGTTCTGGAAAAGAAAGATTATCTCCATTAAAATGGAGGAGAATCAATCAGTAGTTGCATTCATATATCGCATCAAGGACCTTAAAGATAAGCTTAGTGAGATAGGGGAGGTAGTTTCAAACATTGATCTTGTGACGATTACCATGAATGCTATGACTCATGACTATCATATGCTCATCACGGGCTTGAATGCGAGAGAGAAAGCCCCCAAATTTGAAGAATTGACCGGGATCCTGATGCAAGGGGAAGAAAGGAAGATGACTCTGAAACCCCAGAGTTTAGATCTTGCGTTAATGGCAAATAATAAGCCCTTCAGATTGAAGGCAAATGCAGGACAGAAAGGTGGAGGTACACCACAAAGAAAACCACCTTAATGTATGCCATCTCAAGGTATGTATTCAAACATAAACACTTCAGGAACCAAATGTTTTATTGTGGTAAAGTTGGTCATATTGCAAAGAATTGTCATAAAATGAGGGTCAATGAAACTCAACATAGACATAAGAGGCATGCAGGACAGTTTGCTGATGAATATCATAATTAGGACCTATATTGTTTATGGTTGATACTAATGAGAATGATGAAGAAGATATTTGGTTTTTTATTTTTAGGAGCTTCCACTCACATGACATGTAATAGACAGTAGTTTGAAAACTTCAAAGAAACTTGCGGTGGTGAAAAAATCTACCTTGGTGATGAGAAAGGGTCCCAAATTAGAGGGTACGGTAATGTTCCTGTCATATTTCCTAATGGAAATATTAGGCATATTTAGAATGCAATGTATGTACCCAGAATAAAATATAATCTGATCTTTGTTTCTATGATAACAGATCAGAATCTTAAGGTAAAGTTTTTAAAGTCTTATTGTGTTATTAAAGATCTTCTAGATCATATGCAGACAATTTCATTAGGGATTCGAGTGGTAGGTTTGTACAAGATGAATATGAGAAGTGTGCCACACCAAGCATTGACATCATCAGGTATGACTGCAAAAGATTTATGGCATAAGAGATTCGGCCATATTAATTTCAATGACATGTTGCTACATCAAAAAAAGAGGTATGGTCAATGGTCTCCCTATTTTGAAGCATGTTCATTTTGATTGTGAATCCTGTGCTCTGGGGAAGATGCACAAAGATGATTTTCCTGTAAATGTAGATAGAAAGAAGAGAGATATACTAGAGTTACTCCACACTGGTTTATGTGGGCCAAAGCAGATGAGTTAATTTGGAGGTGCTTATTATTTCTTATTATTTGTTGATGATTGTATGAGATTCACGTGGGTATATTTTCTCAGTAAAAATATTCATACTTTTGAATACTTTAAAGAGTTCAGAAGCATGATTGAGAAGTAGCAGGAAAATTCAGCAAGATTATCCACTCGGACTAAGGGGGAGAATACAAGAAGGTTGGTTTCATCAAATACTGCAAATACCATGGGATACTGCAGCAGTTTACAATACCCACACTCCTCCACAGAACGGGGTTGCAGAGTGGAAGAACAAAATCCTTGTGGAGTGTGCTCGCAACATGTTAAAAGATAAGAATATATCTAATGGTTTTTGGGCATAACCAATAAATACTACAGTATACTTGAAGCATAGGAGTCCAACAATTTTTTTTTAGTTTAAAACTCCATTCGAAGCCTTATTAGGTTTTAATCCTATAGTTAAACATTTAAGATTTTTTGGCTCCAAAGATTTTGCTCATGTTCCAAATGAGGATGGGAAGAAACTAGATTCAAAGGCCATTAAATGCACTTTTTTTGGGTATTTTACTGAGTTTAAAGCTTACAAATAGTTTAATCCCTCTACTCATAAAGTATTTGCAAGTAGAGATGCAGTATTCCATTAGCAGGTTCATGATGGAAACTGTGATAAAGACAATGAAGAGTGGGATGTGCCTTTGCTTATGGAAGAAGGGAGTGATGAAACAGGAGACAACCATGAGCAGCAACAATAATAGAAAAAGGAAATGGATGGTATAGATGCAGTTTCCAAGCCAAGTCTGCAAAGGGATGATCATAACATGTTTGAAGCCACTCCACCACTCAGGAGATCAGGTTTTCCATTTTATTTGCCAGCAAGATATATGGAAAATTCTCTTATGACTAGTATGTTAAATGTTGTTGCACCCTCTAGTTATAAATAATACATTCAATATAATGAATGGAGGGTAGCCATGGAAGAGGAATATGAATCAATACTTAAAAAAAAAACTTGGTATTTAGTTGAATTACCTGAAGGCAAACAAACCATAGGTTGAAAATGGCTATACAAGCCTAAATTTAAAGCAAGTGTGAGTATAGATAAATATAAAGCTAGGATGGTTACAAAGGGATACTCACTGAAAGAAGGTATAGACTGTGAGGAAACCTTCGCCCCTATAGCTAAACTAAGCATAATCATAATGTTAATTGATTTAACTACCAAACATCATTGGATGATACACCAACTAGATGTGAAATATGCATTATTAAATGAGGAATTAAAAGAAGAAGTGTATTCAGAGCAACTTGAGGACTTTGTTAAACATGGGAAAGAAAATTTAGTCTGTAGATTGAAGAAAGCGTTGTATGGAATAAAACAGACACATAGTTCATGTTATGATAAAATTGATTCATTTTTCCTATAGTGTAGTTATAAAAGAAGCAAGAATGATCCTAATCTATATACTGTGTTTGATAAAGAAGGGGTGAATTGTTTCGATTTCTTTATATGTAGATGATCTTATCATTACAGGGAACGCTAATGAACTCATTAAAGAAATCAAAGAGCATATGTCACCATTTTTTGAGATGAAAGACCTTGGAGAGATGCGCTATTGTTTTTGTCTTGATGTCTAGAGAGATTCAGGCCAGAATTTTCTGTAACAAGGGATGTATGCTAGGAGTTTAATGAAAAAGTTCAGGATGGATTAGTGCAAAGCCACAATGGTACCTTTACAACAGAAGATTAAACTTCATAATGATGATGGTTCCAAGGAGGTTGATGTAACACTATACACATGACTGGTTTGGAGTCTAATTTACTTGACTACAACTAGGTTGGATTTGGCTTATGCAGTAAGTGTATTGAGCCAATTCAGTCAAAGCCTCTTGAGAGTCATTTGGTTGCAGCGAAAGGTGTCTTAAGGTATCTTCAAGGAACCTTAGACTTTGGTATTAAATATATTGATTCGTATGATGTTAGATTGATAGGTTTTTCGAACTACGATTGGGCTATAAATCTAGATGACAGACGATCCATAATAGGTTATGCATTCAACATTGGGTCTGGGGTCATTGCATGGAGAAGAAAGAAGCAGAACATTATATCCTTCTCTTCAGCAAAAGATGAGTATCAAGCAATGTGTGCAACAACATGCGAGGTAGTTTGGTTGAGGAGACTTCTCTAGGATGCCAAAGAAGAAAGAAAAGATGCAACAGTTATCATATGTGACAACCAGAGCTCCATCAAACTTGTGAATAATCAGTTGTTTCATAAAATACAAATCATATTGATATACAATTTCATTTTTTTAGGGAGAAGGCTGAGTCAAAGGAAATTAATAATGAATATTGTAATACTTGTGATAATGTGGCTGACATTTTCACGAAGCCTCTTGGAAGAATTAAATTTGAGTCATTTAGGGAGATTTTAGGAGTATTAGTGAACGATTTATCCATTAAGGGGGACTGTTCAAGATAATGGAGAAATCTAATTTAGGAGAGAGTTGTTTCACCTAAACCTTAGATTAGGAATTAGTTATTATTCCTTAGGTAGTTGATCTAACTTCCTTATATGTGTGAAAGCTATATATCCTCAATTGTAATGTGATTAATGTAGAACATTTTGTAGAGGCAATCTCAAGGTGGAGTCTCTCATCTGAGAGCTACCCAGTTTCATTAATAAATTTGATTTTTAATATTTTTATCAATTAATATATAACACAAATATAGTAGATAAATGTTGTGATTGAAATAAATTTTGTTTTGATTATTCTAAGAGTAAGAATATATAAGTGTTTTTTAAATTTCCTCTCAATCCTTTGTAATTGACAGTATCATTATTTTAAATTAGATATTTAATTTTCTCTACTAAAATTATTATATGATATGATATTTTAATAAATTTACTCTTTATAAATAGATTTTTATTTTATCAATTTTAACTATTTAATATTTTAAAATATTTAGTAGTTATTTGTTTTCACACTAAGACTCATTTTATCATGAAATTATTCAATTTTATTTATACAATTACTCTACTCTTGTTTGGAGGTAATAGTTCACATTTGATTGGTAAATTTGTCAATGTAGTCATGCAATATCTCTAATATTTATATATTTGGCCAAATTTAAAACCTAAGTGGATGAAAAGCTACTATGTATGTGTTATCTGCAAAACAAATATTTCCTCCCTATGGTTTGATTAAAAAAGAGAAAATGTGCACTAGACCTGTCTCTAAATGTTTGTCCTAAAAAACTACAAAGAATATTAATTATAAGATCTAAAGTAGTGTCAACTTATTTAACTCAATGAACACATCTAGAAGTAGATGAATACAATATTTTACTTGAAATATTCTTGCCATCTCATACATGTTTTATCCCATAACTTGTATATTTTAACAAATCATACATAAGTTCAATAATTATTTCCATGACATATGGGAGTATAGTAAATAAGTATCAATGCATCGCAAAGTCTCATTGGAATAATATCGCATCATGCCAAAATTACCTTAACCCTCCATATCTTCCATTCCACTTAATATTAAATTTGTTGTACTTTGCATAGATGGTGATGGAGGAGACATTAAGATTTCACAGAATTTTGTTGAACAAAGATATCAACATCAAGAAAATTCACATCGATTAATACTATTGGTTTTAGGATAGACTCATAACGCACAAATACTAAGAAAAAGGCAATAAACTAGACCATTATTATGAATAAATCATAATTGGTTGGTCCTTGGTTGGAAATAGACTAGGGAATTTATTGATTGATAGATTATGGTAGCCTCAAGCATAAACTATGAAGACAATGACAACTTGCTAGCCAAGACTGATTACTTAAGCTGTCTATCATTGTGAAATGAATTGCACTGAGAGGCACATTCTACAGCCCAGTATGACCCATATGTGTAAGTATGTCACGTCCTAAAAAATAATAAAAATAATTTTTGCATGTCAGCCAAAACATTAAATTGAATATTAAATCATATATAACTTGATGCTTTAGATTATATATAAAATTTTAATATTATTAATATGCTAATATTAATTATTAAAATATAACTATGTATTATGGCACTTTACAACCCAGTATGGGGGTAGATCTCACTAAAAAACGTAAAAGTAATGCTTAAAATTTAACATTTTTTATCCAGTGTCAGTCCTATTTAAAAATAAACCTAACTATGTCGTAAGGCGTCACTATTTGAAAACAACTCTCCTGTGTGCATCGTGTCATAACCTGAAACCATTAGATTATATGCTATATGATTAAAACATATTTAGCCGTTGGATGAAAAGGCAAAGGTAGTTGCAAATATTTAGTTTACAATGCAGTTATGATAACTCACGGATTCTTCATTGCAGGCAGGCGTGTCGCAATCGATTTTTGAAAGAAATACAGAAGTCGATTCTGCTAAGAGGCAAGAAATGGCTACGGAAGGTTTTCTCTTTGGCATGGGAAAAACTCTGTTGGAAATCTCTATTATTGTAGATGAGGATATTTTGAACAAGTGAGTGTTTTATGACTTGAAAACTTCTGAGTTTTAGGGTTTTAGATTCTGAAAATATGAGGAATACTAAAATGTTTTAATTGATTTTGTTCTAGATTAGATGTGAAGCTCAACAACGCGATATTGGAAGAGCTGAAGCCCTTTCCAATGTACGTTCTTAGTTAGTATGAGAAATGTTGGGACGCCTGTAAGCGCAAATAATGCAAATGCTCGGAACCAGAAACACAAGATGCCATATCTAGTTTGGATTTATGGCCGCTGGCCTAGAACTTACTAATATTTAATTTCTTCACAGTTTAGCTCATCCTCATGCCATCATCAATTGACCTAGTTTGCCTAATTGTGTAGATAGCTTTGCTCTTGGTCAAGGAGAATGCCAAAATATACTAGGGGCTTCTGATACTGGGCTAACATTTTGGAGAACAAGACATCCTCATACATTGAGGAACCACAGTTTTTAGAATTAGAATACATTTGGAACTACTGTGTTTTTTCTTTTATTTTTGCAGAACCAGACATCCTCATTCTTTGAGGAACCCTAGCTTTTACAATTCAAATTCCTTTGCAACTATTGAATTTTTTTGTTTTGCGAGATTAAATTTAGGCACGTTGATTGTTTGTCATACATTGTGTTTTTTATGGTTATTTTTCTAGAGTAGGATTAACGGAATCATATTGCAGTTCAATGAATTCCAACAGGCCTTCCATAGAGAAGCGATTTCTCCGTCCTTTGCAGAAACATGGTGCTTCAATGAATAAACACAGTGTATGCATTCTCTCTTTTTTTAACAAATGATTTCTATGCTGCAAACATGTCATTCCCTAAATTGGGTTTATTACATTGAAATGTGGCTATTATAGTGAAATGTGGCTTGGGGGGAACAGGTTATCAGCCTTAACCATCAAAAAATTGTTTAGTGGACACCCTTTTTTGGTACGTTCATTTGGAAGTGTGAATCAATATTTTGTTTTATTTTTTTTGCTATCATAGAGTGATATATTTATTCCGAAAAGAGGATCCATCGATTTTGAAGTAGATAGATTCATGCTCACGCAGAAGCAAAAGGACAATGGCAATACCCATGCCCTCTATCCTTCCCCCTCCCCTTCCGAAAAAGCATACAAGAAGGAGATGGCAGCCACTTTATTGAAGAATGTTGGTGCTGCTGATGATAATTGAAAAATTCTTTCTTTCGATGGAAAATCATCGGTTGTTTCCCAGGCTTCACAAAAAAATGTGCTGGCTAATCTCCCTATTTCTAGAAGAGCACACAGATATATTCTCTGGTAAGGCTTGGATTTCATAAAAAAAATTATAGTCATTTTCACTAGTCATTCCATGATCAAATCTTGAAATCTATTGATGTTTACTCGTTATTGAATCAAAACCCATGATGGTATTTGTCATTGCAACTTATCCTATCTCGAGGAATTTTTTACATAGATTTTTTTCTTTTCTTTTTCATTTGCAACGTTGAATTTGCTACCACACCCATTCCAATTTCTAAAGAATTTTTTTTTGCAGAATGGTGTTAGAAATCATTTTAGTACATATAAGTATCCCATCGCAGACAGAGCCATGATCCCATTTTTTTTTTCAAAACCATTGATATACTCTTGGGGCACTAGATAAACTACAAAGTATTTGTGGATTTTATTATTAGTACAATGGATATGCCTATCTCAGGATCATTTCCTTCATCTTTTTTCTTCACCTAGTAATTTAACTTATCCATGTTGATTGCAGTCTATAGATAGAACCATGGATGCACCCAAACTTTTGGATGATTATTACTTGAATCTATTGGATGGGAGTTTCACCAATGTTTTTTCCATAGCCCTGGACAACACTGTATACTTGTGGGATGCTTCTGGTAGCTCTATATCTAAGCTTCTTATTGTAGATGAAGAAGAGGGTCCTATTACAAGCATTAGTTGGGCATCCGATGGGAGGAAAATTTCCATTGAGTTAAATAATTCTGTTTTCATGTTATGGGATTCGCAATTTGATAAAAAGGTAAATAAAACATGTTTATCTCTTCAAAGGTTTTCTCATTCTAATGTAATGGAAATCTCTAAATTTGACGTGATACAATTGTAGCTAAGAGCCTTGAAAGGTCATCATGAGCGTGTTGGTGCACTTGCTTAGAATGGTCCTATTCTCACGACAGGAGGGCTGGATGGGATTATAATCAATCATGATGTTTGCATCCGTGACCACATTGTTCAAACATACAGAGGACATACCCAAGAGGTTTGTGGATTGAAATGGTATCCTTCTGGCAAACAACTTGCAAGTGGGGGAAATGACAATCTACCTACATTTGGGACAAGAGCATGGCCTCGCATAATCCTTCCTCTCAATACTTCCACCAATTAGATGAACATTGTGCAACAATCAAGGCCTTGGCATGGTGCCCTTTCCAGAACAATATTTTGGCATCTGGTGGAGGAAGTTCAGATAGTTCTATAAAATTTTGGAACACTCAAACAGGTGCCTGCCTGAATATTGTCGACACCCTTTCCCGATTCTATTCATTGATGTGGAATAGACATGAGCATGAGTTATTGAGTTCGTATGCCAGTTAACCTTATGGAAATACCCATCCATGGTGAAAATTATTGAACTTACAGGGCATACAGCTAGATTTCTTCATATGGCACAAGTATGGAAATTCATGCTTTCTATGAGTATTTATGCATGCATCCATGTTTTCCCTTCAAAATTTTCCTAAATAACCTTAACATTGTTTTACTTCTTGAAAGCCCTGATGGGTACACAGTTGCATCAGCTGCAGTAGATGAAACACTCAGGTTTTGGTAAGTTTTTGGGGCTCCCGATGCCTCAAAGAAGAAGACTAAGACTAAATATGCAAAAGGGGCTTTCAGCATGATTCATACTCACATCTACTAAGAAGTATCTGTCCAGATTCATGGAATAAGGATGGATGTTCACTCAAGGTAGTAATTAGATGCTCTGTTTTATTTTTACAAAGCTCTTTTGCTGGCACTCTATACTTCTGTTGGATGTTCATGTAGTACATTCCAATTTCTTCTTTGTAATATATTATAATTTCTTTGTCTGTACTAATAGCATGAATTGTGTATAGAGGAGTTTGCGACAAGTTTCATGCTCACATCCAATAATTATTTTTCCAGATTCATGGAATCAGAATGGATGTTCAACTCAAGTTAATAATATGATGTTTTCTTTATGCTTTCAAATCTCTTTTGCAAGCACTCTATAGTTTTGTACTCATAGCATGAATTATGTATTTTATCTATTGTGAACCCTGATGGAACAATGTTGCAACAAATTTGTGAGACAATGATCCGTTTCTTTCGCTGCGTGATACGCATTAAAATGGTTTTGGCAAGTCTTTGGAGCTTCAAAGACGGTTCCAAAAATGATACGTTATGGCTATTGGCAAGTTTTTGATTCACATCTATGAAAAATCATCCACAATTCTACACATGGAATGATGATGAGGGGATGCTCAATGTTGCAGGTAATGCTTGAATTATTTATATTGTTCATTAGTTGTAAGGAACTTATATCTATATTTTTATCTCTTGTATATGTTTATTTCTGTAATATGGTACACTGCCCCGTCATGCAATAATTATCACATACATGCAATCTGATATTTTAACTAGAGTAACTAATCACATACATAAGTACTACTCTCACTCATGTGGCTATAATTCTAACATTAAAAAATATTGACTTCATTGAACTGACTAAATCCTTAAGTAAGCATACACTAAATTGAGAGCTTCTCATGTCCTGCCAGGACAGGAAATATGGACATCTTGTGTTTTATCCCTGTTGCGAGGTCATGTCCATGGATTTTAAACCTTTTATCTCATGGAACTGTTGGCCTCATCAATAATCCAAACAAATCTTGAATTTTTGTGGAAATTGTTTCTACTTGTTGTATACAATAATCATCTCTTGCCTCCAGTTACTGGTATCTGTTATTCAACTTTGACTGATGAGCCATTTTGTATTCCTATGCTCTCATGGAACTATCTTCCTCATCAATCATGATTTCCCTATTCCACCCAACACATATTGAATGTTTGTCGAAATTGTTCATGCTCATTGGTTCTATTTGGTCATTATATCTTTCCTATGATTACTTGTATCTATTATTGGGTTGTTGGAGAGACTAGTCATTCTTATCTTGTATTCCTTTGCATTTCAAATCGGTTCAAGTTCTGGAATTTTTTCTTTGTCCAATATCCATCATGTGCCTGTATTTTTCTATGAAACTTTGATGGTTTTTGGAGTTGTTGTGAGTCCTCCATCTGGGTTCTTGTTGGATTCTTGCCTTATTTTGGCTTGCATAACACAATATTTTTCATACTCAATGTTCAGCTAATTAGAATGTTTGCAGGTACCTCCGATTTAAACATACCCATCTCTAATTTTTCATGGATGTTCTAATTTTTTTTTTCCCAAATGTGTTTTTCAATATCTTTCTTACCAGATACTACATGTTACTAGTGCCAAGAAAATAAAATTAAGTTGAAATTTCAATCATGGTTTGTTTTTTAATTTTCACTTCCCCAGTAAATTTTGGTAATGAATTCAGTTAATGATGAACATGAAATAATCAGATGAAACTCTCTTTTTCCTTGGTCTTAAAATACCTTCCTAGGTAATTTAAAGGAAAAACTGACAAGCATATTAGCGGAATTCATACCCATCTCTACTTCTTCATGGATATTCTCATTTTTTTTCCCAAATGTGTTTTGAAATGCCTTTCTTACCAGATACTACTGGTTACCACTGACATGTAAATAAAATTATGTTTAAATTTCAATCATGGTTCCATTTTTTAATTTTCAATTCCGTAGTAAATTTTGGTAATGAATTCAATTAATGATGAACAAGAAATAATCAGATGAAACTCTCTCTTTTCCTGTTCTTAAATTACCTTCCAAGGTAATTTAAGGGAAATACTGACAGGTATAGTGGCGGCATTTAGTTTTTCAGATTTATTCATAATTTGTAGATGGTTTATAATTTATTATATATGGATGATAGATGCAGAATTGATTAAATGCGAGACATTTTGAGTTTGCAGGATACTATTTAATTTTTTATGCATTGCTATACTTAGCACTGCCATAACATTTGTCTAACATGATGAATTTATTCTCTCCACTAGACATGTTACAGAAGAGCGTTCAAGGTCTGTTAAGGGAACATGGGATCTTGCTAGCATTCTAAGATGTTCAAGGATGGGTTAAACTCTCCGAAGAAGAATCATACAGTGAAGAGCAGTATGGTTCCTCAATTACATTTTTTTAATCTCAATATCCTAAGGTGTGCTCTTTTGTTATTGGTTTTTTACGTAGCTAGTTGCACTAAAATTTTCCAGCACAACTGAATTGGTAAGTGGCTCTGGTTGATACTATCTGTGCTTCATCCTTATTATCTTTTATGGCATGAATTTTCTTGTACTTTGATTTTATTGTATTGCATTCTTTACTAACAATTGCATCATTGTAGCTCTTCCCTCTCCCCTTTGGGAATTGATAATTAACATCTATTGATGTCTGCCCCATAGCCCCATAATATTCCAATGACATTTTTCAATGCCACCAATCGAGAGGAAATTTTTCCACCCTTCAGCTTCTTAAATGGAAATCAACTTGAAGTATTTCTAGGATTACTATTCAAGGCATTGGGAATAACTGAGATACATGAAAAATGTTGATCAACAGCCTCCATTACTTCAAGTATTTCAAACTAATGTAGCAAAATTTATTAAATGAGAGACATTTTGAGTTTGCGGGATACTGTTTAATTTGTTTTGGATTGCTATAATTAGCACTGCCATAACATTTTTCTAACATGATTAATTGCTTCTCTTCACTATACATGTTATAGAAGAGTGTTCAAGGCACCTTAAGGAACATGGGATCTTGCCAGCATTCTAAGATGTTCGAGAATGGGTTCTTAGAAATTAAAATCTTGAAGTGAGAAAATTAAATGAACTACATAACTTCTCTGTAGCACCTTGCCTCAGAAAATTGAGTGAGAGACATTAGAAAGCCTGTGTTGATCTTGAATGAAAGTAAAATACACTGTTTTCTATTTTTATTGAAAGAAAAGATGAAACGATTGAACTACAAATATTGCAATCTATAAAACTATGTAACCTGATCACATCCAAAGCTTTGAAATTATATGAAAAAAACAAGCATTATTCTTTCATAGATTTAATAGTTTTTTCAAACATGTTTACTTGTCAGAGAGGAGAGATAATCTAACCTCTGAAGATAATTCTACACGCGATGGAGAAGTCAGTGTTACTCAAGTCTCGACAAAACAAAAGAAAGGAATAATCCTTCCTTTTAGGTTATTATCGATGGCTTTTGAGAACATAAAATATTATGTTGAAATGCCACTGGTATGTGTATCTATAAGTCATTCAATTGAATTTTTAATCTTCCAGTAGTTCTCTTCAATGTAATATCTGGAACTAATGTTTAGTTTCGTAACAGGAGATGAAAAGTGAAGGGTTGGGTCAAGAAAGGATACAAATCCTTTCCCATGTAAGTGGATCCTTTAGTCCATGGGTACTCACTGCCTTGATGGGAGTTAGCAGTGCTGGAAAAACTACCCTAATAGATATATTGGCTGTACGAAAAATAGGGGGCTATATAAAAGTAAATATAAGCATCAGTGGATTCCCTAAGAAGCAAGAAACATTTTCTCGCATCTCAAGGTACTGTGGACAAAATGAGGCACAATATTTTCCTGCCTTCACTAAAATTGACCAAAATCACTACAGATATCTTGCTTAGAAACTATTGGATCTCTTTAAGAATCTTATAGTGTTTCCTTTGCAACATCTGGTGATGGTGCAATTGCTAGTTACTACTATTTATAAAGACAATATAAATTTAAAATATAAAGAGGTTTAGGTATGGTAAATAAATAAAAATATAAATGAATGAGAGGTATGGTAAATAAATAAAACCTCTTTTTATAATTACTGCATAGATATGGTAAATAAATAAAACTTCCTTTTATATTTACTCCATAAACCTCTTTATATTTACAAAAACTCAAAAAAGAGGCTTTATTTAGGTGAAGCCTTTGGGACAAATACCATGGGACAAATTATTATTAATACCATGAGAAAAATACCACTGGAAAAAAACCATATTTATAAAAGAGATATAAAGGTGCATGATAAATATATAAAAATATATCAAATAGGATTAGAACTCAACATCTAATTATATACCAAGACTATGGGTCAAATACCGTTGTAAATAAAAATTTATGGCAAAAAAAAACATCTTTTTTTATTTACTCCATAGACCTTTTAATATTTACGAACACTAAAAAAGAGGTTTTATTTAGGTGAAACATATGGGCCAAATACCATGGGCCAAATCATTATTAATACCTTGGAAAAAAAGCATTATTAACCCTAATATATATTAACTCTAGATATATATGGGAAGGAAGAACAAAGACATAGCGTGATAGAGGTGGAGAGATATGGGGAGTGACAAGGGAGAGATGGGGATAAACTGAAGAATATGGGAGAGGAGGAATTAAGAGAGAGAGAGAGGGAGAGGGAGACAAATATGAGGGGGGAGAGAGGGAGGTAGATAGTGAGAGGTTTGGAGAGAGAGAGAGAGAGAGAGAGAGAGAGAGTGATGGGGTATGAGAGAAAGGGCGAGAGAGGGAGGTAGGAGAGAAAGGGAGAGAGAGGAGGAGGAGAGAGGGAGGGATAAAGAGATGGAGTTGGAGGGGATAGAGGGAGGGTATAGAGGTGGATTTAGAGGGGGAGAGAGGGAGGGAATAATACATGCATAGAGAGTGAGAATTGGAGAGAGAAAGGTAGTGACAAGGGAGAAATGGAGAGAGAGTGTGTATGTTTTAGGGTGAGATAAAGAGAAAACTAAGGAGAGCTAGAGAGAAAGGGGAGGAGAAAGAGAGAGGGAGGGATATAGTAACATATTTGGAGAGAGAGAGAGAGAGAGAGAGAGAGAGAGAGACTGGAGAGACATAGGGAAAGAGGGATGGATTTCGATGCGGGAGATAGGGAAGAATATTTATTGTACTAGATGCATTGATTTAAGTGTGGACAATTATTTCTAATCCTATTTGATTTATTGCACTAAATGCATTGATTTTAGTTTAGATGTTGAGAGAGAGAGATAGAGAGATGGGGGAAGAGAGAGGATTCAAGGGCAGAGAGAGAGAGAGAGAGAGAGAGAGAGGTAGGAGAGAAAGGGAGAGAGAGGAATGGAGAGAGAGAGGAAGAGAGTGATGGGGGAAGAGAGAAAATTGGAGGGCAAAGGGAGAGAGAGAAAGAAAGGCAAGAGAGAAATGTAGAGAGAGGAAGGATGAGAGAGAGGATGAGGGAGGGGGGGAGATAGGAGGAGAGAGGGAGGGATAGAGAGATAGAGTTGGAGGGGAGAGAGGGAGGGAAGAAAAAGTGGAGAGAGAGAGGTAGTGGCAAGGGGGAGATGGAGAGAGAGTGTGTATTTTTTTGGGTGAGATAGAGACAAGGAAGGGGACATGGAGAGATACTGTGTATGTTTTGGGGTGAGATAAAAGGACAAAGAAGGAGGGATTGAGAGAAGGTAGTTGAGAAGAAGAGAGGGAGGGATATAGTAACAAAGCTGGAGGGTGAAGAGAGAGAGAGAGAGAGAGAGAGAGAGAGAGAGAGAGAGGTGGGAAAGAAATGGAGAGAGAGGAAGGAAGAGAGAGGATGTGAGAGAGTGGAGAGAGGGAGGGAAAGAGAGATGGATTTGGATGGGGGAGAGGGGGAAGAATATTTCTTGCACTAGATTCATTGATTTCGGTGTAGATGGTGATTTCTAATCCTATTTGATTGCTTGCACTAGATGCATTGATTTTAGTGTAGATTTTATTTCTAATGATATTTAATTGCTTGCACTAGATGCATTGACTTCAATTTAGATGATTTCTAATCCTATATGATTTCTCGCACTAAATTTATTGATTTCAGTGTAGATGGTGATTTCTAATCATATTTGATTGCTTGCACTAGATGCATTAATTTAAGTGTAGATGTTTATTTCTAATTATATTTGTCTACTTGCACTAGATGCATTAATTTCAATGTAGATTATTTCTAATAATATTTGATTGCTTGAACTAAATGCATTGACTTCAGTGTAGATGTTGATTTCTAATCCTATTTGATTGCTTGGACTAGATAAATTGATTTCAGTGTAGATGTTGGTTTCTAATCTTATTTTCTTACTTGCACTAGATGCATTGATTTCAGTGTAGATGTTGATTTCTAATCCTATTTGATTACTTATTTAAGTGTAGATGTTGGTTTCTAATATTATTTGACTACTTGCATTAGATGAATTGATTTCAGCATAGATGTTGTTTTCTAATATTATTTGACAATGTACATTGATTTTGTGTTATAGTAATTCTGAAACCTATTAATATTGGAGAGCAAGAGAGATAAGGTATGATGTTTAGCACAATAGGGCAAGCTAAATATTTAAATGGTTTACAATTTCGACTCTCATTTTCATATAATCCATATGAAAATATGACAAAACTAACAAGGGTGAGACTAAGAATAGTAGAAGAAAATAATTTGAGATTGATCACAATGAATACACTTGTAATTGATTGCATTCTTATTATTCACATTTTCTATCATTCAACACTATCACATTGTCACTTTGCATTCAAAAAATGTATTTCATCATTTTTCATCATTAAAGTTATTAACAATATTTATCATATCAACAAACTAAGGTAACTAAGAAAATTTAAAATTAAAATGACAAGATACATATCAGACATATTTAGCATATATAAAATGATTATATTAATATTAGATGTATTTACATATTATTGATAAAAATGAATTGTATGTTGAATGAATTTTCCTAAATCTATCTAGCAGTGGAAGTGAACTCACAGAGAGAAAATTAAATTAACGAAGAATTGATGAACAATCACTCTTTGCATGATCGAACACTCAGAGAGAGATCTTCAGTTTAAGTGACTTATTTTTGGCCGAAACAGGGAGAGGACAACCACTTTCTGCCATAACAGAGTGGGCAAGTGGGCAATTGAAGAGAAGGTCTTCAGTTAGTTTCTTTGAGTTTCTGGGAGATGACAGACAGTATGACATGAGGCTCACAACAGTGAACGTGAAGTTCCTTTTTTTCCGGCGCAGGACGAATATATATATATACATATATATATATATATATATCTTTGCAGAAGGTGTGAGGCACAACAATTCCTTTCGTTGGATTTTAAGGTGTGAGGCACAACAATAGAAAGCATCATCGTTGGATTTTAAGGTGTGAGGCGCAACAATAGAAAGCATCATGGGATACTGTTCTCCTCTCTTCTCCTTTCCATCCACTCATTATGATGATGGAAGATGAGAGGAGAGGAGAAGTATTATCTCTAGATGCTTTTTCTGGTTTCTTTCAAAATATTTCAAACTGCGAGTTCTTTTTCTTTGGCATTTCATGAGAATTGCAGCGGACAATAACAAAAGGTACTGCTACTCCTTTTCTTTCCATTCATCTTTATTTATGCACGGAATGAAAATTATGATTAAATCTGAAACGAGAAGAGAATTATTATCTCTACATACCTTTTCTTGTTTCTTTCAAAATATCTGCAACGGCAAAAGTGATAAGCAACTTAATTATATTTTATTTTAGGACCAGTACTGTTTGAGAGCCTTATTATTAAACTTTAAAAAATTATTTGAAGCCTACACGTCCAATTCAATTTTTTTTTTTTTTTTTAATTATTATTCGCAATTTATAAACTCACACCACGATTAAAGAACACCAATACACATCATTGCAATGTATGGAAGCAGATAATTTCCCTCTCTTACTTAGATATAAAATTCCTTATCAATTCCTTTGCAGAGAATTTGAATTAGAATTTGAGATTTCCAAATGTCGTTTTTTTAATACATCTTGTGGCGGTTCGAAGATGATGAATTCTTCACAGAGATAATTAAGACCTACAGGAAAACAGAGTTCCGTGTGACGTAAAGTTATGGTGATGGGTCGAGCCCTGTAATATGGAACTTTGAACGATGTACCTATTTTATTTGGAACTTTGAACACGGTACCTCTCACTATTGTTTGCTTGTCCCTTTAGTAATTTCTTACCATATACTTGATTTCTATTTTTAACATTACATTAAGACTCTCGTGCACTGGTAATATGGAAATGGATAGACTCCATGTTTGTCTACGTGTGTCGATTTATAGTATGAGTATGCATTTGGAATCCAAAGAGACACCTATGTTTCTCGTCAAACTATATCTCGGCAAAAGTTGTGACACCTGAAAAAGTTGTGAGCCACAGTAATTTAATCTCCTCTGTTGTGATAAGAATATTTAATATATCCAAAAAAGTAAGTTTGATGTTAGGGGTCTCGCTCAACTTTTTTTGTATAAAAATGGGACTCTTCTTTATAAATACAAGAAATAAAGAAACTTATACACAGAAATATGTTGAGGTTACGAACATAAACAAAGAAGATCTATATATATATATATATATATATATATATATATATATATATATATATATATATATATATATATATATATATATATATATATATATATATTATTTATTATTATTCAGTAATGTATTTAAATTTCAATAATTTTTATTTATTATTATTATTATTATTATTTTTATAATGAAAATCGTAAATTTTTTAGATAAATTATTGTTTATATATTTTGATTTTTATTATATTAATTGAGTATAATTTGAGTGGTTTTAAGAGTAATGTTTTCTCTCCTTAATTTTTTTTCCATATAAATCATAATAAAATATTTCAATATTGACTTTAAGTGAAATAATTATAGAGTATTTCATATATATATATTCTTTGTGAATAGTTACTTTCTACTTTAATGGAGGATTTATATGTAATAACTTTGAATAATAAATTTGACACACATTTAAAATATTATTTTTAACTATTTTCTAATATAACTTATATATATATATATATATATATATATATATATATATATATATATATGTATATATATATATATATATATATATATATATATATGTATA